>CM037793.1:7455478-7480177 GCA_021229015.1 Solen grandis | reverse complement strand
GTTTGATTGGAATATTCTTCCCCTTTTCTCGTTCGGGACAATTTATGTAATAAGGAATCATTTCCTTTGCCAAGGTACTTACTGACATTGGGTAGAAGTTATGGGCTGTGCAGTGAAGCACTGACTTTGACCTATAATATTCATTTCTTAACATTTTAGAAGCGAAACCAGTCAAAACGGAATGGTTTCAATATGCAGATTAACTCCAGGTTCTTGTAAAATGCTGAAAAAAACACTTTGACAGATTCTCATAAACTTCCAGTTTCGTGAGCGATATGCAGACAAGTCAGCAGTGAAAATTAACTTGTCAGTGCAGGCGAATGTACGACTTGGACAGCTTGGACATTTTGCCATCCCTAGTTCTGTACAACTGTTAGGGTAGTCAGAAGGGGAGTCGCATTCTTTTGGCTCAACTGCACTTTACCCAGGGGTCGATACTAACAGTGTCCAGGGGTCCCAAGGACACCAAAATTTTATAAGGATCTCCTGGAATTCAGCATTTTAAATAGTGAGGTGTCCCTGATTTTGCTAGAATATGCCCAAGGGACACCTGTCTAAAAAGTTTATGTCTACCACTGTTTATCCACACATAAACTCTATCAACTAACACTGAAAATAAATTGTAAAGATGTTTTGATGGTTTTCTCGTTACTAACAGTTAAATATGTGTTTGTAATTAGTTTCAGTGGGTTCTGACTTTATTATGATGCTAGCTTCGCAGTATATTATAACTTTAAGCATTCTGTCAGAATTTGGGTTCATTTGTACAACTTCCGATTGTGGAAAGTAGGTCAGCCATGTTAGTATTCCAAACACACGGTGAGGTAATTCATGTTTTCTCATTTGTTTTTAACGATAAATGATTGTTGAACAAAACTAAAACATTAAAATATTATATATGTTTCTTACGAGTGGAAACTACGGCTATATACTGTTAGATGTCCGAATACAGGTTGTACCGGGATAATACAATGGATTGACAATTGACAAAAAAAATCTAAACAATGTCTAAATTCATAATATTTTGGGGCAAACAATTTTTAGGTAACTTTTTGCCTTGTAGAAGCATTTTTTTTTCTGGGGGTTCAAGATGAGTTGGGGCTCAAAAGGGGGTAATTGGACAAAACAGATACTTAGGGCAGACTCTGCATTTAACATATATCATAGTTACTTTTTGTGTGTATATATCTTTTGTCTTATGATCAAAGGACAGGTTCGTCCCCAAGGAAGATTCATATATATAAGCTTAATGTCTCTTGATTTATTGTCCATCCAATCATTTCATAATCATTTGAATCGAGGGGCATCCGTGGCCGAGAGGGTAAAGTCGCTGACTTTAACACTCACTCTGACTAGTCTCTCACTGCGTGGGTTAGAATCCCGGCAAGGTCATTCTGATTTTCATGTGAAGAAGCCTTCCAACTGGCTTGCAGTAGGTCGATGGTTCTACCCAGGTGCCTCCGTGCATTCGGAGTCTTCCTCCACCTGTAATTATCTGGATGTCGCTATATGACTGAAATACTGTCAAAGCGACGGTAAACTCAAATAGTCAAGTCAAGTCATTTGAAGCAAATGGTCCAGATAGACCCTAGGAAAATTACATATACCGGTACTGGGTATGTGCTAAAAATAGGTTGATCTTAAATTCTTTTTATTGAATCATCATCTATAGGCTGAAGCAAGATAGCCAAGCGGAACTTTAATTACTCTTTTGAGCATATACACGTTACACTAGGACAAATCCTTGAAAAACATTGTGAACATGCTAGAGACCACATTTTTGGCCTAATCTTCTGTTGTTGATCATACAGTTAATCTGCTTAATTGAACTTGGTCAGAATGTTGTCTTTATGAAATCTTGGATGACTTTGAAAATGGGACGTGTCTGATCAAAAAGTAGGTCACTGGGTCAAATTCTTGAAAACCTCTTGAATACTTAAGTGAACACCCTAGAAGCCTTATTTGAACTTGATCAGAATGTGTGTCTGCTGAAAATTTTGGATTAGTTCCAAAATGGGTCATGTGGGGTCAAGAAGTATGTTGCAGAATCAAATCCTTGAAAAACCATGTGAACACCCTGGAGGACACATTTCTAACCCAATCTTATCACTTGATGCCAAAGATGAGGAGGCTGTGTACATTCTATCCTGCAGTTAGATTTATGCAGCCTATTGCAAACATGAGCAATCAGGGCACTCTTTTGTTTGTCTTATGTGAAATGATGACCAGCTTATTTCAACAAACCAACTTATGAAATTATGGTACATTTTTGCAAGGAAATAAAAACAAATCTTAAAAGTGGGGGAAGAAGAGTCTTGAAACTTTTTCTTCCTTTTTTTAAATGAATAACATAAAATCATTATCTCATTTGAATATGATAAGCAATCAAGGCTTTTGCAAATGCAGAAATTTAGCTATTGTATGAGTTCCCAATTTGGGTAATACTATGTTATTATTCAAACTACCCAATTTAAACAATATGGGATCCATTCCCAAAAGGGTGAAAAGAAATGTTGCTGATAAGGCACAAAAAGCTGCAGTTGTAAAACTTTGTGCAGTATTGGAAGTTGTTTAAAATCCTACCAGCTAATCCCCACCTCTTCTCAGAAATGCTGTGGTTGCAAGGTGCACTTTGTTTGGTTCCACAGCTGACAGGGAGGAGGAGTGATTGTAAAGATAATCTGTGCAGAGTTTATCTTTCAATCCAAAACACTGTGATCTCCCCTTGCAAGCAACTTTAAGTATCTCTGCCACCTCTAAGGCAGAGCTATAGATGACTTTTTTTCATGTCATGGGATAATTAGGTTTTCGTGGACTGCAACGCAGCCGCGAAAACCTACTGTTCTTCTTGTGTTTCTTTTTCCCTTTTTTTTTCCATTATTATTATTCTTTGCACTTTTTTTGTGGCCGCTGTTGCGACATGATTAGAAGTGCTACAAATATGAAAATTTCCATGCATACTCACATGTATCTGAAGTTGTGCACCACTAAGTTTGTTTTTCATTTTAGTACTAAGTTTTGCCGCTAGGTGGCGTTTAGCATCAAAACATATAATTGCCGATAACTCTGTCATTTGACATTTTATTTGTATGCAGTTTTTTGCATTCTGTTCTCTGTCAACTGCCCGTTAAAATATGATGAGTGGCAATATCCATATCTTTGAAACTTTTGAGCTAGAAGAGGTTGAATGTTTGAATCTTTGAAAAAATCTGGCAAATTAGGGTGTGTCCACGAAAAACATGCCCATTTTTGTTAGAGATTAGATACGCTCATTCTGTTTTTTTAAATTGATTCCGAAGATCTTTGCGCACAAAATATATGGGGTGGCGATTTCAGAAAATGCATAAAATGGCTTTCAATAAGCGGTCAAAGTGCACTAAAGTATGGAGGAAACAAATTTTCGAGAATAGGCATTTTTTTTAGTTTTTGGAGGATTCTGTCATTATTTTTGAAGCAATCTTTATGAAATTTTCACAGATTGTATTGTTTGTTGTTTCCAGGGACTTCACAGTTTCAAATTTTCAAAAAATGCAAAGGTCAAGGTCATATTGTGATTATTGGTTTTTTCTTTGACCTTAAATATCTCAAAATCTAAAAATATTTTATCGAAAGAATATGGGTAAAATCAAAAGCCTCTAAAAAGTACTTTTTGAAGAATTTTAGTTTTTTCAGATCGGGATTGATTTGGTTGTTTGGTGGCAGTATGAAGTTTGGTCAAACTTTGAATTGATTTTAAAGCCTTTAAAGTTTAAATGTGTGATATATTTTGTCATCATTGGAAAAAAGAATGTCTTACCTCGTCAACAAAAAAAGAATTTTGAAAATCTGTCAAGAATTGATGAATTTATAGAGAATTTCAATACATGACCCAGAATAAAAACAGAGAAAATTTGACAGAAGTTACCTATGTTCTATAATTAGATGCAGCTCTGCTAGCTGGCTTGCAACAGGTCAATGTACAGTGTATGTGTAACTATGAGAGCAATGTGTCAACACTGGTCTGAATGACCTGTGTAAAAGCGCTCAAAGAATCATGGGTAAGAGAGAGAGAGGGAGAGAGAGGGGATGAATTGTGTCTTTATTCTACATGTATTATTATTCCTCCCACACACTCACTATTGAATTGGATAGCAAAACAACTAAGTACATGTACAAACATCCACCTTTTAAACAAGTTTTAGCTTACCAAAAGTTCCTTCTAGTGCATTACTGAACTTTGAGGCATAGAGTGAAAGCTGATATATGTTTAACCAAATGGCTTGTTACGTTACCAAAATTTTTGATAACAAATAAATTGTAAATCATTTATACTACTGAAAACTATTGTTCTTATAATAATAAGCAGGATTCCCAACTGTCTCACCTGATTTTTAACTGTTTAGTATAAAAAGTGGGACACTTTGGAAGACATTTTTGAGCGCACAGTGATGATCAACATTAATCAAATCGTTCAATGTGCCACACTTAGATCATATTGGCTCATTGCCAATATATGGATGCTTAAAGGCATCTCAAAACCCTTATATAAGTGACCCCCACCCCCCATTTATTCAATTCAATTCAATAGTTTATTTCCAAGATTTACATAGTAAATAACATTGGACAAAGCATATAGTAACAAAATATATTGGTTATGGCGGTTGTTTTCAATTAATTATGGTATTGAGTATAATAATATATATCATCAAGCAAAAATTCACCCACCCGCCGTTGTGTGGGCATCTGTTTTTGATTAGGCAGGCTGCCACAGTCTGTCACAGGTATTGTTCAAGAGTGCATATGTTGCTACATGGGGTTGTATGTAGTCATTCACAGTTTGTAAAAAAGTTGTGAACATACCAAATACCAGAAATGATCCTAAAAGTTCTCTATTATTCTTTTTTTTTTTTATTCGAGCAAATATAAATATTCCTTTTCTTTCTTTCTTTCTCTGTTGATTTATTTTGTCTACTTTATTTTGTTCTTTCTTTCTTTCATTTTTTCATTTATTTTGTTCTTTCTTTCTTATTTTATTTAAGTTGTAAAATTATCATAAAAAGGGACATTAATTTTTTAAATAAGTTATGTATCACTCATTACTTTCATTCTCTCATTTCTTCCCTCAACACATGTTTATATGTCGGAAATCAACACAAATTTTTTACTTGTTTATTCAATAAGAGAAATTCTGTTGAATAAAATGTAACAAAATGTCTCTAGCAAAAGCAAATAAAAAACAAAAAGATCTTGCATTGTCAGAATTATGTCCTTCAGGCTCATTTTAATTACTACAAAAATGCGTATCTCTATATTTTCAATATCAAAACTTTAATTCTGAAATAAATGCCGTATGATCCTATAATCATGCAGTTACAAAATTGACTCCAAGTAATAAATGTAATAAAGAATAATTATGTAAGGGATCATAAACTAAACAACCCACATATTATCACTATCATTCATTATATGTTTGGGGCCTCCGTGGCCGAGAGGGTTAAGTCGCTGACTTTAACACTCACTCTGCCCCTCACCGCGTGGGTTTGAATCCCGGCAGGGTCATTCGGATTTTCATGTGAGGAAGCCTTCCAGCTGGCTTGCGGTAGGTCGGTGGTTCTACCCGGATGTCTCCGTGCATTCGTGTCCTTCCTCCACCTGTAATTAGCTGGACGTCGCTATATGACTGAAATACTGTCGAAGCGACGGTAAACTCAAATAGTCAAGTCATTATATGTTTATTGCTTTGTGTAAAACTAGCCTACTATCTCACTTCCATTGTAGCAGATAATTTAGTTATGCATCAACCCATCAGAGGTTTTACCATAACATATAGGTACTATATTGGCTAAAGACTCCCTGCAGTGATGACCAGCAATTAGCAGGTCTGATCACAGCAGATGGGGGCCTGGCTCAGTGGGACATCACATTCCTTTCGAGATGCCTTTAAGTTTTGGTCACATATAAAGCATTTTGCATTTTGTTGTTTTTCTGGTATTTTAACTTGGCTGATCAGGTTTGAAACTGTTGATCATCACGAAAACCGTTGCATTTGCAGTATGCAAATCTAGTTACTATTGAAGAAATTTGGCTACTCACATTTGACCTAAAACCAAGAATGACAGACAAAGTCTGCAGGCAAGCAAATGTAGTTTTTCTTCATGGACACAGCTGGAATGTTGACTCAGCATCATGCATCTAGCCCCCTTTCATACAGTAGTAGAAACACTTTCCACTATCTGTCTGTTGAGGTACAGTAGTGTGTTTGACCAGTGGATTTACAGGAACAAATAGTGTATTGATTGTGATGGGGACTAAAAGTCACTTAATTGAAGAGTTGAACCAGAACGTACAAGCTGAACATTGAGAAACTTAAGCTGACAAACTGCCATGCACAAGCTACTCCTTATACATGTATATCAGGTATACATAGATATGGATCCAGATGCTGTACATTGAGAAACTTCAGCTAACAAACTGCCATGCGCAAGCTACAACCTTATTACCACATGGGGTCAAAAGGTAGGTCACCAGGGCAAATTTTAGAAAAAATTTGTGATCACTCTAGGGGCCTACATTTTTGTACTAGTCTTTATTAAACTTGATAAGAATGATGACTGCATGAACTCCCAGTTCAGGTAGGATCATAATCTAGGTCACTTAGTCAAATGTTAGAAAACACTTTAGATGCCACATTTTTTGTCATCATGCTTAACATAGCAATCGTACTCAGGTGAGCGACACAGGGCCATCTTGGCCCTCTTGTTTGTATTTTCGTTGTCTTTGCTGTTGAGAAGCGTCTTAATTGACAATTGTTCAACATTTTGGCTGCTGGAAACCAAACATATTTGCAGTCCTGGACTGTGTCGCAAAGTAACAAAAAACGTATTGAAAAAACATAGTAGAATATTGTGAACCAGTCTGGTCTAGCACCTTGCGGATCTTTCTAATAAATGAGCGTTGCTATGGTGATATTTTGTCAAAATTAGCTCCCCTGATCAAGTAAAGAGTTTTATGATCTTGATTAACCATCGTAACAAAATTGAATTCATTTTTTTACTAAAACTTTTCTATTCTTGGCCATGAAAAAGTTACTCGTCCAGGCGGATGAGTGTTCAGGGAAATTATGCTCATCCGACCGTGAAATTCATTCATAAATATGAGCGGATAAATGGATTTTTACAGCCCTGACAAAGGTCAAGGTGTTAATGATAGCAACAGGTGGTCATGGGGCCTGGTTGCCAAGGACATACAAGTAGATTTGATAACGACTTAGAAGAATCGCTCAGTAATTATATAGGATTTCCTGTCTTGGGACCAAGCACGGAGCTCGAATCCAAAATGGCTTGTTTGAAAAATCGGCATAATATTTATATAGAATAAGAAGGGCTAAATCAAGGGAACAAGCTTGTAGCTCGAGTCAAGGCCAGTATTCATTGAATTGCCACATTGAGGAATCGTGAGACCATTGTACCTCGTTCAGAGAATTTTCACTTAAACAAGATCTAAAAAGACATTCATCATATAAAGGTCAGCCTTTGGGATACCTGGTGGATTTGAATTGTTTGCAAAACAATGCTGAAGCTTGTGCAGATGTGAATCTTTTTTGGCTATCCAAAGAAAATTTAGAAAATCAGGAGGCAAATGATGCCTTCTCAAAATATCTAAAAGTAAATGCAGAGCTACAGATAATTTTTAAGTCTAAATGATATTTACCCCCTCTAATTTTTTGTAATGCTGAAAACAGAAAATTCAAATATTTTTACACCCTCATCATAAAACTAAATGACACTTATATTTAAACGCGTCTGCCTCTTACCTTGATATACAAATGTACCATGATAAACAAGTCTCAGCATTCTCTGTACCTTGCAGATTAGTGACAACATTTTCTATATGAATAGCTATGTACAACACTCCTGGTGTTATTTTCCAACTGAGATGATAATATTATTACAAACTGTCAAAAACGTTCAACTACGGTTGCTTCTCCGACAGTTTAACTTAACAGTTTCACCGGAAACTGAATCACCAGCATGTTTCTTAGAAGTATTTTCGGTCATAATAACGCGGTCATATATTATTTCTTCAAATATTTGTTTGGTAATAGATCCTGCAATTCATTTTCATTTTTGCAAAAAAAGGGAACACTAGGATTGTCATCATTGCTTAATATATTCACTTTAATCGCTCTGGTTTGCTTCTACCTGCTATTTTAGCGTCTACACGATACGCATAGTCCCGAATACCGATAACGATAACTTACAAAAGGGAACCAACATCATGGTTCCCGACTATCAAGAACGTTAACTACTCTACAGTACACAAATGTTAAAACCCTGACTAGTTCTATACCATAAAAGAATATCGAAATACGCGTAATGTTGAGTAACAATGTTGATCGGACACTTCAAATGCGTTTTATCACCCTTCAATTTTGTTTTCAATGCATTTTTACCAAAAAATAATGCTTAAAAACGCAAAAACGCATCTTATCTGTAGCTCTGTAAATGTGACATTATTTCTAAAAAGTTTCTATATGGTACTTACAAACTATCCTTACGAGGGGTGTTCAAAAAGTTCAAGGAAAAGTATTCTCATTTCTTTATTCTAAATGGCAGATTTATGAAAATACACTATGATGTAGGTTGATATATTGCCATTTAAAATGCACAATTTTGATCTGTACCCCTCTCATGGAATAAAATATGGTTTCCGTAGTAACATCATCATTGTCTTACAGGCTTAAACTCTGGTCGTTTTGATGAAAATGGTCTCAAATTATAGCATCTTAAATATACATTTTTTACGGTACACCTTTCAAACTACATAGATGCGTAATGCGAGGTCATTTGCATTGTCATTTATGGCAACATTTTGATTTCTGACGTCAGAAATATTAACAAACAATGCATTAACTGCTGACCGATAAAAAATCAGTCTTGAGCAGAAACAGCCATCAGATGTTGTGTTCTGAATAAGATTTCCATGACTAAAACTATTAAATTGATATGTAATGCCTATAGTGAAACTGCTGAGTGAAAACAGTGATAATCAGATGGTACAAGCAGTTTGAGTGGGACAGGGAAAACATCATTGATGATGAGCGCAGCGGCTGACAAGTGACGAAGACCTCGTCACACATCACTGCTGTCTAAGAGTTGCTTGGCAGTTGCAATCCCTGAAATTATGTACAGAACAGACTGTAGCAACAGGACTGTCTTAAACATTAATCATGACTAGCTAAATATATATATGTGACATGTATGTGCCTGTATGTGTATTTTGAATAGCATTCAGTGGTGTTCTTCATTCATTGTGATTGTGTATAAATGTTGACATTATCGTCGTTTTGTGTTGGGCCAGGATTCGTTATATGACCTTACTATTGCTACAACTGTACGGCATGTATGCAAGCAATTCATGTGAAATTTTGAAATTTAACTGCTACTGTATTGCATTTTACTGGTCAGAATTTTCAGAAATAACGTTTGTGTAATAAAGAAATGTGAGCACTTTTCCCTGAACATTGTGAACACCCCTCGTACAAATTATTTACATCAGTTTACGTGAGTGTGACTGAATATGATCTCAAAGATGGATGGAATGACTCTGCATTACTTTCAGATACAGAGGCATTTTATCACTAATCAAACACTTGATATTCAATTTGTCATTTTCTGTTCAAATCCTTATAATATTTAATAAGAAATGTCTGCGTTACAGCTGTTTGTATTGGTCAAATCGACAAAGCTTTATGATAAATTTCATACCATGCACATCTGTGAATGATAGATTATTTCATTTGTCTTAACACTATAATGTACAGACCAACTTGAGTACTGTTTCAATACTGGGTAAAATGTCTACCAGAAAGAAGCAGTGTTATATTGCTGGATCTACATGTTAGTCAGCTTGAGGGTGTTTCCATCATGAATATTTATGTACAAATGATGCTAGGTTTTCATTAATTACCAATTGCTGATCAAAATTATCGGTTAAAATTGCATCAAAATAAGTTTATTCTGTAATATTTGAAATTTTAAACATCTGAATTATCCTTGAAACTTCAGCGCCAAATCTAGCTTTATCTTGGAAACCAAGCAATTAGATATGTTGGGAATTTTAAGACCCCTCTAACGGTAATTTTTTAAATCAGGACTTCATTAATAATTATTAGAATGTTACATTGAATATAAAAGTGTATCATGTTTATATTTTTTTTTACCTAAATATCTAAATATATATATATATATATATATATATATATATATATATATATATTTAGAAAATATGGGTATAATTGTTAGTGCTTTGAAAGACCTTTCAGTTGATATTAAGTCTTTGAAGATCAGTCTTTAAACAGCACAATATTAAAATATTCAAAATTGAGAAAAAGTAATTATCTTTTACATGAGTTTTCCACTATTTACGATGTGTGTCCAAAAAGTTTGTGTCCACCTGCACAAGAATAAAAAGCAAGAAATATCTTAAAAAAGATATTCGGCGTAAGAGAAAAAAAAGATATGAAAGATAAAGAAAGTAAAGTGTTACAATATATTTAATATAAAAGATCTTATGCTAGCAATTTTTATTATTATGTGATTTTAAAGTAATGCTAGATTTAAGAGATGTAATATACTAGCCAGTGAAAAAAAAAAAGAAAGGGGCATAAATGTAATATAAACGAAACATGAAAAATGTTTCTGTCATGGAGCACTTAGTTAAGTTGACGAGCCCTTCACAAGCTGTTACTATAAATAGCCTATCTTAGCCCGTCTGCAACTTTGAGGGACAAGTTCACTACAATGGTTAACTATGTTTTATAAAGACTCACAAATGATAAATAGCAAAAAACTTTTGAGAGGTAGGGATATTTCGGATTTTTTTTTTTTTGGACAAAAGTCGCAAAATCCATCTGGCATTCATACCCAAATTCTGTTTTAGTTTATTATTTACAGTATATCTACCTCAAGACACTCAATAATATGGTGAACACTGATGTGATGGTCTTCCACAACGAGCTCTTTCACTGTTTCTATGACGCCAACGTTCACAGTACTTGGTAGATCAGACCTGTTATCATCCTTGTTAAAGGATTGACCATTTGAATAATGCTTGTGCCACTTGTATACTAGTGAATGACACACCAAGATCTGTCTAGTTATTGTTTGTATAATTTTCAAGGTGTCCTCCAGTGTTTTGTCAAATTATAACACAATCCGAAGCTTATTAATCCACGGATTCTCTGCATCAAAAGACATCATGATTCTACGGTAATACATTTAACACGTGTGCTACTTAAATGACCATTATTATTGTTTGCAGTAAACAAATGTATTAAGAATTTCAGGTAGTGAAGTCAACTTAGGCAGAAGGCAGACATACTAATAAGGTTGATGCTACTATATTACATGCCATTATTAATTGATTTTTATGACAGCGATGAAAACAATTTTTGATTCTTTTATGAACTACGCCACAAATGTCAGTTATACGGATAGAGACTGAGTCTGTACCATTCGTTATTCAGCATATTCCATTGAAATTTTGCCCAGAGATGTGTATATCATTAATAAAAAACGTTTTGAACAAAACACAGTTATTATGACTCTATTTTTCTAAACAAAATGTTTGTCCACAAACCTTTTGGAAACACCTTGTAAAAGACATGACCCAACATCAGCTATCATCTAAACTTTCATAATTTGCATTTGCATAGCTTGGTCATACAATGTATACATGTATGCCATCTGGTTCAGGGATGATAATTACTGTCCATTTCGAGCCATGTTTTGTAACTGCTTGGTCAGATTTTAATCAAAATTAGCATGACTGTCGTGTTTGTATGTATCAGAGCTCAACCTGATTTTTTTTTTTGAGTTTCACTAATCTTTGAAATTGCAGCATCTTGTAAACAAAAACCCATCCATTAACTAATTAAGTTGCAAAATATCTTTAAATTATGCATAAAATTAAATTTGGTTGAATTTAATATTGTCAGTTTCTAAGTAAAATATATTTATCAACTGCATTGAGTCTGAATTGAACAATTTAGGGTGTAATTCTTACTTCATTATGTTTTAAGTGAAATGAACTTTCTTTAGGGCATAATTTCTAAAGGATAGGGTAGTATTGTGGCTAGCATTTACATTGGATAAGATTTACCAACAAATGTCACTGTCACAGTGACTGCAATAGCTTCACTATTTTATGAATTGTTGAGCTAAAAATGAGTATTGTTCAAATGTTATTAAGTAGTATGAATTGAATACTCCACAGTGACTAGATGCACTTGAGTATTGATATTGTTAAAGATGCTTCAGTTTGATTAAGCCATACTTGAAATTTCCCATACATAACACATGTATTACAGTATAACAAAGTCATATTTTCTGGGGGGCCACAGTGGCCTAGAGGGTAAAGTAGCTGACTTTAACACTCACTCAGCCCCTCACTGTGTGGGTTCAAATCCTGGCAGGGTCATTCGGATTTTCATGTAAGAAGCCTTCCAGCTGGCTTGTGGTAGGTCGGTGGTTCTACCCGGATGCCTCCGTGCATTCGGGGTCTTCCTTCACCTGTAATTAGCTTGACGATGCTATATGACTGAAATATTGTTGAAGCGATGGTAAACTCAAATAGTCAAGTTTATTTTTCTGGAATAAAAGCTCCCCCTCCTTCTTATGAAAATCCCCTTCCCTCCCCTGCTTTCATAATTTTGAAGAAATACCAAGTACTGAAGTTCTTAAATTTAATTACAACTGTACACACCATAATTACAATTCGGGGACAATTCTGTCTGAAAAGATCAGGAGAAAAAAAACATTATTACACCAAATGCCTGGCCGCAATACATCACAGTAAAAAATTATAGTATTGGTATATAACTCCATTGCTTGACACTTAGAATATAAGAGTAGTTCCATGACTGGTTTGCTTGGTGTCTGGATAATGTAAATGGGTGTTGTATCGTGCCACATGTCTACGGTGTGATATTGCAGTGTACATAGTATATGACCCATATTGATTTTAGGGTCAAAGGTCATGGTCATAGTGACCTTGAATGTGAAAATCATTTCCAATTTAAGCAGACATTCCTGAAACTGATGGGTGATGAGTCATGAGTAGTAGATGATCCCTATCCATGTAAGGATCACTAGGTTATGTCAAGTTTACAGTGTCCTTTGTGAAAATTGTTTCTGATCAATGACTAGTGAATTTTTGAACCAACATTTCTTAATCTAAATAGGATGTGTAAAACATTGATCAGTGATTTTTTTCAGCCTATTGGGAACAGGTCCTGTACCTTTCAAATTGGGAATTTTTGAATCGCGAAATTAAGTAAATTGGGGAAAAAAAGAATTGCAAATCATGAGATTGGGAAATTGGTTGTACATTTGCATAAGCCTTAAACAAGTTATTTAACTATGCTGAGATACTGGTTAAGAGTAATTCATTTAAGAAAAGAACAAACTTTAAGATTCCTTTTAACTTTGCTACAATGTAAAGTTGTTGACATTGATATTTCATGGTTTTATTGTTAAGGAAATGGAAACATCTCATTTTTTTTTTTTTAATTTGGAAGTGTCCTTTTACAATTGCATGGGAACAGGACCAATTCAAATAAGGAAAAAAAAATTGCTGTTGATATTTCACCTTTTTTTTTACCAGTTTACCCCTCCTTTAAACTTATACATGTATATTAATTATTATATTATTGTATATTTTATGCCCTGCCAGCTCTGTTGCAAGGCATATACATTTTCAGTCTGTGCATCCATGCATCCGTTTGTCTGTCCATCTGTCATACCTCAGGCTTACCTTTGCATTAAAGATTTTTTTTAAGATGACTTTACATCTTTATGAAACTAGTATACGTGTACATCATGATATGATCTATATAATATTTACGCAAATTTATGGCTGTTACCTATATTTCACAGTTGGATGAACATGGTAAAATTGGTTGTTATGCAATTGTGTTTAAGCTTTTTTTTTCTATGACAATGATTTCACATCTTCCTGTAACTTGACATTCATGTACATCATGATATGGATTATTTATTGATAATATCTAATTTTATGGCTAAGACCTGGAAAAATTATCCTGCCAGAGGTTTACCTCTGTGTTTAAGCTTCTTTTTCTATAAAGGTAACTTCACATCACCATGAAACGTTGAACAAATATACATCATTATATATAAACTTTTAAAAATACAAGCAAATATTTGGTTCTGACCATAACCCAGCAGGGCATTAGTGTCTCAGATAAAATAAAAAATGCTTTAACCTATTGCTGAAATTTGCCTCATTAAATTATTTTTAAAATAATCTTATATTGTTTGAAAAATTTGACATTTTTCCAATATGAGGCATTTTTAAAGTCCTTGAATATATATACACTATTTTTTGTCATATTTAATTTTGTTCAAGTGTTTGATGTGTCCACATTCAGAAGGGGTATTAAATTCACAAATAGAGAGATCGCCTCTGCCAAGCATCATCACAGGCATCAATATGCTAACATTCAGAAGATGGCATAATTATTGGCTGCTTGAATATTTCGAAATCTGATGTGATATTCACACTTTACTTGTGCAAATGAATGTAAAGATAATAAGTTTTACCACCTGTGCCTAATCATGTGAAATTACTGATTGGGCTGTTACATAAAACCTAAGCCTTAGTTTGACCAATACTTTATTGTGTTTACAACTGAACACTGAATAACTGTTACCCAAAAACAAGAAAAGATTCTTTTGCGTTTGAGTATATAATAGGCACAGCTGCTTATTCAATTTGTACATTCAATTCTATCTTACACATTTATCATGTGCTTTTCAATGAATATCCTTAGGGGCTTTTGCTACATTTTTGTAAACATAATATTATGCCTTATAATTATTTTTGGATGTTGGAATCTCCCATTTGTAGGGGTTGCTCTTATTCTAAGAGATAACATTTGTATGTGACTGTCCCCAGTGGCCAAGTGGTGCGTCCACTTCAGGATTGGGTGGTCGTGGGTTCGATCCCTGGCTGTGGGTTCGATCCCTGGCTGTGACATACCAAAGTGCTCAGTGACCTTTAAATTTTGTTTTTATTATTTGGTCAAGCAACCTTTAAAGAATAGGTACTTGAAAAAAATCTAATGAAGGATTTTATTAACTACTTAATCAGATAAATTGCACAATATGAATTATCTGAATGAATGATTGTCTTCAATCTTTTTGTAGAATTTTTATATCTTTATTTTCTTTTTTTTGCAATGAATGTCTGTCGACCGTCAGTCGTCCACAATTAGTTTGTTAGCACTCTAGCATCTTCATTTCTTAATCAATCATCTTCAAACTTTATGACAATGTTTTGGCTAAATTCGATTTTGGATGATATCGGCCTATTAGGTCAGGAGTGTTATGCCACTTTTAATATTAAAAAATGCTATATTTCACTTTGTTTGCACCTAAGTATCTTCATTTCTTAAGCAGTTATTTTGAAACTTTATGACAATATTTATTACAGTCAAGTCTCATTACAATGATGCTGTTCGTTTCCAGGAAAGTTGTTATAATGAAAATGTCATTATATTGAAATGAGTAAAATGTTAAACACTTTCAAGAAAGATGATCATATCTCTTCCGTATCTATTTTAAATGATATATTTATGCACATCATTTATACAGAAAGAATAATCATAGAGATATGTTCAAAAATGTATTTACACTTTCAAAACATAAAAATGCATGAAAGTGCCAAGATATATCATTTAAAAGAAAATAAAACACAAAAGTTTCTAATCAGTAATAAAATATTTAAAAAAAAGCACACACTCAATAGTTAGATTTGTTTTCACTCAAATGTCGGATTAATAAACCCCTTGTTTGCCATTTTTATGCACGAATAGAAAAATCAGAATACAAACAATTACACAGGTTTTGTTCTACACGCAAGAAGGTGGCACTGTTTACTGGTAAACAGCTAAATTTAACTTTTGGATTTTCAATGTGTATTAACCAATGTGGCTATTTTAATCGACAACCATTTTCCAAAAATGAAGTTTCAGTAAATGTCAGTCTTTTTTTTTGTTGTTGTTGTATCGCACATTAAAATATAAACAAAAATGGACTTTCATTCCCGATATTTTTATGTCGGTGTCGGAAGACGAAATTGCCATTATAATGGGCGTGATTAAAATATATTGGAAAAGTTTTGTTCCTGACCATTTTCTGTCGGTAAGTGAATATTCTGTTCTAATGAATGTCGATGTAATTAGACTTGTCTCTACCATAATCTCTCAGCCAAGTTTGATTTTGGCTGATATTGGCCAATTAGGTCAGAGTTATGCCCCTTTTAATATTAAAATTCATTTCTTAAACAATCATTTTCAAGCTTTATGATAATGTTGATAGCAATAATCTCTTTGCCAAGTTCAACTATGGCTGATATTGGATAATTAGGTCAGGAGTTATCACCCTTTAATTAATAAAAATGCCAGATTTTACTATTTACACTGTAGCCTCTTCATTGCTTAAGCAATCATTTTGGAAGTTTCATTGACAGTGTTTAAAGCCATAACCCCTCAGTCAAGTTTGGCTTCAAATTTTGACCACATGTATTGTTTGGTTGTGGAGTTGAAATGATCTCATAGATTATGTGTTCATGCAGTACTACTTTGCTATAATTTAATAACTTGTACAGGAAACGAAGGCAATTTTTTCAGGTTAGCCCCTCAGGGCCGTCTTGGATCTCTTGTTTTCTTTTTTTATTTTTTATGTAAGGAGATACTTTTCACATCATTTCCCGTTTCCTTTTTTTAAATTTTTTGATTGGGTGGTGGGGGGGGGGGGGGGGGGGGGTTAAAATGTTCAACTATACTATGTTTCTACAACAGGCATAGCATTTCATTGTTACCTGCAGGTATGAGATATTTACTCCTCAAGTTTGAATTGATATCACTGAGATTAGATTTTTTAGCTCATCTGAGCACAAAGTGCGCAAGGTGAGCTTTTGTGATCGTCTTGTGTCGTCCATCGTCAACAATTTACTTTTAAACGACCTCTGAAACCGCTGGACAGAATGTTCCTTGGGTGAGCTCTACAAAAGTTGCTAAAATAAAGTTGATCCATGAAGAACTCTGGTTGCCATGGCTACAAAAAGAAAAATAATTTGAAAACTTTAAAAATCATCTCCTTCAAAACTACTGCCAGATTTCAAAATAATTTGGTTACAGATGTTCCTTGGGTCAACCTTACCAAAGTTGCTAAAATTATTCCAATCCGTAAAAAAAAATGGCCGCCAGGGGCGGGGCTTATTTGCCTTATATGTATATAGAGAAACATTTAAACAACATCCTCCTCTGAAAACCACTGGACAGAATTTGATTAAACTTTGGCAGGGATGATCCTTGGGTCAACCTTCACAAAAGTTGCTAAAATAAACTTGATCCATGTAGAACTCTGGTTGCCATGGCAACAAATAGAAAAAAGAATGAAAAACTTTAAAAATCATCTTCTTCAAAACTACCGGCCAGATTTTAAAATAAATTGGTACAGATGTTCCTTGGGTCAACCTCTACCAAAGTTGCTAAAATTATTCCGATCCGTAAAAAAACATGGCCGCCAGGGGCGGGGCTTATTTGCCTTATATGTATATAGAGAAACATTTAAACAACATCTCCTCTGAAACCACTGGACAGAATTTGATTAAACTTGGCAGGAATGATCCTTGGGTCAACCTTCACAAAAGTTGCTAAAATAAACTTGATCATGTAGAAACTCTGGTTGCCATGGCAACAAAAAGAAAAAAAATGAAAACTTTAAAAATCATCTTCTTCAAAACTACTGGCCAGATTTTAAAATAAATTGGTACAGATGTTCCTTGGGTCAACCTCTACCAAAGTTGCTAAAAAAATTTCGATCCATAAAAAACATGGCCGCCAGGGGCGGGGCTTATTTGCCTTAAATGTATATAGGGAAAACTTTAATCAACATTTCCTCAGAAAACCACTGGACAGAATTGGATTAAATTTGGCAGGAATGATCCTTGGGTCAACCTTCACAAAAGTTCCTAAAATAACTTGATCCATATAGAACTCTGGTTGCCATGGCAACACAAAAGAAAAAAAATATGAAAACTTTAAAAATCATCTTCTTCAAAACTACTGGCAAGATTTTAAAATAAATTGGTACAGATGTTCCTTGGGTCAACCTATTTATCTCAGGTGAGCGATTTAGGGTCATCATGGGCCTCTTGTTTTTTTCTCCTCTGACTGTGGCCTAAAATGAAATACTGAATATGTTTTATCTGAAAATTAACCAGGCTGATATAATTGTAGGGAAATCACAAGAGTCAGTTTATATTATTTTGTATACATTACACCTTGTTCATGAAACCTGATGGCCCATCTGTTACAATACCAATATCATTGTATGTATAAATGTTTCTTATCTCAGTTTCAACTTTACACTTTGGCTGACGTGAAAGAGGTAAGAGGACATTCATCGCAATATTGACCTCATTTTGATGGTGGGTACTTAGAATATGTACTATGAACGCTACACTTTGATATCTTAATTTGTACATGTGGTAGTCCATACACATGTGTCTCATGGCTGTTTGAAGTTTTCTGTGTGTTTTACACTGCATTGGCTTAAGTTATTTGCAAGACAGGTATGTTTCAGTTTAATCCTTTTTAACCTCATATAAGTTTATTTTGATGCATTAGCAATCAGAGCTGACCCAGATTAGTGTCTCCTCTGTTTGCTCTCAAAAATTCTGCATGGAAAAGAAGAAATTGTATTGTTATAATTATGCAACTTAAAGGTTCAGTAAATTAATATTTATCAAGTCCTGCATGTGGACATGAATATTCATAAGGTTAATGGTTAAAAACTTTACTTTTTAATAGTGAGTTCCTTGATTGAGATTATATTCTGAGTTTTTGTGGCAATTTATAACTGTAGTGTATGAATTGTCAGTTTGGAGTCAAAATTGGACAACCCCAAAAAACCGGGAATTGTTAAAAATTGCTTTCCTGGGGGTGTCTGATCAAGACATGTCTCTTTAAAATAAGTGGCTTCTATTTAGATTAAATAAAAAAAAGATTTTCAGGAATGTTAAGCTTGCATGTTGCTTAATGGTATGGTAACATGTAGTCGCCATTGCTGTATTGTAACTGTTAATTAAAAATTTAACAAAGGCTATTTTTGATTTGGAGACTTTATTTTACCCAGGGTTTTCCTTATGAATCAGGTAGATGGTAATTTAAAATTGTAGAAGGCAGAGGGGTTGAGGGTTTTCATTTTCTTGTGATTTTTCTATTCATTTTTTTGATTTATTCCATTTATTTGTGTACCCTTCTGTAAGCATAAGGTGACACTGGGTCCTTTTCCAGCCGGCCAGGAAAGGTTTGGGCCCGGTCAAATCTGAAAATAGTCGCCTCTTAAGGAAAACCCTGTAAAACCCAAGCTTCAAAGAAGTTAGGGCTTGTAGGAATCTAGTTATTGCGTCCCTGGTCCCCCACTCACATTATCATAATTTTGTCTCTCCCATTATTGTTTTTATCGGAGTTTCGTCTTTTTGGGTCGTCCGTCTGTCTGTCAAATTTTTTGTCTTGAGCTAACTCAGAAAGTATCAAAGCTATTAACTTGTTCTTCACAGGTGGATAGATCTCATAGAGGGAAGTGCACCCAACCCACAAGAACCTTAAAAACTCTGCCCATCATATTTTTGGAGTTATTGCCTTTTTTTTAAAAATTTCAAAAATTAATTTTTGTCTGGGCGTAGTTCACAAAGTATCAAAGCTATTAACTTGAAACTTCACAAGTGGATAGAACTCATGGAGGAAAAAAGCAGTGCACAAGAACCGTAACTCTGAACATCATATTTATGGAGTAATTGCCCTTTGTTAAATTTCATACTTAATTTTTGTCCGGAGCATAACTCCAAAGTATCAAAGCTTTAACTAAAATTCACAGGTGGTTTAAACAAAATTAGGAGAAGTGTCATGCACAAGAAGCATAATTCTGTGCATCATATTTTTGAGTTATTACCCCTTGTTGAATTTCATACTTTTTTTTGTTGTCCGGAGTGTAATTCACAAAGTATCAAAGCTATTTACTTGAAACTTCACTGGTGGATAGATCTTATTGAGGGGAAGTGTCATGCACAAGAACTGTGACTCTGCACATATATTTGGAGGTATTGCCCTTTATTAAATTTCATACTTAATTTTTGTCTAGAAAGTATCATAGCTATTGAATTGAAACTTCACACGTGTATAGACCTAATTGAAGAGAGGTGTTATACACGAGGACCGTAACTATTAAATTCAAATACTTATTTTAACTTGAAACTTCACAGGTGGCTAGACCTCATGGTGGAAAAGTGTCATGCACAAGAACCAAAAACTCTGATTTCATATTTTTTTTGAGTTATTGCCCTTTGTTAAATTATATACTTATTTTTGTTTTAAGAGCATTTCTTGCGCACTATAAGACATAAACCTTGAAAAATTCATAGATGGATTTTGATCACGTGGAGGAGAAGTGCAGGCACAAGGACTTAACTCTGACATAATTTTTTTGGAGCTACTGCCCTTTGTTTTAATTTCATACTTTTTTTTTTTTTTTGAAGGCATTACTCATGCACTATGAGATTATAAACCTTTACACTTCATAGGTGAATAGACCTCATAAAGGATATTGCAGTGAAAAAGAACCTTTAAAATTTGCAAATTTTATATTTTGGGGGTTATTGCCCATTGTTTAATTTCATATTCAATCAAGTTTTTGTCCGGAGCATAACTCGTGCACTATGAGACAATAACCTTTGAAGCTTCTTTGGTGGGTAGACGTTATGGACAAGAAATGCAGTAAATAAGCACAACCCTTTCCAAAGTTTTTATTCTTGAGTTTTTCCGCTTTTATACAATTTTGTGTCCTTAATTTTAAAATCTCGTTTCAACTTGCCTTTGAAATTTATTTTTTTTTATTGAAAGAAATTAATTTGAAAAGTGCTGCGCAAGGTTGGCCTCAATATTTTTGGAGTTATTCCTTCTTTTCCAAAATTTTTTGACAACAAGTTAAAATCTTTTATACTTATAGTGTGTATTTGTGTGTGAGGGGAAATTTGGGGGGGACCCACTGGGTAGGACATCGTTTTCTATGAAAAAAAAATTTATTTATTATTTTTTTAAACAGGTTGTCCTTTGTAAAAATTGAATTCTTTTGATCAGTCACTTGGAAAATGAATTAATTAGAAATTAAGCATTCATTTTATTATGTGATTTGATGTCACTCCCTAAAGTTTTTTATTTTTGATGTGAATATTTATGTATATATTTCCTAGTAGAAAGTTTAAACCCGGGAAACAAAGATGTTGTAAATGGCCCGTCTATTTTCAATTCCTTTATTTTTTTAAACAGCTTTATTCAAAATGATATGTGACATCTTTGTTTCATGAAAAATAACTTTGACAAGTGTACAGGTCACATTGAAGGGAAAACACAATTTTCGTAAATGCAACTTCATCGAAAATTTTTCTCAGAGGAAAAAAAAACGCAGGGTAACTAAAATCTTTTTGTAGCCAGACTCAAGTTTTTACCTCCAACCTTGCAATAAACCTCATATGATAGACCCCATCTCATTCTAAAGCATTATGTTGTTTGAAAAAAAAATTATCAAAATATTTTAAACTGTTATACCCCCAAATTTTCCTATTTAAAACTGACACAAAAATTTACCCCGGGTTTCTTTTTCCTTTGAGTATAGAATATGGTATCCTGTTTTCAGTTCCACGTGACATGTTCTTCCCAGTTCAGGGGTAGCAATTTGTAAGTTCAGTCTATGAGTTAGCATATTCCAAAGGGTGAATGTGTCAGCCAAATGATGGCAAATGGAATTAGAAAATCTAAATATAGGTTTTATAATTTTAAATACAGTTTCATATTGTTGTGAACGTATTGCGTGTGATGAGAAAGAGATATGTTTTTTTAGTGAGATTTGAGTTGGGGAAAAGGTGATTTCCCTAGTTGAAAAAAAGTGATTTTTCCGAGTCGGGAAAAAAAAAAAGTTTCAAGTCTACAAAGGTGAGTTTCAAGTCTAAAAAGGTGAGTTTCAAGTCTAAAAAGGTGGGTTTCTTTTTGGGGAAAAAAGGGGATTTTTGATTTGGGAAAAAGTGCGTTTCAAATTTAAAAAAAAGGAGTTTCAATTTGGAAAAGTGAGTTTTGAGTTGGAAAAGTAATTTTTTGAGTTGGAAAAAAAACTGGTTTCAAAGTTTAAAAAAGTGAATTTGAGTCGGAAAAGGTGAGTTTCGAGTCAAGTTTGAAGAATAAATGTATTTGTTTACATTGTTAACTTCCTTGTTATGAAGATTTTGTCCCCAAAAATGTTTCTGGAAGCAGGGGGTCTTTCAAGAGAAGTATTAATTTTAAATATCTTTTTTAACCCTATTAAAAAATACAATTTATTAATAAGTTGAGTTTTTTTTTACCGAAAACCTTGTGAAAAATGAAAAAAAATAAGTGAAAATAAGCAGATATAGATATCTAAAGTAAACTTTTTTCCCCGTAAAAAAGGGTTGCGGCTACAAAAATAACCCCGGTCTCTTTTGTTTTTAAAAATTTAAGGCATACTTTTTAAATATATTTTTTAATGCATAAATTTTTTTTTTTTTATGTCACTAATTTTTACATTCAGTATAACACTTGTTAAAAATTTTTTCTATGCATGGAAATTTGAAACCCTGCTGGGGTTTTTTTTTGGGGCAGAAAATGATTAAGTGATTTTTTTTTTTCTTTTGAAAAAAAATTTTTAAAATCATTCTTATTGTTGAGTGACTAAAAAAAATATATATTTAAAAAAAAAAATATCTGAGAAATAACTGCCCAAATTGATCAACTTTTTTTTTTTAAAACACCAAATTAGGCAAAACACATACACATTTAACCACGGGGAAATTTCCCCCTGCATTTAACAGAATGCAGTGGAATTCAGCAAAAAAAAAAACAACAACAAAAAAAAAAAACAGATCTTTTTTCATTTCCCCAAAGTATTACAGTAAAGAACCCTGGGGAAAATAAAATTTAAAAAATGAAATAATCAAAATTAGAACTGCTTCGGAATCTCGAGAAAACCCTTTAAAAAATGCTTCTGTTCTTTAAAAAGTGAAAATTATAAATTTGAAGGTGGTATTTTGTAGCGGTTTTTTGGATCTTGGTGGAGAATCGGGAGGGTTTGGGGTTGTGTGGGTTTATAGCTCAGTGGTAAGGTGCTGAGCATTGGATTCGAATCCCTGGCGAGTCACAATTTTTACACACCTGGAACCCCTATAAATATTTTGGGAAAATATTTTGATCAGAATATAGTGAACTAATCATGCGCAGATCCCGGGGGGGGGGACGGGTGTCCAGAAGTCCCTTTCGCAGTTTACGGAAAATATGAAATGGACAGAGAAAGATGGAATGGATTTTTTGGGGTTTTGGGACGGCATTTTAAAAAATTTTTTATTGTTTTTGTTAAATTCAATCAATTTTTTTTAAAGTTTAAAAAAAAGAAATTTTATAGTTACATTTTTTTTTGTGTTTTGGTTCCAATGTTATTTCGTCTTTTTACGGAGTATGCGACCCCCAATGACGAAATGGGGTTTTTATTTTAAAACTTAGGATTTTTTGGGGAGAAAATTGAAAAACCAGCTTTTCAAAATTTTAGGTTTAAATTTTCCCCGTGATGGACCCCTGTATGGTTTAGACCCAAAAGGGGTTTATGTGGAGATTCCCCCAAAAGATTGGGTTTTCCCCCCACCCCGGGGGGCCCAGAGGTCACACTTTTCTGATAGAGTGGTGTTTTGGGGGTTTTTGATATAATTTTTTTTCTCCCGTTTCAAAAAACAAAGTAGAATTCCCAACCAAAATTTTAAAAAAATTAATATCATGAGTGAAAGGAATTTAAACAGCCGGGGGGATTCGACGGGGGGGGACAAACCCTACCAAAACGTGCAATGCGATATTACTTCATTTCATGGATATAATCCTCTAAAAATTAATATTTAAATCTCTGTGAATGCCCCCAAAGGACCCCTTTATTTCCCCCGGTTTTTCTATCATTCTAAGTCGATAAAAAATCACAAATGTTTTAAAATTTTTATATTTAATGTTTAAATATTTTTTTATAACCCCAAAAAAAAAAAAAAGAATGCCCTCCCCGTAAAAGTAAAGGGGGCCCCTTTCCCATTCTCCGGTCATTTCGTCCGAGTGGGTGAATCATCAATTTTAATTCCATTTACTTGAAATTTTTGCATAATTCACCCAAAAAATAAGTTTTTTATGAAAAATTTGTTTCATTACATTACCAAAATGAATAAAAGTCGCAAAAAAAATTCCCCATTATGATAAATTTTTTCCATTTTTGGGGCTTTTCGATTATTGTATACTTTCGAAAAATTTTGTATTTTTGGTCCATTTCGTGAAATGGGTCCATTTTGCTATTCAATATACCGCACAAAAAAAGTTTTTTAAATAAATGCACCCCTTTTTTTTAAAAAAAAAATCACTTTTTTAAACTTTTTTAACTCGAAACTCACTTTCTTAACTCGAAAATCACCTTTTAACTCGGAAAAAACACTCTTTTAGACTCGAAACTCATACTAAAAAAAAAAGAAATCCTCGATTTAGAAAAAAACCCCCCAAATTTTTTTACAATCACGAACGATTGATTGGGACCTACGTCTGTA
>CM037793.1:7405378-7455378 GCA_021229015.1 Solen grandis | reverse complement strand
ACTCTGACCAAGAACAACTGTTCAAAAATATTTATAAATCAAACCAGTAATTTTTTGCAAAATATATTTTTAACTTTATTCACAAAAGCAAAACTAGCCTTGCCTGTATAATAATAATGGTGTTCATGTTATTTTCAGGGATCAAAATTATTTGATCAATCATGATAGATGGTTACCCAGGGAACATGTTAATCTGGCCAATAGTTTTAAAAGACTATATACACATAATTAAGAATACCACTCTGGAGGCCTTTTTTGTGTCCATTTCAGACATAGATCACTCAACAGAGTACATACGCTTATTAAAAACCTTTCTTTATATGTGGTACAGTGCGGCTCGCGTTCAAGTTGGCACACGGAACGCACGTTACACGCACGTTACACGGACACGGAACGCACGTTACACGCACGTTACACGGTGCACGTACGTTACACGTTTGGTTCATATACACAATACACGGTCCACACGATACGAACGATGCACGATGCAAACGCTGCCGGCTTATTCGGTCAACTCGGTTGTTTTCGTCCATAGACTACTTCTCTATGCGTCATTAGTTAATAAGAGAACTAAAGAAGGAATCAAGAGACAAGCGATCGTATTAAATTCTCGTTTTAGATTTATAATAACTACATGTAATTGCTAGTAAACTTTATATTTCATGTTTGTTCTTTTAGATACGTTGAAGATCTGAAAGAAATGATTAGTTTTTTATTCTTATATGATCACGTTCATGTACAATGTATGAATGCATACTCCATTCAATGCGTATGGTCTATTTTTCACACTATCATTAAAGTTTGGGAACAAAATTCCATATATAATCAATAAATGAAACATCAAAGGAGTTACCTTTTTATTTAATTAATTACCGATCTGGCCATTTACCGAAACAAATCTGAACAAAGAATTTAAAAAATCGTATCGTATTGTTGGTAATCTATAATTTAGCCTCATATACTAGCTGTAGTTGTTTTCGTCCATAGACACTTATCAATCTTTTTTTTTCTAATTCTTTTAATAAGAAAACGAATAGAATTGACGATTATACGAATCTGTGTATACAATGTATGATTACTCATTATTGGAAGACAGACAAAACAACCAACCCCAAATGATTTTCAAAAGACGGATAAAAACATTCAATAGTTTTAGGAGTGGAAAAATCGAGTCCATTTTATCTTTATAATTACCTGTACCATCACCAGGATATGTATGGAAAAGCGAGTATTTAAAGTTATGCTTTCGGCAATTAATTCCTAATTTCCTATCAGTTTATCGAATAAATTCAAAAAACGCAATCGATCAATAAGTTCATCTTATTGAGTTTTTCCTTAGATAGATGAAAGCGAGTAGTTATAATTATGCTTTCGGCAATTAATTCCTAATTTTATCAGTTTATCGAATAATTAAAAACGCAATATTTTTTGGTTAAAAAAATAAATTTAATTAGTTAATAATGAGCATGATAGTTGAAGTTTTAAATTCATTGTATATATATCACATCTAGGCTAATGAGAGAGAGAGAGAGAGAGAGAGAGAGAGAGAGAGATGGCGGAGAGAGAGAATTACACATAAGTCGTCAAACGTTAAGTTACATGTACCAGGCCAAGGTGACGATTTACGTTTAATCCGAGTCCAGCTACCCAGTCTGACACCTAACTTCCTCAAATGTACTCTTGGTCTTGGGTGTCAAAATTAAATATTTCCTGTGCATAGATTGTGTATCGTGTCAAACTGGAATACACAGGAAGTCCCTGCTAAACGACACAATGTGCCACCAGCACGATAGAGTATAAATTCCGAGCCAGCAAATTTTGAGTTACATTTTACCTGTAAACGGAATAAATAGTGGTTATAATATTCGTGAGGACTGAGGAGACCTAGGAAATCGGTAAGTCGTATTTTATTATTGATTTATATAAGTTGAAGCAATGTGCATTATGAAATATGGTATATCCAACAGCATAAGTTGTATCATTTCACACCAGATGCACATGTAAGCAGTTGTTTTTTCATGCATAAAGCAGGACACAAACACACATGATAATATGTGTTTTTTTACCTCGATTAAGACTCATTTCCATCAGGGTTCTAGTACAATAAGCCGAATGATTTTACACCGTGACATGTTACAGTTTAACACGTTACACACGATATAAACGATGCTACACGGACCACACGTTGAGAATGTTACACGGTACACGGTACACGCACGCACGTTACACGCACATTACACGGACACGGAACGCACGTTACACGCACGTTACACGCAAAAAATGCCAACTTGAACGCGAGCCGCACTGTAACCTCCAGCAGCAACCAGATTCAAATAAAATAATTCAGATAAAAAGAATTTTTAAGTTAGTCAGCTGGAGGCCTCATTATTCATTGAATCAAATCTATTTTAGGAATAATGGAAATAATAGAACAAGAATTTTGAAATCTTCTATATGGAATATATAAGGAAACTAGCTGACCCCCTAGGGGACTCACTTTTCAAGTGATCAACTTTTTAAAAAAAAGTTATGGTAGACAGACATGAGGTGACCATTTTGTGCTATATGAAATTAAATTATGGCCACTGGTTTTCATAAAAGAAGAATTTTGAAATCTTCTATATAGAGAGTTTTTAAGGAAACTAGATGACCCCCTAGGGGCCTCACTTTTCAAGGGATCAATTTTTTTTGGACAATTATTGTAGACAGACATGAGGTGACCATTTGTGTTATATGAAATTAAATTATGGCCACTGGTTTTCATAAAAGAAGAATTTTGAAATCTACTATAGAGAGTATATAAGGAAACTAGCTGACCCCCTAGGGGCTCATTTTTCAAGGGATCAACTTTGTTTTAGCAATTATGGTAGATAGTCATGAGGTGACCATTTGTCCTATTTGAAATTAAATTCTGGCCATTGACTTCATAGAAGAAGATTTTTTAAGTTTTTTTGTTTTTTTTTAAATTAAATTCTTTTGGTTTCCATGGCAACCAGAGTTCTACATGAATTAAGTTTATTTTAGCAACATTTGTGAAGGACCACCCAAGGATCATTCATGCTAAGTTTCATCAATTTCTACCCAATAGTTTCAGAGGAGATGTCGTTTAAAGGAAATTGTTGATGACGGATGCAGGCTGATAGGCAGCCAGTCAAAACAGCTTTCTAGTCAGGTGAGCTGAAAAGGAACTGGGGTTGCATGTACTGAGATAACTAAGAACATGAGGACTGAACATAGGAAATTGAAAGAAATTTCATTTTGGGTGACGGATGCAGGCTGATAGGCAGCCAGTCAAAACCTTTGACGTCATTGTAGGAGTTAAATACAGCCCATCAGCTGAGTGAATTACAAGGTTTATTACAAGTCCCACTAAAACATCATGAGTCTATTTCAGGGTTTATAGAAGTCCACATCTTGAATTTTTCAGGGTTTATACAAATCCACATTTTGAGTTTTACAAGGTTTATAGAAGTCCACATCTTGAGTTTTTCAAGGTTTACACAAGCCCACATCTTGAGAATTTCAAGGTTTCTACAAGTCCACATCTTGAGAATTTCAAGGTTTACACAAGCCCACATCTTGAGAATTTCAAGGTTTCTACAAGTCCACATCTTGGGTTTTTCTGGGTTTATACAAGTCTACCACAACTTACCCTTTACTTAATTAATACTCATGAATATTCATGGACAAATTTATAACTTGATGAATATTAATGGTCTGAACTTTAAATGGTATATGAAATAATGGATATTTCTTTAATTGTCACACAGGCTACTTAGAAACTGAACTACAATATTGTATTAGCAAACTGAGGAGACCCTGATTCTATAGGAACTGTATGATTTGGGTCTGCTCTGTTTGCCAATGTATCAAAATGAGTCTATATACAGTAAAAGGTAAATTGAGGTTTAAAGTATAAGAAGTCCTGAATGAACACAAAGGATATACTAGATTCTTAACTTAGGCTGAAGTCTTTGCTTTGATCAGAAGAACACAAAAGGTATATGTATATTCCCGCTTTTGGTGTTTAACACCATGCCGAAGTTTTAGATGCACCTTTGTTTTAATTATCTCTGCAAGAAACCTTAAAAACAGTAGTGCATTTTTCAACAAACCCCAAAATACTGGACAGTACTGATTAAAAGACATTTCGATGGCAAGAGATTTTAAATTCTAAGTCAACTGCAAACAAACAAAGTTAAGTCTCAAGAAACAAAATACAGTTCATTGCAATTCTCAAATGAAGGACATTACCATAGTTGCTTCTAAAAGGAGTATCTACAAATTTACACACAAGACTATTGTCAAGCAAAGAGAGTGTCTACAATAGCTTCAAAAACAGAGCCTGCATTGTTCCCTATACATCCGGGATCCACCCCGCCACTATTTGCACTTACAGAATGTGGAAGCAATTTCATGATGATTGTCTGTGGTACCATTATACTCCCATGAATAATTCAGTGAACACGAATTGTCCCCAGTGGTCCATCTCTTGCCTAAATCACAGACCAAGAGGTCATGATGCTGAGAAAATTCTTATGTTAACCAAATACCTAGTCTATGGCTGGAAACAAGTGTGCTCTGGAACATGTGTCACCTGCTGAAGCATGACGGAAAAAGTGTGACGGATTGACAGACGGACGGACTGACTGACAGACAGAAAAGTGATCCCTATGTGTCATCTCTGCTTACAGCAGGTGACGTCACTGGATATCCCTACAAAATCACCATGGTTCAGAACCCATGTCCAAGATATGTCTGCCCCACGCCCTACCAATGCAAAATAAGTAACTGACCATTTATCACTTCCCTGAAGTCAATAACATATCAGCTATCAGTATGACAAGAGTGTTCCTTGGAACACATAATTATGTCACTTGAAAAAGTTTGACAAAGTGCGACAGACAGACAGACAGACGACAAAATAAGTGCTTACAGCAGGTGACACAAGAATACAACTTAATCAGAATGTAAACTGCACTGTCATTTTCTTGATAGCTTCAAGCGAAATACACCATGCCAGCTATGACTAAGGTTTGTTTGTTTGTTGGGTTTAATGTCCAACCAACAGTATTTCAGTCATTTGGTGAAGATGTCTACATGAGACAAATATAGCGCTGCCACACTGCAGTATCACGCTTTAGACATGAGCCATGATACCACACCCAGTCTTATTATCCTGACACCGGGCCAACCAGTCCTGGAATTACCCTTATATGCTGAGCACCAAGCTATACCAATACCATTTTTTACAACTTTGGTATGTTGCTGCCGGGGATCAAACCCACGACCTCCTGCTCCTGAGGAGGACACTCTAACCACTCAGCCATCGGGGACTGTATATGACCATGGTAATCCATCATTAAAATATAATTAAGGTCCTTCAAATGCTTAAAGTGCAAATGCAAGCATTCATTGACTTGGAGTAATTGGCTATTTTGCTAAGGAGTCCATAGAGGCTTGCGTTTACCATAAAATTCTCATGATCACTTGAAGGACCATGATCACAATTTATTGATGGATAGATTACCTTAAACAAAAGGGTCATTATCATAATGACCCTAGGTGGCTCATTTCCATTTTTGTTCGGTTGATTTTGAATCGAGCGATATGATTGGATGATTTGAAAATGACATCGCCAGATTGTGGAAAATTGCTTGCACAGATATATTATGTCATCCAGTGGGAATTGCCAAAAAAAGCAACAAAAAAAACAACAACATAAGTTGAGAAAGGAGCAGATTTAAAAAATATGTACAAATTGTGACATTTCAAATTATTACTTTGTTAAGATTGCCTTTTGACAGTAATTTGTTACACCATGTGTTAAATGGGGCATAGCAGAATGATAGAACCTTGCACAGATTATAATGGAAGCATACATTTGTACAATGTTACGACCTCTGTAATCAAATGATGTCATATTTCATTCCTTACAGTGTTCATAATACAGTACTGAGGGACAAAAAATTGTAATTCTGCAGTTCTAGTGCTAGTGGTTCAATCCTGCCTAGGATACTGCTAATTTCTTTGAGCAAAAGATTACCCCCCACATTGTTTCACTTCACCCAGGTGTGAATGGGTACCTCAGAGGGCGGTATAATTCCAGATATTATCTGGTGACCCCCATCAGTAACATGCATATTCAATATTTGATCATCTGACTTTGATTCAATGTGCATGAATAATCAGCATTAATCTCATTTGACCAGCCCAACCCCTAAAAGCTTCATTTAAATTTAATATTACATCTCTCAGTAATTTCTTTTATGTGTTTTGAGGGGACTTTTTTATAAATAAGTTAAAATCAACATTTTACAGGGGAAAAATTCAAAAGAATCCACAGAGATTATATAAGAAAACCAGTCAACCACTCATAATTTAAGGTGACAAAGTAAACAAATAGACAATGATCCTACATGAAAACTGATGTTAATATTTCCTGATGCTTTTGTCTGCCATTAGCTTTTCATTAAGCCAAAAAATAAACCTACAACGAGTAGAACCTGACAGCAGGCCAGCCAGACCATGCTAAAGCTGAAATGAGAATGGACCTGTGCCACTGTCCATTGTTTCAGTTCATTAAGTCAAATCCAAGCTCTATAGAAACCTGTGGTTAATCCTAGCCAAGCATAGCTTGACTTTCATCTTATAGACTGGTGAGACATTAGCTTTTATGGCTCAAATGTAGGATTACATAGCCCTTTTAATGTCAGTTAATTTACTCCGAATCTAGGTTTCCAGAAACCTAATCTTCTTTTTACGGGATTTGCTGCAAATGACAGGCAATAAACAGAAAGGCAAAATGGTCATTGAATGGGAAGGCTTAAATTTACATTCTTCAGCCGTAACATGAACGGTTATTTCAGCAGGGCAAAAAAAAAAAAAAAAAAGAGAGAGAAACATCAGAGCAAGAGATAGAAATAATTTTACAGGTTGTTTTCAGCTGAAAGTTTCCTTGGTATAGTCATAAAACCCAACAAATTTTCATGGATTTTCATTTTTTACTGTTTACTTGTTTTAGATAATTAGTATTGTGTATTATCATTGTGATTTCTATTAACAAAAACAGAATAGATTCCTAGTAATATATTTCAAATGATGGGCCTGAAATGCGTATAGCTTGTTTTATGATCAGCAGAATTAAAGGAGTTTGCTATCATGCAATAATAGCTTTCATTTTCTGATATTCTAAATCTTTAATTAAGAAAAGAAAGAGCCCAATTTTAAGCATTTAACAGCATCCATGTTATAACATTATTTAACTGAAAAATATTTGAAAATAAAATATCCTTTATTATAAGAGACTCAGAGTATAATGTTTTATTTGAAAAACATGTCCCCACCAACTTCACATGCATTTATACCTTCCTGTAAAAGACCCCCAACTGAAATACCATGAAAGATACAGACAACACAATTTGGTTTTAAACACATTTTAAGTACAGAGACCAAGACTCTAACTCCACCAACAATTCTTAGCGCTAGTAAGACTTAACCCTTTCCCTCATATAGACTCATTTTGACGCACTCAATAGGTACCACATTAAGCCTGATCTGCAGAAAACCACAGTTAAACCTTACCAAATTTAATTATAAAGTCCTCATTTCCAGACCACTGAGGAGCAGCGAACAGCATAAAACCTGATCAGCCTGCGAGTTACTCGCAGGCTGATCTGGTTTTATGCTGTTCGCATAGGTCTTTTCATGGTTTCCTCTATGAGGGAAAAGGTTAAGAATTTAGGTATTACTTAGCGCTAAGTATTATTTGTCACGATTCGAGCCAGAACTCTGTTGTAAATGGATGAGATAAAAACCATAGCACACACATTCACTGACAAATATATCTTCCTGTAAAATAAAAGCATTATTGTAGTTTTAATTTATTTAATTTTATGTTAAATGGCAAACAAGTTCTAAACTTAAACTAATACCCTCTTGACAGCTACTTTGCGCCTGGGAAGTCATGAAAACTACTTGCCCCAAATGAGGTTTGAACCCACAACCTTCAGATCCGCAATCTGGTATGTTACCACTGGACCACAATGCCCTTTCTGCTTTGAGATTAAAAAGATTCTAACAACTAGAAAATAATGTTAAAAACCCTGACCAGCCTCGAGAACTCATCTCGAGGGCTGACCATAAAATTTTTCAACACCCCTCTGTTTCTATATGATTTTGGACTTATATCAGAGCCAGCCCTCATTATGAGCCTATACTGGTCACTTAATAGGTCAATTCCTGGATAGCTTTCACATGCTATACGGCTGAAGGAAGAGTATAAATCTACATTATCACTCACTGTTTGTCCATTTGAATGAAAGCAAAGTTGGTATCCACGATGTCATCTTTCTTCACCGCCTTGTGAACAACACCTGAAAAACAGACAATAGTCAATTAACAATACTGTCACTTTGAATCTGTGAATCTCAGCTTTTAAATGTACTGGTTTTGCTGTTTAGGTAGAGGGTTATGAGGTGACCATTATTTCTAAATGAAATTTAATTCTGTCCACCGGTTTTAGTGAAGAGTTTTAAAGTGTTGCCATGGCTACCAGATATTTGCATGGTTCATGTTTATTTCATAAATATTTGCAAATGACCACCCATGAATCACTGGCCCTGTGTTCTTGAAAATAAAAATGATACTCAAGTATGATTTCATACACAGACTCAAAACAATTCCCATTGTTTTAAATAGGAATTTGAGTATAATACTCAAATTTGAGCCTGATATTTTACTGAAGTATTTTAGAAAACATGGGGCTTGGTCAATTTCTGAGATGTTTTTTAAATGCAAATTGTTCACAAATGACTACTGATACAGGCTGATTTGAGTATACATGAAATATTTATTAACCTTTGTTATTTTCTTTCTTATTTTGTATCTCCTGAAAATACGAAATTCTCAAACCAAACAGCTAATTTATTAATACTCATCCAGTTACAAGATGAAGGAAAAATGCCTCTACCATAACAGACCTTAAATAAAAGTCTAGGAAAGATAAAACAGAAATACTCTTCATCAGAAATCACTTATTTTTCACCTAAAGAGAGGGATTCAACTTTACCCTTACAATGCAGTTAGCAATTGTGACTGCCTTTGTGACCAGCACAGACCCAGATCAGCCTGCACATTCATGCAGCCTGATCATGGTCTTCACTGTTTGCTATTCAGTCAAGGCATTTTCAACAAGTACCCCATCTACAACTAATGATAAAAACCAAAATGAAGAAAGGACAAGTCCAATTAAGAAATTCAGCATTGTAAAGGTTAGGATACATTGCAAATACAGCTCCAGACCAATATTCTTGAAAATACAAAGACACACTTTCACACTTCTAACAAGCAAATTTCTCCCTGCATATAGATAAAAAAAAACCTTAAAGCACCTAACTATGTATATCTTTTCTAAAATGCCTATCTGTATGCACAGGTTCTTACTGCAAGTTCTAACTGTGTCAATTGTCCACAGGTTCCAATCTTGGCATCACCTATTGATTTCCTCATTTGTTGCATTCAATCCAAGGGAGGCAACTCCTGCGAAACCATTAGAATGTCCTTCGTGACCGTGTAAACAAGACTTACATTGTGCCTTACTCTATGTTGATGAAAACTTCATGTGCAACAGGGAGTGAGATAATTACAGTATAGACATTTCCTACGATTTAACAATTTATACCCTGCAGTACAGAAATACAGTACAATGTCTAGCAAATTTCTCTTTCTGCACTAGACATTAAGTTTAATTTGGCAGTATAATTCCTACATAATGTATTATTATATTTTAGGAATTCTATCTTAAGGCTCTTTTTTTAAAGCACAAAACTGACATAAATTTGTATTATTTGCCATAGTAATTTAAACGTATTCATTTTCTGTATGTTCAGGTAAACATTACAATATTTCTTTTTAATGGCCAAAACCTGAGACAAAGCTTAAACCAGAATGCATCAAATATCCCTCTGTAGATATAGAGAACAGTCATTAACACCAAAGTTGAAACTGGGAGACAAACAGTTTGGTTCTGGTCACTGAACTTCTAATAAAATAGGTCTTTTAAAAACTGACAATTTTTTTCAAATAATTAGTTTTGAAATTTAAATTTGAAAGTGTTATTGATATGATTGCTTTGTTGTATGTGTTTTGGAACATCTCATAAGTTGCTTAAGTCTATGGGAATATTGTGCAATCACATGTATCTTATGATTAAATGCCAGTCTGTCATTTTTTTCTATAGATTGTTTTACCTGACAACAAATCATGATTTGTTTGTTTGGGTTTAACATCCTGCCAAAAGTGTTTCATTCCTTTGGAGACGATGTCTACTTGAGACAGATAGAGTATCAGCCGTAGACATGTGGCATGATACCACACCCAATCACATTACCAGACACTGGGCCAACCAGTTCTAGAACTATATGCTGTGCACTAAGCAAGGGAGCTGTAACAGAACTATTTTTTACAACTTTGGTAAATCATGTCAAGGGATCCAACCTATGACAGGAGGTTATGAGGAGATCATTAAAAAAAAAAAAACATTCTGTGTACAAGTTTCAGAGAAAAGAATTTTGAAATGTTTTATCATGGATTATTATAAGTAAAAAAGCTATGCCTCTTTTTATAACAGATCAACTTTATTTTAACAGGAATGGTATAAAGCTTGAAGATGATCATGTATGTAAAATAAAATTCAAATCTGACAATTGTTTTCAGGAAGAAAACTTACATATTATTCTAAATTAAATTCATATAGTTGCCATAGCAACCACTGATAGATAAAGTTTTTTTTTAGCATCTTTTGTGTGGGACAGAAAAGGATTATCCATGCCAAGAAGTTTCATTAATTTCTGCCAAGAGGTTCAGAGGAAATACCATTTTATCAAAATATCAATGGATCAAAATAGAGCAAATTTCAGATTGCCTTTGATTTCTGAATTATATGTCTCTAAATATTATTGAGAGCAGCTGTGCTTTTACTGATCAAAAGATCATTTTAACCCTTTCCCTCATAGAGGACACCATGAAAAGACCTATGTGAACAGCACAAAACCAGATCAGCCTGCGAGTAACTCGCAGGCTGATCAGGTTTTATGCTGTTCGCTGCTCCTCAGTGGTCTGGAAATGAGGATTTTGTAATTAAATTTGGTAAGGTTTAACTGTGGTTTTCTGCAGATCAGGCTTTATGTGGTACCTACTGAGTGCGTCAAAATGAGTCTATATGAGGGAAAGGATTAAATAATAGATACTCCGTTTGTCAGGAATGTCAGTCTGCGACCAAACAGCTTCCTGGTGAAACATGGCGTGTCCATTGGTTCAGGTTAACTGTTATACGGTTTGCTTTCCCAGACAAAAACATTACGTGTGCTTAACCCTTTTCCTCATATAGACTCATTTTAATGCCCTCAGTAGGTTATCACATAAAGCCTGATCTGCAGAAAACCACAGTTAAACCTTACCAAATTTAATTATAAAGTCCTCATTTCCAGACCACCGAGGAGCAGCGAAAAGCATAAAACCAGATCAGCCTGCTTAAGTCCCTGTAATAGTTCCGCTATGTCTTGGACCACTTAACCTCTACCAAGATAACCAAGGTATCCTAATAAGACATTAGGAAACCTTGGTTATCTCCATGAAAGCCATGAGGTCTGAAATGTAGCAGAAACATTACAGGGACTTTACCTTAAGAAGGATTTCGACAACCAATTACATTTTTTTTTCTCCAAATTTAAAACAGAATTAACTTTATTCTCTTCATTAAATGCATGCCTAGAAAAGAACTGTGTGCATTTTTTTACTAAAATAGAACAGAATATTATTTTCAATGCATAAAAAGCTTCTCTAGCTAAAAAAAAAATAAAAAATATCTGAATTAAATCTGTGAACTTGCCATTAAGTTCATGGTTTAAATATTATTTCCAAGAATACAAGCTACAAAATGTTACATTTGAAGCCCGACGTTACAGTTGAAGCCCAATGTTACATTTGAAGCCCAATGTTACAATTGAAACCTAATGTTACATTTGAAGCCCAATGTTACATTTGAAGCCCAATGTTTCATTTGAAGCCCAATGTTACATTTGAAGCCTAATGTTGCTTTTGATGTCAATTACACTAAACTTAATATGAAAAAAAAATTTTAGTATAAAGTCATTTGCCTTAGATATGTCTACTTAGAAAATTGGCCTTTCAAATGTCTATGTATTTCTTTTATATGAAGAAATATTACCTTTCATAATTTTAAACAACCTGATAATTTCTGTGAGGATGAAGTCAGACAGGTCTCATCTGTAGAACTAACACATTGAGAAATTGTTCTTGCACAGTTGAATGAAACCTATCTCTGATTAGCATGCCTGAATTGTGTCAACTAAATGCCAATTTCTTGGCATTATTAACCATACTCCATCCTTACCTTTTATGTATATTACAAAACATCAGTTTCCATGGTAACCGCATATATATATCTTCGAAAATATATCTTACATACATCAGACAAATTAATCTGTCATGAAATTTCTCCAGACGGATGATAAGTAATGTAGATAAAAACCTGAAATATGAACCGTGTTTCTTTGTGCCTAAAGACAGGTTATCCTTTATATATCAGGTAAAAGCCAGGTAAATCTCTCCCTGATTACAGGGTTCACAATACCTCACATCATCTCTATACCTGTGCGTTATTTACTTTTGGTGCCAAATATAACCAAGTTAACCTTTTCCCTCATAGAGGACACCATGAAAAGACCTATGCGAACAGCATAAAACCAGATCAGCCTGCGATTTACTCACAGGCTGATCAGGTTTTATGCTGTTTGCTGCTCCTCAGTGGCCTGGAAATGAGGATTTTATAATTAAATTTGTTATTTTGTTATTTAATGCACCCATTGGATGCCTTGAACTTTAAACACTGGATGCACAGCAAAAATACAGCATCTAGGATGCAGGGGTAAAGAAAATCAGTGAAGGGATAATCTTAGTTTCAACTACTTTAACCCTTTCCCTCATATAGACTCATTTTAACCCTTTCCCTCATATAGACTCAATTTGACGCACTCAATAGGTACCACATAAAGCCTGATCTGCAGAAAACCACAGTTAAACCTTACCAAATTTAATTATAAAGTCCTCATTTCCAGACCACTGAGGAGCAGCGAACAGCATAAAACCTGATCAGCCTGCGAGTTACTCGCAGGCTGATCTGGTTTTATGCTGTTCGCATAGGTCTTCTCATGGTTTCCTCTATGAGGGAAAGGGTTAACTGTGGGCTCTACAAGGATTATCTGGTCCAAGTGATATTAAATTCTGATCAACTGTTTCACAGAAAAGTCAATAATTAACTATATTAAGAAAAAGTGAACACTTCAATTTACTGATATAACTTTTAAATTATATTAAATTATTTTATAATTTGCAATTTCAACTTTAAAATTATCTTTGAGATTACTTCATTCATTGAATGCAGAAATTGTTTCTGCATTGCCATTAACATGTAGGACAGTAACATATATTTACTGGTGGGTTACAGAAGCACCAGAATCTAGTAAATTGTAGATAATGATATTGATCAAGTAACTTCTGAAGCTCTCACTTTTATCTCAACTTGTACACATTCCTCATTTGTCTAATTGATTTCAATTTTGAAAATGAACTTGTCCCAACATCTAGCAAGAGTGATCCTTATAGTTTACCCAGTTGAGCTATGAGAATCAAATCAAATAATAACAAGAGCTGTCCATAAGACTAAATGTTTGACTATTCCGCTGCTATTAGTTCTAAATATAGTTGCACGCAAAACTATATCCAAAATTTCTAAATTCCTTTCTTGTTAGTCTGATACGTCTGATCATATTAATAAAGTTTCAAATTAATCCTATGCCTTGTTACTAAGATAGAGGCATAAAAGTACTTAGCATGCAAAACTTAAACCAAAAGTTCTAAGTTAAAAGAGGGCCCTACTTGGTAATACATTCAGTACAGGATTATCTACCTTGATTGTCTGATGCCCCATAAAATACTAAGCAACTTTCAAGTCAATACTAGGAATTGTTATTGAGGTATAGGATTATTAGTAGCTTGCATGCAAATTTAAACCAAGCTACAATACCAACACTGACATCAATGCATGGGTGACTGCAATATCTCTCATATTCTTTGAAAAATCAAGCTAAAATCTATGCTACCATGGAAACCTACCATCTGAAGATTTCTTCTCAAAGAAATGCTCCTCTAGAACTTTCTGCATCTCTGGATTGTCATCGGCAATCTCGTTTACAGTTTCACCGGTTTGTGGGACCTCTTCCTCCGTACTGTCACCATTAAGGTTCATGTCCTCCTCCTCCGCTCCAAACGGAATCCCACCAAGGTCTGTTGAAATACGAGTGTATTGTGTACAGATTATAACAAAAGCTGTCTGATTATTGCATGTTTGGCTATTCAAACTGGTGGGTAGTATAATATAAAAGGGCCATAAATATGTAAAAATGTTTGGAGGAGTTATTGTTCCTGTTTTTACTTGTTGGTCTGATGATGATTAACACATGTGTGAAGATTGAGTAATAATGGAGAACATGGCAATGTTTAACATAACATTTTTACTGACCCTAAGGTGACCACAATAGCTCATCCTATTTTTAGAATAGTCTAGCTAACAAGAGCACAACATGCGGATGCCAACACTTGTCTGTTTGTTTGGTTTTTTGAAATGGGGAGATAAATAAGGTGGAAGTAGAACTAAGGGTTATAGCCCTTGATGGGAATGTAGCCTTTGTGTTAGTAAACAAGTAACAAGGATGTGAAGTTTGTTGACAGATGGTTAAATAGTTTAGAAGTTGTAGCCAAAATTAATTTATTTATTTTTTATTGTATTTTTTTAAAGGGAGATAAATTTGGTCAAAATGTGCCTAAAAGTAATGTCCCTTTATGGGAATGTAGTCCTTGTGATAGTGAACAAGTATGTGAATTTGATGACAGAAGGTTTAATAGTTAAGAAGTAATGGCCATGGTTTGAGTTCTTCATGACAATGATAACGTCAAGGAAAACAAAAACCACATCAGTGTGATGACCATACCTCAACTTTTTTCCTTTAAAAAACACACAAGCTAAAATGTCCTTCCAATGCTTGTGGTATGAACAGAACATTACATCCATACAACAGGCTCCTGATCATGGACAAAAGCAAGGTCTGAACTCGTCAAATGTTTGTATCAATTGATTGGAAAACATAATCATTAATTTCAGGAAATATTTATTAGTTCTACTATTTCTCTATAGTACTGTATTGATTTTCAATTCCTTGATTGGTTCATGAAGTAATAATGTCATGACAACTGTCTGGAACCTAAACAAGAGCACAGCATGTAGATGCAATGCTCGTCTGTTAGTTTGTTGTTGTTTTTTTAAAGAGGGACATAAATTAAGTCAAAATGGACCTAAGAGTTATGGCCTTGATGAGAATGAAGCCCTTGTGATATAGAACAAGAAGTTTGTTGAGAGGCAGTTTAACAGTTTAGAAGTTATGGCTACGGTTAAAGTTTTTCATAACCATGCAAACAACAATGACGAGGCCAGAGTGATGACAGTACCTCAATTTTTTCTTTGAAAAGTAAATGAGCTAAAAATCAAACGTCCTTATAAACAGTATTTTAGTAATTTCTGTGAAGAAACAAACAAAGATTATTCATGGCATGTTTCATCATTTTTTTTTGCCCAGTGGTTTCAAAGGAGATGTCATTTAAAGCTAATTCTTAACATGCACAAGGGAGAGAGATCACAATAGCCAACACTGGGTACAGTGGCAGTTGTCAAAAATAGATATATCGTTCATATTGCATCTTATTGTATAGTATACTCAATCGTATCGTAACGTATCAATCATATCCTATCGCATTCAATCGTATTACACACAATGAACGGGATCTTATCGATCGTATCGTAAAGCAATGGTATATCGTAAATCGTATATCGTAAATCGCATAACATATATCGTAGTTTGTTTAGTTATTTGTTTAGTTATAATAACATTCATTTACTTTTTATGTACCGGTATATACATGTGTAGTGGCCTACGTGACTTTCTGCAGCAGACGCCATGCGTCGTTAAGCAAGTTAGTGCACGTGTGAAAAATATGTATTCGAAAGTATTAAATCGGTAATGAAGTATACGCTGGGCTACATTCATTCCTATAGGTTTATTTGATGTGTTTGATCAAAATTTTCATGATTCGCAAGTCTGAAAATTAACAATTTAAATCTGACCTAATTATGCATAATCAAACTCTGATATCGTCCAAGATGTTGCTTCCTTTGAATAACTTATTTTCCAGGACCTTTTTCCTCTGCAGTGTTCGCTCGCATGCTCTTATTAAAAACATAGAAAAAGTTGATCGTAACTTTCGCTTATACCTACATTATTGTTCTAATGTGTATTTTTTTTCATTTCCTACTTTATTCCCCCCTTCTCCTTCTCTCTCTCTCTCTCTCCCCACATATGCAAACGTCATAATTCGCACAGAACATATTTCTCTTTCTTCTCTCCCTCTCTTTCAGTTTGAATAAGCAATATATTATCGGGAGGTCTTGGATTCGAAACCCAACCGGGGTACATTTCTCCGGTGATAGCGTCAAGACGTATAAAATTTGTACTAGATTCGTCCTTGTCTTGCACTTGGCAAATTGGGGTTGCTATGGGAACTCTGAGAACTCAGTACTGGTTCTAAGCAGGAACTTCTATCCCGTGTATCGGTCGGTGCTATTCCCCTGACACGTAAAAGAACCAATGCGTCTTTTCGTGAAATGAGCTAGGATATTGCACCCGGACTCACCTGTATCCAACCACTGTCTTTTCCGATGCTTTTTTTTTTTCAGCAAAAAAAAAAAACAACAACAAAAAAACAGGATGCCTACAATAGAAGATTAGATACTGACTTTGAGAATAGAGGCATACGGTTTTATTCAAATAACAGATCTCTCCTTGTCCGTGAAAACACAAATTCACTATATGATAAAAGTTAAATGGGAAAAAAATCTATTATTACATGTAAAGTTCACTTAAAAAAAAAAAAATTCTCATGTATGTACATTTATGCATGAATGTGTATATTTAACCAATGTAATTGTATTTCACCAGACGCGTGTCATACCTTCTTATCAGCGGGCACAGCATGTGTTAATTTTGACCGGATATGTCACATTATGTATCGCCGGTAATGATATACCGTCACTCACCCCTCACCCCCAATCCCATCCCAAAGCGAGGGAGGGACAATCAACCTTTACACAACATGAATGTTATAACTAATTAACGTGACAGAAAACATGAAAAATGGTCGTAGGCCTATTGTGATAACATTATCACAGAAAGAACCAGGGTGTTATGTACGTAGTGTCACTGGATAGCTTAGTCAAAAACTGTTCCTCTATTATAATAAATATAATACAATAATTTACAAGTAACTTAATACACTATACAGCACTTACGTAATATAAACTGTACCGACTAAATAAATACCGTCTGACTAAAAGCTCTGCCGCCTACGCGTTTTAGAGTATATATTTACAACATTGCGAGTGTATATAATGAAGTGTGACCCTTAATACAAAAAACTCTAAATTCTTCATCCTACCAAGGAGTATTCCGAAGACAACAGAGGAATCTACTAGACAACAACAACATGACTACAAGTTTCTTCCATTAATTAATTTGATTCATATTGTTTGTTCCTATTTATGTATATCATTATTGAATTATTATTCTAAAATTAAATTGTCACCATAGAAATATTATATTCCGAAGAGGAAGACATTCTATATATCAGTATATTTCTATAGCGAATCTTGTTGATGATGATATTAATAGTAAAAGAGCTCTCTCTCTCTCTCTCTCTTGACGGGGTGGGGTTCTTTACAAATTAAAAACTAATGGACTTTTTAATAATATAGTTATCACATACGAGTAAGTCTTACAGTATTTTTATGATTAATAAAACAAATAAAAATATTTTTATACTTAAAACAGTGAGTAAAATATAGCAACAGTTCTTTTATAAGAACAAATAATTTGTGCTTATGGTTGAAAGCATGAGACCAATTTAGAAGTTGTTTGCAAATTAGATTTTCTGCTATCATCATGTATAAGCTGCTACAGAATCGGCAACCTCTTCACTAATTACTTCTCTTCGAACAAGATGGCCTTCTGGTCTTCTTTTTTTTTTTCAATTAATTAATTGTTTAAAGAAGCAGCAATACGGGTATCTTTTTCTCTCTTTATATAAGGTGCAGGTTGCATGCAGTTGTTCATGCATCATAACATTTTTTTCGGCTATTTGACAGTTAATCAGAAGTTCTCTAGCATATGCTAAACTTCTATGTGTTGGTTCACAAGCGCTCATGGAGCAGTCGCAATCGTATATAAAAGGGCATGGACCAATTATATTATATTCATATTTTTTTAAGAAAAGATATTGTGTTAATTAACACAAGAAGCAGAGTACAAGATATCAGTAAAGTACTGTTATCATTTGTATTTATTGTGATTGTTATTATTACATGTAATCATAAAAATATATTTATAAATAATCTTCATTAAAACTTTCTCTCATTACATGTGCCGTTAACAGTGATCTTGATGGAGATTGCAGAGTCTGTCGCTTTTTCAGGGGGACCGCAGTTTAGTATGTCCCCATTTCCTGTTGCTCGCTATGTTTATTTCAGATGAACACACGGATTACAAGTTATATGTAACGATAAATATTGTAAACAACATGAAGTTTTTGCATATTTCTGGACTTGTAGTCAAATCAAGCTTGCAGGTATAAAAATGTCATGTAAACCGTGCTTACTGTATATCGAATATCGCATAACGTAAATCGCAGATCGTGGATCATATGGTATCAGATTATAAACTCAATGCATCGTATCGTATCGAATCGTAAAGGTAAATCAAACTTGCTATCGTACATCGCATATCGCAGATCATTTATCCCATAATGTATATCGTTGGTATTTCAATCGTATATCAATCGTATTTTTTGACAACCGATACCATAGCGCCACTGTACATTGTATTCAAGTTAGCTAAAAAAAGTAGCTGTTTTTCAATTCCAAACATTACCAATCCTTTTCTCATATCAAAATGTCAATAAAATGGAATCAAAAATAAACATTTCATGGCTTTTGCTTCATTTTCAGGAAATAAAAAAAAAATCTTAAATAAATGTTTGTTTGTTTTTCTCTCTGTTTTTTATAAACTTTTCAAGACCTTGTTTCTGATTATTTTCCAAAGGTTTCAGTCACATAAAATGCTATGAGATGCTGTAAGTTTTGTCTCTATTTTTATCCCTTTTTTTTCCTAGATTCAAGGATATCTTTTGGTTTCTCATCTTGGGAAACATGTTTACAAAACTCCAGTCATGCATTGTTATAATCTCCAAAAGTTCGACACCTCTGACATTTTTAAGAATACCAGTATCTTGTATGTCACTTGATCATTGCTCATTAAGTCAAAACTGTACTAAGTATTAGTCTCAGAGATTTTAACCAGTTACCTCATGAATATTCATGTAAAATATTATGAATATACCTATAGTGGTATGTGGAACGAAGGATTTTTTTTTTTCTGTGCATACTGTTTATAAAGAATCTTAGCATCAATATTATATGAGAAAAAAGGAAACCCTAACAGGCAGCTTCTGAAAGAAGTTTTCTGATCTGTGTTTGCTCTATTTGCAAATGCGTCAAGATGAGTCTACTGTAGAATCATTAATTTTCATTGACATTATTTTTGTTGATTATGTACCTAAGGGAGTTTCATGATTACATTTATTCATGGATCTATGTTCTAGAAAACATCAGGTCTATATGTGAGACAAGTTTTTGTGGGGATTAATATTTGTGGATAAAACCCACCATGAAATCAACAAAAATTAGTGTCCCACGAAAATGAATGATTTCACAGTATATATTTAGGTAAAAGGCTAAGCTTAAAATCAATCAATACAGGAACACCCTTATTGGCAATATTATTTTGAAGAACTAAACCTTCTGGCTCCACCAGCCATACTTAGTACTAAGTGTTACATTTGTACTTAAATACTTAGGGGCAAAATTTTGTTTCTCTAATAAAAATACCAAAATATTTCATTTCTAAACAAATAAGTTTAGTTATTATGGTAATAATTTAAGTTAGGTTAGTCATGTATTTGAATATCATTTGAACAGGAATGATCTATTGCTTTTATACCTTATTTAAGAACTTCAGTATCATTTAAGGCTAAATTCCTACCTCATTTAAGAATTTTTCTACCTCATTTAAGAATTTAAGTATAAATTAAAACTGCGTTTTCACCTAAATTAAGGATTTAAGAATTACTTCAGGTTGCGTTTCTACCTAATTTAAGGATTTAAGTATTAATTAAGGCTTTCTTCAGGCTGCATTTCTATCTAGTTTAAGGATTTAAGTATAACTTAAGGCTGCATTTCAACCCAATTTAAGTTTTACTTAAAGCTGCCTTTCTACCTAATTTAAAAAATTAAGCATTACTTAAGGCTAAGTATTGTTGGTGAAACTCTATCCAGGTGTGTGTAATGTTGTTTTTTTTAATTTATTTATTTTTAAAGACCACACACACCCTTATATTCCTTTTAAGTGCATTTCCAGGGATAAAACAAGCAGAGCCATCACACTGCACTCTCTAAATATACACAAATGCAAATAAAATGTAGTATAATAAAGTACCTTGAATTATAATTGAGTAACACTGACTTGAATGAGGAGTACCTTGAAGACAACTATAACCTGGTGTCTAGACTCAAGTTCAGTGCAGATGTAAAGTTTGTCTCCCATTATAAGGCAAATGTAAAAATAAAACTTCTTTAACTTCAGACAGCAGGTCTAAAATTTGTTGATTTTTGTCATATAGATAATATATAGTCCTCTACTTAGTAGTATATGGAACCATAAATACAGTGCTATAACGCCTCTGCATTGTGCCTTATAATAATGAATATGCATTGCATTGACGGATATTTGTGTATTTCTGAAGTGCCATCTCATACCATTTAGCATTTCTGTTTCAACAACAGCATCTGGTAGAGCTTCTGGGTAACCCTGATCATCCTGCTGAATTTCCTCTTCAACTTCCTGTTCTAGGTCGCCCAGACGCTGCAGCATGGTGGACACATAGGGGGTCAGCAAGGTGATTTCTTCATCACTCAGTTGATCAGGCTCAAGCTCACCTTCAAAACACACAATGGTATAATTGATTTAATGTATCAACTCTGTTCAAAAGTGGGTCCAGAAAAGACTTGTGAAATGATTTTATGAATGGCTTTGGTACTTTTAAGCAACTCATTCACAGATGATCCAAAGAAATTGAAAAGATAGTTTTCTCTCCTTCATTAATGTTGATGATGTTTTTGATTCCTGAGAAATAAACACAGCAAGTGTGGTCACATTACATGGGAAAATGCTATTTTCATAAACAAAACTTTGACGAAATCAGTTAAATAAAGAATATGGTATCCCTGAAGCAAGTGCTTGTGGTACCACATGACATGTTCCGCAACATGGCATTTTCACCAGTTCAGTGTAGCAATTTGGTAAGTTCAACCTATGCAGTTAGCACGTGTGCAAAGAGTGAATGTGATCAACCAAGGAACAGAAAATGAAAATGAAAAGCTATATATAGGTTTTATAATTCTAAACATAGCTGCAATACTGTCTGTGATGAAATCCTGAATACAAAATCATTCTTTAACATTTGACCTAATGACCTGGCGTTCAACATAGATGAACCATGTTCACACTCAAGTAAGACATGATGCAGACAAATTCCAACCAAGGTTTTAAGATTGCAAAAAAATGAAGATGCTGGAGTGTAAACAAATTAACTGCAGATGATAGAAACCTCATGGAAATTAATATTTCTAAAATCAATTTATGATCAGATGTGCTAAAGGAAGAAAAGAAACAAGAGGGCCATGATGGCCCTGGGTCGCTCACCTGAGAACCAGGTATTAGTGGAAGGAAAAGAAACAGCAAATATCTTATAATATTGTGGAAAATGGGCTCTGCCCACTGCCAGCCATATATCGAGTGAGTACTTTAGGACAAGAAGAATTTTCAAATATGGACTATAAACATATATGGAAAATGGGCTCCGCCCCCTAGCGGCCATGTTATTCAACAGATCAAAATAATTTGAACAATCTTCATAGACAGTGACCCAAGGAACATCTATGCCAAATAACTTTGAAATCCAGCTAGTATTTTTGGCCAAGGAGATTTTTCAAATTTGTACTATATTCATATAAGGAAAACCGGCTGAGACTGCCCCTTGGCGGCCATGTTTTTCAACAAATCAAAATAATTTGAACAATCTTGGTAGAGAATGACCTAAGGAACATCTGTGTCAAATAACTTTGAAATCCAGCCCATACTTGTGGAGAGGAATTTTTCAAATTTATGCTATATACATATAAGGAAAACGAGCTCCACCCCCTGGCAGCCATGTTTTTCAACGGATCAAAATAATTTGAACAATCCTGGTAGAGAGTGACTTAAGGAACATCTGTGCCAAATAACTTTGAAATCCAGCCAGTACTTTTGGAGGAGACATTTCAAATTTATACTACATACATATTAGGAAAACGGGCTCCACCCCTGGCGGCCATGTTTTTCAACGGATCAAAATAATTTGAACAAACTTGGCAGAGAGTGACCTAAGGAACATCTGTGCCAAATAACTTTAAAATCCAGCCAGTACTTTTGGCCAAGAAGATTTTTCAAATTTGTACAATATTCATATAAGGAAAACGGGCTCCGCCCCCTGGCAGCCATGTTTTTCAACGGATCAAAATAATTTGAACAATCTTGGTAGAGAGTGACCTAAGGAACATCTGTGCCAAATAACTTTGAAATCCAGCCAGTCCTTTTGGCCAAGAAGATTTTTCAAATTTGTACTATATAAGGGTTTCAGTCAAGGAACATTCCTGTGAAGTTTCTTTAAAATTGGCCCAGTGGTTTAGGAGGAGATGTTGTTTTAAGTTAAATGTTGACGCCTGACGCCGAAAATTCATCAGTCACAACAGCTCAACTTGAGCACATTGTGCTCAGTTGAGCAAAAAATAAATTAAAAAAAAAATTCTCCAGTTACACTGGTGAAATCCAGATACATTTATTCATGATCACAAAGATCATTGCATAGGAGACCGACCAATCTCTAAACTGATTTTCAGTGTTTTTGAAAGTCTATTACACAAACTTAAATCAAGTATTCTCATCAGCTTGTCAAAAAACTTTAAGATCATCTAAAAGATAAAAAACAAAACATAAGTAGAAAACGATTTTCCCTGGATGCTAGGCAATGAACTTTACAAGACCTCTGATGATACAAAAACCTTAAATTACTCTACAAATCCTCGCTTTGACCTCCTTAGCGACTTTCTTCCATATAAATGTATTTATGTATCATCCTCTATAACATGCAAATTTATAAAGAACAGCAGCCAAACTAGTCTAACAGGGATGAATGAGAGGCAAATTTAAATCCCCCTGCTGCTGAGCTCACAAATGATCCCATTCTTCTTTCCGATCTCTAGATTCAGTTTAACGATGACATTACAGATGTCTGCCAAGTTTGGCAGCTTACGTCAGAAAGGAACATCATTAAAATTTAACGAGTCCTGCTTAGTTTGTTTTTTGTCCGCAGGACATTTTTTGGATCAAAAGTGATGATGACGATGTATTTGCCAGGAGATGCAGTCTCTGCTCTTTAGTAATTCAATAATGGCCCTAGAGATGAGATATCTTGCATGCACCTTCTTTTTATAACAAAGAACCAACCTACATCTATCATAGACACTCACTGATACTCTCACTGTACTAAAATCAGAACATTAACTGATGGTGATAGATAACCATGTATCCAGGATTACTTTTCACTTTAAGTATAGAATATGCATTATGTTAACCCTTTCCCTCATATAGACTTATTTTGACGCCCTCAATAGGTACCACATAAAGCCTGATCTGCAGAAAACCACAGATAAACCTTACCAAATTTAATTACAAAATCCTCATTTCCATACCACTGAGGAGCAGCGAACAGCAAAAAACCTGATCAGCCTGCGAGTTACTCTGGTGTCCTCTATGAGGGAAAGGGTTAATTTATGATCAGTTACTTTTTTATAGATGTGCATTTTTCTTTAATCCAAAATACATAGTGTGATGCTTTGTATCTGTGTTTGTTTATCACTTTTTTGATGCACAACTGGATTGATTTCTCAATCTTGAAATTAATCATTACAATTAACCAGTTAACAGTTTGAAGTTGGATATTATGATCAAATAAAGCATAGTTGGATAATAACTATTTCTGCTCTATTCTGTTATGTTTACTGCCTATGCAGCTACCTGTATATGACTGAACAGACAATATTTGACCTAATCTATCACTAAAGGTGGTTTATACCCTTGAATATAGCTTAGACACTGAAAAAGGGCCATAATTCTTGCAAAATCCTCTACATAGTTATCTGCACTTGTCTGCTTGGTCATATAAAAATTCCAAATGTGCAGGCATTATTAACAGCATATACCATACTTAATGTGATGTGAGTGTTGGGACATGACTGGACAGGACATGGTGGGAAGTGGACACTATGTGATGTATGACACTAGTATGCTGTGTGACACTATGTGTGTGAGACTGTGATGCTGTGTGACACTTTGTGATGCAATGTGAGACTGTGATGCTATGTGAGACTGTGATGCTTTGTGAGACTATGTGATGATTTGTGAGACTGTGTGATGCTATGTGAGACTGTGATACTGTGTGAGACTATGTGATGATTTGTGAGACTATGTGATGCTATGTGAGACTGATGCTATGTGTCATTATGTGATGCTGTATGTCACTATGTGATGCTGTGTGAGACTGTGATGCTATGTGTCACTATGTGATGATTTGTGAGACTATGTGATGCTATGTGTCACAATGTGAGACTATGTGATGCTATGTGAGACTGTGATGCTATGTGAGACTGTGATGCTGTGTGATGCTGTGTGAGACTATGTGATGCTATGTGAGACTGTGATGTTATGTGAGACTATGTGATGCTATGTGAGACTGTGATGTTGTTTGAGACTATGTGATGCTATGTGAGACTGTGATGCTATGTGAGACTGTGATGCTATGTTAGACTATGTGATGTTATGTGTCACTATGTGAGACTGTGATGTTGAGACTGTGATGCTATGTGTCACAGTGTGAGACTATTTGAAACTATGTGATGCTATGTGTGACTGTGCTGCTTTGTGAGACTGTGATGCTATGTAAGACTGATGCTGTGTGAGACTGCGATGCTGTGTGAGACTGTGATGCTATGTTAGACTATGTGATGTTATGTGTCACTATGTGAGACTGTGATGTTGAGACTGTGATGCTATGTGTCACAGTGTGAGACTATTTGAAACTATGTGATGCTATGTGTGACTGTGCTGCTTTGTGTCACTATGTGAGACTATGTGATGCTATGCGAGACTGTGATGCTATGTGTCACTATGTGATGCTGTGTGAGACTATGTGATGCTGCTATGTGTGACTGTGTGATATATGTGTCACTATACTATGTGATGCTGTGTAGACTGTGATGCTATGTGTCACTATTGTGACACTGTGCAACACTATGTGATGCTGTGACACTGTGATGCTTTGTGACACTCTGCTTAATTAAGCTGTAACTTCTGAGCTAATCCAGCGAGTCTGTTAAGATCGTAGACAGTGCATAATACAGAAGCAAACATACAAACTTATTCTAATGAGATTTGCCCCCTGTACTTAGTGAATTTGGGATATGGAAACACACCAAAGACTGAAAATCTTATGCATATTACCTTTTATAAGCCTGTCTAATGTGTTAGCCAGTTCAGGAGAGAGGGCATTAGCTAGTTCATCATCTGAAAAGAGAAGCAAATCATACTGGTATTATGCTAGATAATCAATCACAAGATAAAACAAATGATAAGGTCTTCATGACCCAGCTTTGAATTTGTCCCAGTTTGTATGCAGACAAACATTTTGACCAAACAGTTTCACCAAAACAGAATAAAAAAACATGTCCTCTAGAGTGTTGAACATTAACAAAACTTTATCCTGAGCACGAAGGCTCATCCTGTGCACAAGTGTGCCCAAAAGAGCTACTTAACTTGAAATCTTACAGCCTTAAGCTTGTCTCCATTGTATTTGGATCAAGATTCCTTTTAGTGAAACAATTTGTGGATAACAGACAGCCATCGGGAAAAACCTCCTTCTAACACACTGACCTACTGACATTGGTCATATGCCTGATGTCTTTCTTTTGGTAAACACATAGGTTTCTTTTGGAAGACTTAACCCTTTCCCTCATATAGACTCATTTGGACACCCTCAATAGGTATCACATAAAGCCTGATCTGCAGAAAACCACAGTTAAACCTTACCAAATTTAATTACAAAATCCTCATTTTCAGGCCACTGAGGAGCAGCGAACAGCATAAAACCTGATCAGCCTGCGAGTTTTCAATTAATACTGATTATCCCATTAAATATGAGAGACACATGTCATAAAAAGTTTGCAGTGGACCCACCTTCTTCTTCTTCTTCTACCATGGGTTGTTCCATAAGTTCCATGGCTTGTGTTGCTTCTGAAATAATGAAATGAGTAAAATCAAGAGGGCCATATGACAAAATAAGACCAGAAATTCTAAGAACCATTCTATCTGACACAAATACAGTTGGGCAAGCAAGTAGAAAAAGCAGAAACTTTTTGAAGTATTCTATTGTAAAATTCCGTCCAAGTCCCACACAAGGATCCTATTTAGTGATATTGTTACAAGTGGAATTTAACTCTAGAAATTTTTTTTCATCTCTTTTCTGTGTCCATTCTAACTTTATTCTTAACTTTAAGTTTAAATTTTGAAATCTTTCTTGGGAAATACTTTTGACTCAGCAAAGAATTTTCAAGACTTTCTAAGGCACAAAGTACTGCTCCAGCCCAGGAACCACTGTGAAGCATTTGTGCTCTTTGTAGGAACAAACTTCCCAATTCATATAAAATAAACAAGTTTAAACTAAATTACCCATACCTTCTGGAGATTCTTCTTCATTCCACAAGTATTGGGGAGGAACTTCTTCCACCATGTCATCATACCCTTGCGCTGGACTGTCGGAATCATAGTAACCCTCTAGACTTGGGTAAGACGAACCTTGCGAGTTCATCAAGAACAGCTCTGACAATTTCGACCTCTGCTTCTTCTTTTGCTGAAGCTGATCTAGGTAGTCTACCACCAGTTCCAAGTCCTCTAAAGGAACTCCGGAGTCCTCCCAACCCTCTCTGTTTTGGCTTGAATAGTCCTCCGGATAATATCCCGAATCTAATCCGGGTATATCATCACGAGGGTAATACGAGAGGTAGCTGGAATCATATGCGCTGGGATTCTTAAAAAGCCTTTTATGTATATTTTTAGACTTATCAAAATACTTATGAACTCGGACTATTTCATCCCGCTTTTGAGAATTTCCTAACAGTTCCTGTTCTTGTGTTTGCCGCGGATCAGAAATGCCGTCATAATTGACGCCATTATTATACAGGGAGCTGAGAATGTCGGTGATATCAGTTTTGGACGAGGGTTCCTGCAGTTCGAAGATGAGCCCGTAACAGAGCTTTTTGCTGAATGGCTCCTTCACGCTTAGCGAGATAATAACGTTCTGCAGGATGCACTGTGTGTACTTGTCATTCCAATTGAACCCATCTTTCACAAGGGAGGTAATCTCCTCCTGCAGCTTGATCAGGTCATGTTGGTTCAGTGTGTAGACAAAATCATCGGGGATACCCGGCCCTGAACATGTTCCAAAGAGAAGATCTGAAAACAGAGAGTATTATAATAAAGTACATTATACAGGAGCAAAGAATACCACGGCTGCAAATTCATATGTAACGGAATACATGAATTCTTCTTACATTCTTATATTTCTACGCATCATTTTGGGAGGTTATTTGAGGATGACCAAAATGGTCTATCAGTATGAAATTAAATTTGAACATGTACATTTAAATATATATTTATAAGGAAGAACTGATATTCTTGAATGATTAGTAAGCTACAATCATTTCTTGTATATTCAGCCATTTTAATTCTTTGAAATACCCTTTAGAAGGTGTATCAAAGACTATAAAATTTTGCCAATTTTTGATACTTTTTTTTTTGTGTTATATTTACCGCAGAAAGTACAAGTATGCTAGAGATCCAAACAGATCATTCTAACTGCAGGGTCAAAACTACCCTCCAATCTAAAGTTTCTGATGAGAAGCAAAGAATAAAACCAGAACAGACAGTAAGACCAATAATCTCCTCCTTTATTTAGTTGAAAAGAATCAACTCTTTACCCTTTATAGAAGCCATCCTAAATTTGTAGCTGATAAGAAGCTCTGAAAACTCATATCAGCAATTTATTTCAATAGAACAACATTTTATTCTCTATTTAACTATGTAAATAGATCAATCTATTTGACAAAATCAGGTTTTTCACAAATTTAGGGTGACTTCTCAGTTGGATAGAATCTCTTAAGACATTTTCCAGACAATAGAAGCCTTCACTCACTAGTAACACTGATAGAAATTTAGAAATGTCTTCATAGACTCTCTCCTATACATAGCCTCATTTTGACACACTGGCAAACAGAGCGACTCTGCAGATCAGAGAGCTCCTTTCCATAGTTGTTTGAGCAGGGTCTCCTCTGTTGGTTCTTACAAATTTTAACCCTTTCCCTCATAGAGGATATCATGAAAAGACATATGCGAACAGCATAAAACCAGATCAGCCTGCGAGTAACTCGCAGGCTGATCAGGTTTTATGCTGTTCGCTGCTCCTCAGTGGTCTGGTAATGAGGATTTTACAATTAAATTTGGTAAGGTTTGAGTTTGGCTTTCTGCAGATCAGGCTTTATGTGGTACCTATTGAGTGCGTCAAAATGAGTCTATATGAGGGAAAGGGTTAAGTATGATTCTACTCAGTCTGCTTGGCAAAGAAAAAATCCATTGTTTCATATACCCAGTTCAGCAATTTTTTATTCATCTAGTCATAATATAAAGGGGTTAGTTAAAAACATCTGAACATTTAGGTCAACAAAACTTTAATGGCTGGAGGAAGAATCAGACAAAGTCTCTCAATTTTAGACATAATTTTGAATCTTTAAAGGATGCTGAGACAGAAATGCATTTAATAACTACAGAGGAGTTCAGTACATATGAATTTTTAACAACCTAAATTAATAGACAAAACATCTACTATTTCAGGGCGGATCAATTTCTGTTTCACTATCTTCTGTTTCTGTACGCTCTTAGAACATTTTAATGGTCAGCCCTCGAGGACTGCTGAATGAATTTGCAAAGCTGATGAGAATTAATTAATGATGGAAGAGGAAGCTGGGCACACAGTATGGACAGTGAGATAGACAGATCAGTGAAAAAAACAAGCTGATGTTGATGGCATTGTCCTCCTTGAACTTTGATGCAGTAGTGAAATAATAAATTGCAAGCAATGACTAAGACCAATTTAATCATTTATGAAATGAAAAAAAAAAACTTCAAAGGAAGAAACATAATCAACTAAATGAAGTCATTGTTTTACTATGCAATGAAAGGCAGCTACACTGGATGCAGTGCTTTATCAAGTTAAATTCCATAAAAAAAATCTATTACAGAAAAGAATATTTGCTAAACCCTAAAAAACCAATTCTTTCTGAATAATTCATCACCAATCATCTGACTAAAAACAGATTTGTGAGTCTTGAAACTGGTTGAAATTCTCCAATAAATCTTTCTGTAGAACCGATGTTGTCCACAAGTCTAAGTTAGACAACTCTGCAAAGGTACACATTCAAATAGATGAGAGTAGTTTCCCTTACAATCCTCCCAGAGAATAAGTAATGATATTAAATATTTCTGAATCTTATAATAACCACAAGGAGAAAAAGAGTCAAACTGATTTGTTATTTGATTAAGGCAATTAATCATTGAGAGAGACAGAAAGAGAACAAGATCTTAATACCAAAATATTTCATATCTTAACAAATAGTTATGAAGGTGATAATTTAGTAATGCACACTTGAATATTTCTTGAAACAGAAATGGTTGACAGGGTTTCTACCAAAGTATTTAAGTATTACTTAGATCTAAGTATTTTAGGTGGATTTTGAACATGGGAGTACTTCAGAATTATCATGCAGCCAAAAAGCCCCTGAATATGCATATTGGTTCAACCAGTAAAAAAGCTGTACAAACCTCCAACAAACAAATGCAAGTGAATCTTGCTTTTTATAGTTTCCTTTGTTCAACAACCTCCGGCAAACATTCGGGGCAGGTGGGGATATACTCGTTTTGGTGTCAAGTTAATTCCTTGAGACTATGCAAATTGTGTTAAAATAAATCATATCACAAACAGAATATCGGCAATTTATTGAACTTTGTTTTCATTTTGCTGTAGTTTTGGAGACAATTGCGTGCCTAGTTTTGAAACAGGGTTTACATGTTTACTGTCAACTGTTATGGTAGATATCTATATCTATGCTATATTCAAGGATTTTCATTGTTTAAGAAAAAACATCTGTAAGACCAACATTATCAGGAAATGATCAAATTCAAAGTGCCATAACATGCCTTATGGCCCTTAATTTTACTAACTTCACAACCCCTGCCTTAAGGTAAACCATACATCATTACATTATAATCATGGCCCTTCAAATGCTTAAAAAGACTTCAGTGCAGATGCAAGCATCCATTGACTTCGAGTCACAGGCTCTTTTGCTCAGTCTATAAAGGCTTGCATCTACAGTAAAATTCCAACAATCACTAGATGGATCAAAATTTAATGTTGGCTAAATTACCTTAAAAAGATTATAACCCCAAACACTTTTGATTAAGACTGCCTTACACAGGTAAATAACAGAGTGAAAACAAGAAAATCATCATTGCTTTTGAGCTTATTGTGCAATAATTAATGTAAACTTGGAAAAACAGATTATAGATATAAACAATGTCTCCATGTTTTATTAAGATTTCTCTACAAAGGTTACAAAAATGTGCAAACAAGTTAAAGGCTTTTCTTTTGCATTTCAGCCATTATAAATCAAACTTTGCCAAAATAAATCTGTTGTAAAAAGTCTGTAATTTTGAGCAAAATATTTAAGGAATAAAGTTGCTGTAGAAGGAATAAAGATGCTAGAGTGTAGGGCCTATCATACCATTAAAACTGTATTCGTGCGGTCAGATGAAGTTTGTTTGCTTGCTCATTAGGCTGAACATCCGGCCAACAGTTTGTCATTTACTTGGAGACTATGTCTACTTGAGACAATTATAGTGCTGTATACTGCAGTATCAAACCTTAGACATGTGGCATGATACCACACCAAGTTACATTATCCTGGCCAATCTATCCTAGAACTATCCTTACATCCTGAGCGCAAGGCAAAGGAGCTATACCAGTAACATTTTTTATGACAGGTTTGCGGCAGCCAAGGATTGAACCCAAGACTTCCTTATTCCAGTGCAGATGTTTTATCAATATGGCCACCAATGACCTAATAGAAATTTTAACATGCCCTACAGAAGGAGTAACACATGATGAGCATAGAAGGGGAAATTCCAGCAATTGATAAATTTACTGACATTGAAATGCAAATAAAAAATGTTGCCGTGGCAACTAAATCAACTCACCATCAATGCATGTTGATCCAAAATTACATAGATTTTCTGTTTCTGTAAAAAGACATCCTGAAACAGACAAAAGGGAGAAATTACAAACATTATAACAAAAACACCGTCCTCAGAGATTTTTCTTTCAATCTTATACATATTGCATGGCTAAACACAATACTATTTAGAAAACTATGTCTGACATTATTACAAATGGGTGTAATTTGCTGCTATACTGTGTAATTTCTGGCTATATAAGTTAATTGAAACTAAAGCATGCATTTACCAGGTCGAAGATTGGCTCATGATTAATGGATGCAATAACTATGGAGCAGACGCAGTGCAAATATATTGGATTCCTATTTAGTAAGTTCTGAGCATGTGCTATTTAACTCTGTAAAACAAGTTTAGAGAATCCATGCATGTCCCTTGTGTCTTATCTATCTCTTCATCTGATTTCTAAATGATTCAATCTCAATCGGAAGACAATTATTACAATTCCCTCTGTATTCCCTCTGGACTTTCTCATTAACAGCAACAATAATGGTCTAATTTTTCCCTCTTTTACATGAAGTTCTCATAAATGTAAAGTCTACACACATATCAACAGTTTTTGACACTCTGATCAGCAGGGATTTACCGGACGCAGGATCCTGCGTCCATATACGCATGAATCACAGACTGTACGCACCGAAAAATAAAGTCTGCGTCCATGTGTACGCACGAATTGTCCAGAATATCTGTGCCAATTCATTATCAAATGTCTTCGTAAATCTCTTGGAATTTCCAACGCTATATTTAACTAGTTAAATTTACAAGCCAATCACTGTGCCTTTTAAAATTAGCGTCCAATCATTGAACGCTTCCGCTCACATGTCTTATCAAAGTTAAGCATGGCAAACACAAACTGACTTAAGAAGTTTATGGGGCAAAAGAAAAGATCGCGATGACGAGAAACATGAAAATTTATTGTCAACTGGTCACCCTGATTACAGTTACAATCTTCCTCAAAATCAAAACGTGAGCAGAAATTTCAGTATATGGCTTGAAAAATTTAAATGGCTACAGTTCCGTGACGAAGGCATGTACGTATTGTAATACCTGCATTTCGGCGAAAAGCTCATCAAATCCCTTTACAGAGGGTTGCATAAACTTTCAAAACTCCTTATTAATTCGTCATCAAGACACTGATGTCTACATGAACAGCTTACAAGTCTTAAATATGCGTTCAAATTTCGCAACCGCTATTAAAGCTGATCACGATCAAAGCGTTGAAAATCAAGACACTGATGTCTACATGAACAGCTTCAAAATTTGCACTTATTAAATTTAATAAATTTCTCAATTTTAAGGATCTGGAATACATACTTTTAGTTAAAGATAATGGCTTTGGTATAGTAACAACACATCTGCGCAGAAAAAAAAAAGTTTTAAAATTTACTTTAACATTCCATGCCCTCAAAGTCGCAAGACTTATAACTCTTCTGGAAAATAGCTAGTGATCCTTAGCAAATTTTGAGTAGTATATTTTGGTGAGGTTAAATAGCTTGGACCCCCTGAAATTAATGATGGACCCCTGTTTTTAAGGATCCTGAGTCCAGTGGACCCCTGAAAATCAAAAGTAGTGTAAATCCCTGGATCAGTCAATGCAAGATCTGAATCACGGAAACAAACTCATTTTGTCCAAGCAGCAAAAATAAAAACTGTACCAGTCCATATGTTTATTTTGAAAAGATCTGATTTTAAAGTGCATAGCAAGGTAACTTTTACAATCTGAAGGGACATTAGACTTTTGGAACTTATTTCTATTACATGGACAGGAATCTCTAGGCAATTCTAATGTGCCTGTGGCAGTCATGAATCTAACCATTGAATAAACAAACCTCCATCCTACCAACCATTGATAAAATGTACATAACCAATTGACAACATCTGATGATGTGTTAATAGACAGTCCACAATTCCAGATGGCATTAAGATCATTTTCATTGATCCTTGGCATGATTGGTGTCAAATTCATCTTCTCTAAGCCGTCTGCTGTCAAAAAGCGCCTAAGTTCAATCCATTTCTATTATCCAACCATCTACTCATAATTCATCCCCAGCCATCATTTCCTACCCCCATTAATTTCCTCCTAGGCAGCCTCCTCAATTTTCTTATCCTCATCTCCTCAATATCTTATTACATAATTCATCAAGGCAGATAACTCTTCAGTCATTACATTACAGTCTTACTGTTCACAAGCATGAGTTGTCTTTCCTAACACTCCCACAAGCAAGCGTTAATTCCTATTCACTGCAGAACATCTTGGAAAATTCCAAAAAATAAACATATTCTGTTTTAACCCTTTCCCTCATAGAGGACAACATGAAAAGACCTATGCGAACAGCATAAAACCAGATCAGCCTGTGAGTAACTCGCAGGCTGATCAGGTTTTATGCTGTTCGCTGCTCCTCAGTGGTATGGAAATGAGAATTTTATAATTAAATTTGGTAAGGTTTAACTGTGGTTTTCTGCAGATCAGGCTTTATGTGGTACCTATTGAGGGCGTCAAAATGAGTCTATATGAGGGAAAGGGTTAAGACAATCACCCAGCGTTTCTGGGTCCATGGAGAAAAACTTCAATCAGGCTTAATTTAACCTTTTTAAAAAGCAATCTTGTTCATCTTAGCACTGACATTTGTATTTTTACAAACCACTTACACACAAGGTATGAACCTACTTTCCCTGACTTTTTAATATTTTCTTTCCTACATTTTAATAAATACTGGGTATTTTTTAAACCCACTCTCCCCCTCTTTCCTTTCTCTCTCTTCTCTCTCTCACAGATCTGTAGGTGAGCAAATACATTGTACTTAGCATATCTATCAAAACAACTCCCACATTTGCTAATTAAGGCAAAATCTGGCTAAACATGGTCTCATGAGAAGCAGCATTATAATTGCGAGACACACATTTCAGTTTAAGATTTAACTAAATGCACAGAACAGCGGCAGCTCCATATTTTTTGACAAAATTTAAACTTTAAGTGTCTTTCCATTTGCCCCACTTTTGCCACATAGGCTACAGTAGCATTACTTTCAAGTTGGTCAACTAGCATGCCGCTCACATAACTGATCAAAACTTTTTTCACAATCATAACCTGGGCAAAATGCAAAAATATGAAAAAAGGCTACTCCAATGGCTGAAAAAAGTCAGAGAAAAACTTTCAATCATAGTCAACTTTTTCATGTCTTTGTTTACTAATTTAAACTAACTAAAGCATAGTGATACAAAGTATGACATAGTGTGCTTTTTACACTAACTACCTTAAGGTAAAGTCCCTGTAATGGTTCCACTACATTTCGACCTCATGGCCTTTCACTGAGATAACCAAGGTTTCCTAATGTTTCATTAGGGTACCTTGGTTATCTTGGTAGAGGTTAAGTGGTCCAAGACGTAGTGGAACCATTACAGGGACTTTACCGAAACTGTAAACAGCGTGTGACTTAGTTATAGCCTTCGATACATGAAATATATATTACTGTGACGTTATATACAACTTATATATAGCTATACTGTAATAAAATATTTACCATTCAGTGTCAGATTGGGAGAAGTCAGTTATCTTCTAGCTCCCTAAAGCCTTACCATATGGGCTACACATTTCCCAATACAAACTGATAAAATAAATCAATCAACCAATCTGGGATGGTTACTTCACAGAACCGTAAATAACAAAGTATTGGGCAATCAGCAATGTATCCTGGACAGATAACAGACAGCAATCAGTACAGACATAAGCTCACACTGACATGGAAGCCACAAAAAACCATGAATGATCAGGAGAATTTTGTTGATCAGATAATGCCAGATTCAAATAAGAGGAGGTGACTGGAAATAAAAGAATAAGAAGACTGACCCTCCTGCTACAAGACACTGCACCTTTATCATCACCTTCCCAAGTGTGAAGTACTGGTCCAACCCAGAAAACTGGGCCATAAAAAGGCATTCAAATTAAAGAGTTGTATTAGATTTGATTGACTAAAATTTAAAGGAAGAAAACAGACTTAAATTGTTTTGTTTATTTGTTGTTGTTGTTGTTGTTTTTTTTGCTGCTTGAGTATCATCCCAATTATCTTTCATAAGCCTTTGGCTCCAGCCTGTTTCCAGATTTAAGTCTAATGACCCTTATCTCTGAAAGGATCAATACATCATGACCTTCATCTCACATTGACAAACAGAGCAGACCAGATCAGACAGCTCTTGAGGAAACACTCCTCAAGGAGCTGTCTGACCACTATCCTTCAAGGACCTACCTGTCTGACCACTATCCTTCAAATACCTGTCTGACCACTATCCTTCAAGGACCTGTCTGACCACTATCCTTCAAGGAGCTGTCTGACCACTAACCTTCAAGGAGCTGTCTGACCACTATCCTTCAAGGACCTGTCTGACCACTATCCTTCAAGGACCTGTCTGACCACTATCCGTCAAGGAGCTGTCAAGGAGCTGTCTGACCACTATCCTTCAAGGAGCTGTCTGACCACTATCCTTCAAGGAGCTGTCTGACCACTATCCTTTAAGGAGCTGTCTGACCACTATCCTTCAAGGACCTGTCTGACCACTATCCTTCAAGGACCTGTCTGACCACTATCCGTCAAGGACCTGTCTGACCACTATCCTTCAAGGACCTGTCTGACCACTATCCTTCAAGGACCTGTCTGACCACTATCCTTCAAGGACCTGTCTGACCACTATCCTTCAAGGACCTGTCTGACCACTATCCTTCAAGGACCTGTCTGACCACTATCCGTCAAGGACCTGTCTGACCACTATCCTTCAAGGACCTGTTTGACCATTATCTCCTCTGGTGGAGTATACAGTGCTGTAGCTCATTATATGTACTCCACAGGGCAAAGAAAAATACAATGATTCATATACTATGTAAAGATCAGTCAATTAATATTCATCAATTCATTTATTGTACATGAATTTTCATGAGGTAAAGGGTTAATATATGCATCAATGTGCCAGACTAGACTAGACTATTTGAGTTTACCATGGCTTCGACAGTATTCCAGTCATATAGCGACGTCCAGCTCTAATTACAGGTTGAGGAAGACCCCGAATGCACGGAGGCAACTGGGTAGCAATGTGACATGATGACATGTTTGTAAGCTATACACATACATAGATATTATGCACGGCTTCCAAAAACAGAAAAAGGAAATCTACAATACAATGCAGATCACCAAATCTTCACAACTATCACTGTAACCAGAAGTAAATTATAATAAGGGTGAGAAAACATGATTTTATTCAATTTCATCAACTATTGGTATTTGTACACAACAACAAAATAACCAAGTTTTTATGACCCCTGGATATATTTTTGGGTATCTTTAGATTGTTAATGGTATACTGCAAAGAACATGAAATAAATGCCCATGAAAGAAGCATGAAATTACTATGGCACTGTCAAAAGTAAAGCAATTATATTCAAGCAGCTAAAACAAATCAGCCTTGAAATATCTGCATGTAACTGACAATCTCCCTTTGTAAAAAATCATAAATAAAATTAAACACTTGAATGTTTTGATTGATTTTCAAAGACCTTCTATGGATGAAGCATACTGCAATTTGAACTCATATTAAATATAAATACACAATATGAATCAATATACCCTCAGGCATTGCGCCTTAACTTATTCCCGTCTGTATGCAAAGGCACAAAAAATGATGACGATGCATATTAAAGCATTCCATATTTATCGACTCAACAACAGTGACACTGGGGAAAAATAATTTTCGATTCAAGCCTGCAAAGGTTCAGATAAAACTAATCTTATCTCTCATATAATCAGATTATTGCTACCTCATACAGAGGAGAGCCACCACAAGACTTCGTAATGATGCTAAATAACACTGACAAAGATGAGATTTCACTGCCTGAAATAAGACACCTAGAATAGCAGAAGCAAAGTTATTATGGTGGAAACGAGGGAGGAATCTCTACTGATTCACTGTTCATTGACAATTCTCCATTCTAATGGCTATTTTAGATTGTGTCCTGGATCATTTCCTACAATAAAGACAGAAAACTTATTTTCACAGGGAAACAAGCAAATTGAAGAAAGTCTTCTGATCGAGTGGATATGGTTTATTTTCAAGCAAAATTTCAGATTTAGAATTTTACTTCAAGCTTATAAGGTGCCTTGATTAAGCTCTAATCTTCTGGACCATTTCGGCAATTCCGGGTATAATTTGCCGATTTAAATTGACCAATCAGTGGCTGAGGAATAACCTCAAATGTATGTTTATTTCCCATTGAATAGTGTGTGGAATTTTACACCAGCATGCAGATTGGGTGTTCAGGAAGGGCTCAATGATTTATGTAGGCCAGTTTATTTCTAATTTCAGAGTGAAATGGTCTATTCTATATCAATTTTGGAAGAACTTTTTAATAATGTGATTTTGATTTTATTAGAGCTCCTTGCCCCAGGTAACTAGATAGTATTACTGATATAATATGTCTGATTCCCCGAGACTGCTATCAAATAAACCCTTATCTCCATGGTAACTACACTGCACCAGAGCAGGTTGAAGGCATGCTGTGTCTGACCAGAAAGACAATTAATATGTAGCCACCAGGCATGCGTACGTTCAGTATGCCAAACTGTTCGCAACCATTCACTTTCCTTAAGTCTTCTATGGAGCTGTCACATATACTCATTTATAAGGTACATGTCAACAGCACTCTAACCGCTACAAAGCCATTACAAGTGGTAAAAGCTACTGTTGACATTAAATTTCATTGATTATGTACCTAAGAGAATTTCTTGGACTTTGTTCTTGAAAACTTAAGGTCTATAGAAAAGACAAGTTTTCGTGGGGATTAATATTCTTCGATATCACCCTCCAAGAAATCAATGAAAATTAGTATCCCACGAAAATTAATGATTTCACAGTAGTTTATCTTTGGCATTTATAAGAAGACATCATCCTGTCTGAAACATCTCCCGCCAAGCTCAAGAGTCAGCCATACTTCAACGCAATCTGTTCAAGAGGCTTGTTTTCTGCCAATAACGGGATTTATGAATGACAGAGACTGACAATTAACAGTTTTAATAAAGAGCAAATAAATACATCACAATAATGCTGCAATAATCAATGGAATGATTATTTGCAAGGCTCTTCTATGTATTTGCTTAAATATTCCGATAATGACAGTCAACCAATGCTGCTGTTAAGCCAAGAGGGAACAGAAACTACAAAATGGTCAAACTATAGACCGTGTAATCCATTCATCTGGAGTTAAGGCCAGTGTTTTTTAATAACTTGTTTTAAGGGATTTTTTTCAAAAAATTAGGTAAGGCGGAGGGAATAATAATAAAAATAAAAGCCTTCAAAAAATTAACATAGGAAAATAATATAAAAATAAAACAGATTTTTCCCCAATTTTTTTTAATTTTATATTTACCTATAAAATCAGAGACTAAACACGACATACTTATGTCAAACAGACCCAAGCCTGAATTTAATGTGAGGGATCTCCATTATTACTGACAAAAGTTTACTGTATTTATTTCAAAATAATATCAACTATTTAATAAGCATAAAAATTACAAAATATTCAGGTGCCTATCATCCGGGTCACCGTTTTCCTCATCAATAGGTGTGTGTGTGTCGAGGTCATCCCACTCCACACCGTACATAATCAGGAATATTATAAGTTAAATATAATTTTAAACATCTGAAAAAAAATAACAAGAGAAAGAAAACATTGAAATATAACAAAACAGAAAACATGAGGGAAAAACTTATTCACCAAATATATATTTTCTATGAACAAGTTGTCATGATTAAGGTTTCATTTTGTTTTGTTTTGGGTTAAACATCAGTTAGGGTATTTGAGACAAAAGTCTTACAATTAACCACCTTTCTCTTTCTGTATTGCTAAATTTTGCAGATTTATAAATTTCCCAAGCAAATTTTAACTTATTCATCAATGATTGACAGTTTGGTAAATTCTGTTTCTTTTTACATAGGAAAATATATCTTTTGACAAACTTTCTTATCTAATCATGATGATATTAAATAAATAAATAAGTGATGAAATTTGTGTTTTCTAACTGATAATCAACAATATCTCCTACCAACTCCACATTTCATAAAACTCAATTTGAGACATTAATATCTTATTGACATTAACAACACAGAAGCGTTGTTTGTATGTTTGTTTGGGTCTGATTTCCCACAAACAGTATTTTGGTCATCCCTGTGTGACAGATATATAGTCCCTTGTTAGCATTTGCATTCCTGTAGTATCGTTGCTTGCAAAATGCAAGGAGGAAACCAATTCCCTAACAGTTGCAAGAATTGTGCTTAACTGAACACAGAGCAGTTCTAGATTTACCCAGCGCAAACAACAAGGAGATATACCAGTACTGTTTTTTTTACAGGTTTGGTATGGCTGGAGATCAAACTCACAGCTTCCCAATTAGTGGGCAGACACCAGCAGGACCACTCGACAAAAGTGTAATTAGCTCCTACCCTGTAAACTTAATTCAACAACACATGGACAAGAAAGCATCAAATTTTAAGACAAAAAGAAAAAAAATGAAGTCTGTTAAAAGAACTGCTGGGGCCTAATCAAGCTAATCTTATCAGAATGGAAAATAGGATGTGTAATTTGCTGTCCCTCCTACGCTGTCTGCAACAAGAGGATTTTCAATTATTTGCTGCAGTATTTTGTAATTCAGCCATTTTCTTCAACGCTTGTCTTTACTATGTCCGTCAAGCAAACAAATGCATACAATAACATCACAGCGTAAACTGATATGGTCTGTGAAACCATTACTTAGCCGCTGTCATGACTGAAGTGGTATTTTTCCCTCCTTTTCCGTCCCCGGTTTGTCAATCAGGCTCTAAATTGTTGCTTCTAAACGAACACCCAGACAACAAATGTATTAGTTTGTGACTCCAGAAGATTTACAAATGAAGTCTTACACAAGAAAACGTTACAATAAGAGTACTCGTAGATACAAAAGTCTTACAGTTACATTTAATGAGGGTTATTGATGTCCTCTTAACTCCTGAATAAAATATTGTTATAGGGTCCATAAAAAGTACTGTATGACTAGATCACCACGTCAACATGTCAAAGGTGCATCTTTCACTTTGAAGTGTGACCTTGATATTGGAGTTAGGGACCCAACTCTTGAGCACAATATATTATCTCAATGAGGCAAATATTACTGCCAAATCATTTGATAATTCTTTGATCAAGAGATAAGTAACAGCCCAGCAAATCCACAACCATGACCTTTTACCTCTAAGTGTGACCATGACCTTGAAGCTAGGGACTCAAATCTTGTGCACTATACTCCAACCCACTGATGCAAACATAGCTGCCAAGTTATTTGGAAATCCTGTGATCCATGTCTAAGTTACAACCTATAAAAGCAAATCATTCAACTTAATAAATGTGACCTTGATCTTAGAGCTATTGACCAAACTCTTGTGCGTGATACTTAGTCTCATAAAATAAAACGGACATTGTGATGATTATGACAAGTGTGCACAACCAAAACATACGCACACAGACAAAACACAAACGCAAAGTCATGTACTCAGATTGTACAAATTATGCACTTAGTGTAACAGTTCTAAGACAGAATTCCTAAAGATAACCCCATGGATCAGCTATAATTTACAATTAAATCTAGACAAAACTGTAAACAGGAAATCAATGCATCCAACGCAAGGTGAATTAACAATAATATCCCCAGATGTTGTTATTAACCCATCCTTGAACACCATAGAAACCATCCACATCAAAACCAATATGCCAAACTAATGCTGAGCAGATTTTCTATAGCAACCAAGAATTGTTTCTTCCCAAGTAAACTTCAATTAAGGACATGAATCGTGATGACCATCCCTCTCGAATACATATATAATCTTTCTCCTCTTATAACAAGACATATAAGGAACTCTGATTTTACAGATTCTGAATCTTATGTGCTTTTCTCAATTAATAGCAAGAATTCATTAATTGCGATATCTTGAAGAAAGGTTTTATTCCTCAATACATTCCAAATATGGACAAATGACCTTGCTTTCTGAAATAAAAATCTTTGAAGACGTATTAGTTTCACATACTACGATTTGGAAATCAGTAAGAAGCTATATCTTGCATATCTTGCTTGTTTATCATTATTCCTTTCAAGTAATATTTTTTGTTGAAATAACTGTTGGTGGAGTACTGAGTGACTGCATTCATTTCCTAAATATCACAGAATCAAACGCAGTGTTTTCATTAATAAATTTAATGACAGATTTTATAATTGACCAGGACCTGACTCAAGTCAGCTGGTATACCTGAAGATTAAGATGAATCTTTTAAAAGTGTGTTGCTGCAGGGGGCCATAAAACTCTAAACTAGAAATGTTGGAAAACCATACATTTCTGCATCCAAATCCTAAAATACCTTTCCCCTATCTGCTGGGATGCAGACTTGACTTGACTTTGAGTTTAATGTCGCTTCAACAGTATTTCAGTCATAAAGCAATGTTCAGCTAAATACAGATGGAGAAAGACCCCAAATGCATGGAGGCATCTGGGTAGAACCACCAACCTACTGCAAGCCAGCTAGAAGGCTTCCTCACAAGAAAATCCAAATGACCCTGCCGTAATTGGAACCCATGTGGTGAGGGGCTGAATAAGAGTTAAAGTCAGCTACTTAACCCTCTCGGCCACGGAGGATTGGGATGCAGAACTATAATCTTACATTGATCTTTGTTTTACTTAAAACCAGTCGTTTTCAACTGAAACTGATCTCCATCCTTCCAGCCATAAATATGACATTTCTACTATTGTCAAGATGAACTATAAACAATTTATAGATCATCCTGACTTTAGTAGAAATGTCATAGGTATGGCTGGAAGCAAATTCTATGTGCTTCTGATAACTAGGTCAATAAGAACCTCCAGGATTTTAAAACTAATATTAAATAAAAATCAGCCTAAAAGTGACTGGTAGGCTGATCAAGTTTTGAACTGCTCACTTCACATCAGTGCACACAATATCCCAAATTGCACTGAATGCAAAAAATAAAAATATAATAATAATAAATAAATATGGGGCCATATAACTCTGCTGTCCCATCTGAATCTGGTGAGCAGTTTGGGCCATGAAGTACCAACACAAATCACACCGCATATATTAAATGCACATATTTATTGGGACATAACTATTACAACAAGAGGGCCAAGATGGCCTTAAAGACGCTCACCTGAAAAAATTGCCTTCATTGCCTGTACAAGTTACTAAATTATAGCATAGTTGTACTGTCAGAATACATAATCTATGACATCATTTCAGTTCAATGAACAAAACAGTGCCTGTGGTTAAAATTTGAAGTCATACTTGACTGAGAGATAGTATGGCTTTAACACACAAATTTAAACATTAAAAGGAACATAACTCCTGAACTGTGGCCTTTAGTGTGTAAACAAGATATTTCTAAGATTTGACCTATTGACCTACTTTTTGATCCGACCCGGCCCATTTTCGAACTGGTTCGAGATATCATCAAGACAAACATTCTGACCAAGTTTGAGGAAGATTGGATTAAAATTGTAGCCTCTAGTGTGTAAACAAGATTTTTCTAAGATTTGACCTACTGACCTACTTTTTGATTCAACCTGACCCATTTTCGAAAGGGTTCAAGATATCATCAAGACAAACATTCTGACCAAGTTTGAAGAAGATTGGATCAAAATTGTGGCCTCTAATGTGTAAACAAGGTTTTTCTAAGATTTGACCTACTGACCTACTTTTGGATCCAACCTGACCCATTATCAAAAGGGTTCAAGATATCATCAAGACAAACATTCTGACCAAGTTTGAGGAAGATTGGATCAAAATTGTGACCTCTAGTGTGCAAACAAGATTTTTCTAAGATTTGACCTACTGACCTACTTTTTAATCCAACTTGACCCATTTTCGAAAGGGTTCAAGATATCATCAAGACAAACATTCTGACCAAGTTTGAGGAAGATTGGATCAAATTGTGGCCTCTAGTGTGTAAACATCAAAATTGTTGACGGACGACGTACGACTGACGATGGACGACGGACGACGGACAATCAAGTATCCCAAAAGCTCACCCTGAGCTATGCTCAGGTGAGCTAAAAAGCATCCAAACTAATATGCACAACTAGGCTTTATACTGATTTCTAATCTGTGCAGTTTCATCAAAATCTGACAAAGACAGACCAAGGGAGACGGACAGAGAAGGTGAAGCTAAAACCATCACCCATGAGAGGCATACTTCAATTAATTACACATAGAAATCTTATCAAATAACCAGTCTGAAAAATCTTGGAAAGTCCAGTTACTGACTGTATGTGTAATGTCTTTCATGGAGTTCAATAACCTTAACAACCAATTTTTATAAAGCAAAACTCGAAAAGAATCTGAACTTTTGTTCAGAAACAGTTATTCATCATTTGGGTATAACCAACTGACTTTGAATCAATATCAGATGAGCTTGTTAATACCTCCTTTGAGAACAAACATGTTTGACATTTTCCCTTGGACCATTTCACAAACACTTAATATTTGCTCTAATAAAAGTTTTAAAATTTTAACGGTGAAAACTACTCTCCTCTAAACTTGAGTGCATTTGTACTCAAACCAGCAATCTCTTGACTCCCAAATAGAATAATGTTACAAGCTCCGGTCTTTAAATACCTTAAAATGTTACATTTGTGATTCCTTAGGTAGACGTTTGATTTTATAACCTTTAACAACTCTCAAAATGTAAGAAATCAATGCTGTTGTTGATTTCCTCCATTCTCCTAGGAATATTTATGCCCGAAAACCATGTCTAATTTTAAGGTAATCCATCAATCATTAAATCATAATCTGCATGGTCCTTCAAATGCTTAACCCTTTCCCTCATATAGACTCATTTTGACGCACTCAATAGGTACCACATAGAGCCTGATCTGCAGAAAACCACAGTTAAACCTTACCAAATTTAATTATAAAATCCTCATTTCCAGACCACTGAGGAGCAGCGAACAGCATAAAACCTGATCATCCTGCGAATTACTCACAGGCTGATCTGGTTTTATGTTGTTCGCATAGGTCTTTTCATGGTTTCCTCTATGAGGAAAATGGTTAAAAAACAAGTGCAGAAGCAAGCATCCATTGCATGACTTGAAAGTTATAGACTTATCTGCTCAAAGTTTATAAAAGCTTGAATTTACTTTAAAATTTCCACACTCACTTGATTGACCATGATCAAATTCAATGATGAATGGATTGCCTTAACTTTATTTTTGGTGATGAACCAGCGTGTGTTCAGTATGTCAAACCATATGCAACCGTACGCTTACAGAAGATATCTCAGTGTCATAAACCATGATGTTCACATATACCTAAGTACAGCAATAGGAGCATGTGAAGAGCATGGTATATGGTCCTAAGACAACTCCATAGCTGACTGTAAGTGACCGGTTGCATGCGGTTTGCCATACTGAACGCACGCCAGTTCTAGACACCAGCTAAGAGTACATGCAAGTGACTAGTATGATAATGAATTACCTAATCACCCTTCAGAACCTCAACTGCTATCAGAAAACCAGACGGTACATGTCCTAGATATCTTCATGAAAGACCTTTGCTACAAATATCAACCCAAATTGACTTTTAGTAGCTTGCAGGCTGATCAGGTTTCATTCTGTGGGCTATACTACATAATGTCTTTAGGATGTTAAAGTAAGGCTGCTTTCAGTCAAATCTGGCAAGATGGTTGAAAATGTACAGTATATAGCAAAATAATCTCTTTGAAAGCAAAATATCTCAGGAGGAACATTCAGGCATGGACTAAGCAAGATGGCTCCCAAAACAGAAATGAGTAGGCAAGTGCTGTGGAAAACACAATTAAATTGTCATAGTTTTTGTTAATGTAAAAAGATCTGCTCATATGACAGCATGCTGGAAGGTTCCACCATTTATGAAATAAACCAGACTAAGTTGCACAAAAAACCCATAAAGTTTCAAAGTTAAAAAAGAGCCATAATTTATAATTAATTAAATTGAGAGTTATCTCACTTGATTGAATGATGCCTTTGAACACATTTAACCCTTTCCCTCATATATACTCATTTTGACGCACTCAATAGGTATCACATAAAGCCTGATCTGCAGAAAACCACAGTTAAACCTTACCAAATTTATTTACAAAATCCTCATTTCCAGACCACTGAGGAGCAGCAAACAGCATAAAACCTGATCAGCCTGTGAGTTACTCGCAGGCTGATCTGGTTTTATGCTGTTCGCATAGGTCTTTTCATGGTGTCCTCTATGAGGGAAAGGGTTAAGGAGTTTCAAGTCAATCCCATAACTGATTACTAATTAGTTGCGTGCAAAAATCAAACCAAAATATTTAAGTCCAAAAAGGACCATTATTTACATTTAAGTTGGTCAAGACTCTTACTTGATTGTTTAATGTCCCTGAAGATATTAGTGAATTTATAATCAATAAGCATAGCTTGTATACTAAGATATATGCATACAATGTAATAGTAAATTGCACATTTAAACTTGAATGAAGACATTCCAGTGATGCCAACATTGACGTCCACTCTCCAGTGAGTAGGGCTCCTTATTCTTCAAATAGTCTAAGTAAAAAGAAACAAGAGGGCCAAGATAGCCTTGAATCACTCTCCTGAGAAACATTGCCTTCATTGCCTATCATCGTGTTATGAGTCATACTGAATACATAAACCATGCAGAAGTACAGCAATACTGTAGAATCATTAATTTTCGTGGGGAGCTAATTTTCGTTGATTTCGTGGATGACTTTATCCACGAATATTTATTCCCACGAAAACTGTTTATTTCATAGACCTCATGTTTTCTAGAAGATGGTCCCACGAATATATGTACCAACGAAAATGTTTTTATCACAGATTCCACGAAATTTAATGTTAACGAAAATAAATGATTTTACAGTATCATCTGAATTTCCACAAAAAACTGTATCTGCCATTCAAATTGTGATGGTCATAGCTCCATATCAAGTGACTCCTGGCCCCATATTCTTGAAAATACTTAGTATGATTTTAGGCTCAAATATGAGTATCATCCTGAAATCCTTATTGAAACTGATGGGCATATTTGGAGTTTGAGTATGAAAATCATACTTAAGTACCATTTTATTTTCGAGAACATGGGTCCTGGGGTTAGGGGTCAAATTAGACACCATGAGGAGCCTTTACTTGAACAGATTTGGTTGAGGTTCACTAAAAACATCTTAACTCTAAGCCTTGTGGTTTCTTTTGAGGGTTTTCCAATAAAAGTCTATGTAAAATCAAGTGACCCCTAGGGCAGGGCCATTTTTGACCCCAGTGCCATGATTTGAAAACTTGGTAGAGGTCTACTAAGCCATGTTACACACCAAATATCTAAACTCTAGGCCTTGTGGTTTCTAACAAGAAGATTTTCCTAGTTTTTTCTAATATAATTCTATGTAAAATCATGTGACCCCTGGGACTTGGCTAATTTTGAACCCAGGCCATGATTTTGACAAATTTGGTAGAGGTTGACTAGGTCATGTTACACACCAAATATCTAAACTCTAGGTTGGTTGTTTCTGACAAGAAGATTTTCCTAGTTTTTCATATAAAAGTCTTCCTATATAAGTCTATGTTAAATCAAGTGACCCCTAGGGCGGGGCCAATTTTGACCCCAGTGCCATGATTAGAAAACTTGGTAAAGGTCTACTAAGTCATGTTACACACCAAATATCTAAACTCTTTTTCCAAAAAGTAAAATCATGTGACCCCTGGGACCGGGCCAATTTTGAACCCAGGGCCATGATTTGAACAAACTTTGTAGAGGTCTACTAGGCCATGTTACACACCAAATACCTTAACTCCGGGCCTTGTGGTTTCAGACAAGAAGATTTTTCTAGTTTTTCCTATATAAGTCTATGTTAAATCAAGAGATCTCTGGGACGGGGCCAATTTTGACCCCAGGGTCATGATTTGATTTTTTGCCAAATATTTGAGCCATTCCATCTTGCAGCTCAAACCAAAGAGCTCCTGGTAAGGGGACAGATATTCTGATCACCTTGCTAGCTGGACCGATGACATTCTGTGTGAGGAATACCTTAAAATAACCAAGCATCAAGCAATATGCTGAGTTTTAGTATGCAGAAAAGTTTGTCCTGCCTTCCTCATTTATCTTCCTACCATGACATGGGGTTTGAGCCATGAATAATTGAGGATCGTTATTACCATTATAATGGTTATATTACACAGAACGGGCAGCATCAGCAGAATGGGAGACATCAGCCCTTAAGAGATCAATCTTTTATAGGCTTTTGTTATAATTAGGATCTCATTGTTTTGTTCTAAATGGTAACTCCAGACATGTTAAGTGAAACAAGAGGAAGACTAACAAGGACATGTATAGTGAATGTTGGACAAATTTTAGCGGGGGAGAAACAGGATCGCTTGTCTTACCTACTTCTGTGTTCTTCTTAATCTTTAAAATGATATGGGCACTTTTGCAGACCAAGATCATGCACATCTGTGCAGTCTGATCATTGTCTGCACTGTTCCCTAATCCAATCAATAAGTTTTCAGCATGCATCTGCATAAACAATTAATGGTACAGCCTAAAATGAAAAAGGATAAGTCCAATCAAGAAATGGCACAGTAACAGAGATGAAAAAGCAGTCTGCATGCTGGAGACTTGTAAAATCTCTTTGGACAAATTCATAGGTAATTTTATATCATTCTGCTTGCTGCACATGTTATATATACTGACGGGCAATAGAAACGCCCCATTCCATGTTCTTGACAACGCAATTGTCAACGTAGCGTTCGTGACGTCGCCTGTACACACGGATATGCCCGTCGGCGTTCCATAAGTTGAAACGCGACTCGTCGCTGAACACCATGTTCTGCCAACGCTGACCGCGATGGTTGCGGGCCCAGATCAGACGTTAGTGACGGTGGCGTAAAGTTAGAACTAAACCACGGTAGGGTCTATGGCAGGTAATCCCGCGTTCCCTCAGTTGTGTCGTCTTCTAACCGTATAATGACTTATTGGGCGACCACGGTTACCGACTACTAAACGCGACATCGATTCCGCCGTCACAAACCTGTCACGCAAATGACGTTGACATATGAAATTATCTTGTCTTACAGACGTCACACGAGGTCTTCCTGAACGTGGCCGATCGGCAAACATTCCCGTAACTCTAACACGTCCAACAAGACGCCGAATAGTTGAACGCGAGATGTTTAAACGTCTGGCGACTTGTTCTTGAGTTCGCCCGCATTCGAGCATGGCCAAAACGCGAGCTTTTTCTTCAGAGTTTAGCCTTGGCATTCTTAAATACGAATGTTTAATCAGAAAATCTCTGAAATTGTGATTGTTATCGACTAGCACATGTAACTGTGTAAAATGTGATCAATTTCGCCACGTGGTAAACATACCCGATGTACACGTGGAAATCATGAGCAGCCACCGGAAATGGACATCGGGCTGAATAGAAGCTCACGATTTTTTCTTTGCCGTGATTGTTGGTCAATGTACATATATACAGACTACATTTCACTAAAATTTCAATAGATATGAGGAAAATAATGCCAAATTCCGTTGGGGCCTTTCTTCTGCCCGTCAGTATAGTATTATAATAAAGAAATATGTTGATTCAGGCTTAATCTAATATCTTAATTTCAGTGACTGTAATGGTGACTGAATGTTTTGCAATATGTATCAATTTAATGAAAATGTCCTTCTCACTCTTAAAATCATCACCATCATCCTCACCATTACTAAAATCATCACCACCATCCTCATTACTAAAATCATCACCATTATCCTCATCATCACTAAAATCATCACCACCATCCTCATCATCACTAAAATCATCATCACTCTCATCATCACTTAAACATCACCACCATCCTCATCATCACTAAAATATCACCATCATCACTCTCATCATCACTAAAATCATCACCATCATCCTCATCATCACTAAAATCATCACCACCATCCTCATCATCACTAAAATCATCACCATCATCCTCACCATCACTAAAATCATCCTCTTCATCACTAAAATCATCATCACTCTCATCATCACTTAAATCATCACCACCATCCTCATCATCACTAAAATCATCATCACTAAAATCATGACCATCATCCTCACCATCACTAAAATCATCCCCACCATCCTCACCATC
>CM037793.1:7378480-7405278 GCA_021229015.1 Solen grandis | reverse complement strand
TTTTTGATAAAGGATAAAATTTTTTGGGATTTGTTTTAATTTGATCTAATGAAGTCCGATCTTCAAAAACTAAAAAACCAAGGGAAAGACTCTTTAAACAAACAAAAACTTTTTTTTCAAAACTTTCTATAAAACTTTTTTAGTTTTGAAGCAATTATGGCCTTTAAAAAAAAACCAATAATGGGTTATTAGGACCTTGACCTTTGCAAAATTTTTAAATCTTTTTTTACTAGGGTTTAAATTTTGAAATTTTTTTAAATGCATAAACATGAAAAAATAAATAAGTGAACAAAAAAAGTCATGCTGAAAAAAAGGGGAAACATTGGGATTTACAATTTTTTTGAAAAAAGGAAATTAAACTTTGGACTGTGGTAATTTTGATTAAAGGGAAAGCCCGATTTTTCAAAAACTAAAAAAACCAAGGGAAAAAAATCTTTTTCCACAAACAAAAAATTTTTGGGTTCACAAAATTTTTTTTTAAAAAATTATTTTTTAGTTTGGGGGAAGGCTATTTTGTCCCCAATAAAAATAACAAAAATTTGGTAAAAGACCTTGGCCCTTTGCATATTATGCTTGATTTTTTAAATGATTTTTATTTCTTTTAAAAAAATGCAAAAACCCAAAGTGAAAAAAAAAATTTTGAAACCAAAAAAAAAAGCCCGGAGCAGCAAAAAAGGGGAAAACAAATGGATAAAACAATTGTTTGATAAGAGGATCAAACTTTTGGACTGGGGCCCTTTTTATAAAATGAAGTCCGATCTTAAAAAACCCAAAACCCACCAAAAAAAAGACCTCTTTCACAGACAAAAAATTTTTTTTTCATATATTTTCAAAAAAAATATTTTTTTTTTTGGGGAGCTATTTTATGCCGATAAAAAAAATTTTGAAAATTGGAAAAATGACCTTGCCCTTTTGCATAGAAAGTTTTGATTTTCTTTCTTTTATTTTATTTTTTTTTTTAAAAAAAAATGAAATAAACGGGGGAAAATAGGGATGAAGATTAAACAAAAAAAAAAGTCAGGAGCAGAAAAAAAGGGGAAAAAACATATGGTTTATACAATTTTTTGATAAGGGGAAAAACTTTGGCCTGGGTCATTTTCAAATAAAGGGTCCAAATTTTCAAAAAAAAAAACCCCAAAATGGAAAGATCTTTTCCCACAGACTAAAACTTTTTGTTCATTTATTTTTCAAATAAAATATTTTTTAGATTTGGAGCTATTTTTTTCCAAAAATAAATAATACTAATAGGTATATGACCTTGACCTTTGCATTTATGCTTGAATTTCTTTCTATTTTTTTTTTTTTTATAAAAATGCATAAAAAAGTGAAACAATTATGAAAAAAAGAAAAAAAAAATAAATTTAGGACAGCAAAAAAAGGAAACATATGGATAAACAATTTTTTTAAAAAGGGGATCCCCAAATTTTGGGCTGTGGGCATTTTCAAAAAGAATTCCCCTTTTTCAAAAACCCAAAAACCCCCAAGGGAAAACCCCTTCACAGACAAAAAATTTTGGGTTTATAACTTTTTTATAAAATTTTTTAGATTTGGGAAACTTTTTATGCCGGGTAAGAATAAAACAAATTTGGGGATAAAGACCTTGCCCTTTTTCATAATTTTGGGTTGATTTTTTTTTCTATGTTTTATTTGTTTTATAAAAAATGCATAAACAGGAAAAAAATGATAAAAATTGAACAAAAATAAAAATCAGGGGGGAACAAAAAAGGGGAAACATATGGGTATCCCAAATTTTTTGAAAAAAGGATCAAACTTTTTGGACTGTGGGCATTTGATAAAAAGAAAATCCCATCTTCAAAAACAAAAAACCCAAAGGAAAGATCTCTTCACAGAAATAAAAAAATTTTGTTTTATACTTTCTAAAAAAATTTTTTGTTTTTTGGGGCTATTTTAAAACAATATAAAAATAAAAATTTTTGGGATAGACCTTTTACCTTTGCATATTATGGGTAAAAATTTTTTTTATAAATTTTTTTTTTTTTATAAAACTGCATTAAAAATGAAAAAATGATGAAGATTGAATAAAAAATAAAGTCAGGAGCTGCAAATAACATTAAAGTCATGCTTTGAAAATGTTGACTTTCGAAAATATTGGTAAAGTTTTACCGCATACTGTGGCAAACCATGCATTTCTCAAATCGCCACACATATATTTTGTGCGTATATGTCCTTGCGAATCATATGCAACAAACAAATTCTTTTATCTCAATTCCAATAAAAATGGGCACTTTTTTCGTAGACCTACCCTCATTTTCACTTTTTTTTTGCGAGGTTCGAACTTCACCTTCCGTAGTCAAAAAGTTTTTAAAACGCAGATTTTCAAACCTATCATATTGATTAGGGTTTTGACAAGGAACATAATGCAAAAAACCACATCCCGAATCGGACCTCAAATAACAAGTTATTAGCATTTGTAGAAATTTTTTTTAAAGCGCCCCCTAGCGGGAAAAATAAGACAAAATGAAAATTTTTCCCAAAGTTAGGATCAAGATCAGATAAATATAAGAAAGTGGTAAAAATTTCATAATTGTGGCTTTTTTCTATTTATGGTGATATGCCGTTCACAAAAAGGGGTTTGAAAAATAATAATAACAGAATCGCAATCGCGATATCATCGGTTTTCGCAACAGCAATTAAATTCAGTTCACGAGTCGCATGAAATTTGAAAAACATTTCTTCGTTCAATTGCTTGTTGATACTGTTAACAGTGATCTTTCAAACGTTTCTGTCGCAATGTTTAAGAAAACTTTTTACCCAAGAGAGTATTGTTGAGTATTACCTGTCAGTTATGAAATCGCGATATCACAGTTTTCATGAAAGCAATTCCATGTATTGGTATATGACCTTGACCTTTGCATATTATGCTTGAATTTTTTTCTATGATTTTATTTGTTTTTTAAAAATGCATTAACAGTGAAATAATGATGAAGATTGAACAAAAAAAAAAATCAGGAGCAGCAAAAAAGGGAACAATATGGATATACAACTGTTTGATAAAAGGATCAAACTTTGGACTGTGGTAATTTGATCAAATGAAGTCCGATCTTCAAAAACTAAACACCAATGGGAAAAAATCTCTTCACAGACTAAAACTTTTTTTCATATACTTTCTATAAAAATTTTAGATTTGGAGCTATTTTATTCCGATAAAAAAATAATAATTGGGATATGACCTTGACCTTTCCATATAATGCTTTTTTTTTCTATGAATTATTTGTTTTATAAAAAAGCATAAACAGTGAAAAATGATGAAGATTGAACAAAAAATAAAGTCAGGTGCAGTAAAAAAGATGAAACATATGGATATACAATTGTTTGATAAGAGGATCAAACTTTGGACTGTGGTCATTTGATCAAATGAAGTCCGATCTTCAAAACTAAAATTAATGGAAAAATCTCTTCACAACTAAAACCTTTGTTCACATACTTTCTATAAAATATTTTTTTTGATTTGGAGCTATTTTATGCCGAAAAAATTTTTAATTGGTATATGACCTTGACCTTTGCATATTATGCTTGTTTTTTTTTACGATTTTATTTGCTTTTTAAAAATTCATAAACAGTGAAATAATGATGAAGATTGAACAAAAAATAAAGTCAGGAGCAGCAAAAAAATGGAAACATATGGGTATACAATTGTTGATAAGAGGATCAAACTTCGACGGTGGACATTTTTGATCAAATGAAGTCCGATCTTCAAAAACTAAACACCAATGAAAAGATCTCTTCACAAACTAAAACTTTTGTTCATATACTTTCTATAAAATATTTTTAGATTTTGAAGCTATTTTGTGCCGAAAAAATAACAAAAATTGGTATTATGACCTGACCTTTGCATATTTCATCATTATTTACTTTTATTTTTTTTTTTTTTTTAAAAAAGCATAAACATAAAAAAAATATGAAGATTGAACAAAAAATAAGGTCAGGACTGAAAAAAAGGAGGAAACATAGGGAATTTACAATTGTTTGAAAAAAAGGGGTCAAATTTTGGGGCTCCCGGGGAAAAAAGGCCCCCAAATTTTCAACCCGGGTTTTCCAAAAACTAAACACCCACGGGAAAGAGCTCTTGAATAACTAAAACTTTTGTTCATTTTACTCTCAAAGAAAAAATTTTTAGTTTTTGAGCAAAAGGGGGCCCAATAAAACAAAAAGGGGGGGAAATTTTAACATGCCCTTTCCCTTTTTTAAATTTTTTTTAAAAAAATTTTTTAAAATTTTGATCCCCCTTTTGGGGGCCAAAAAACCCAATACATAACTTGTGAAAAAAATCATTGAAGAATTAACAAAAAATAAATCAGAAGCGAAAAAAAACAGGGTTTTTGGGAAACTTTAATTTTTTCCCCAAAAATTTTTTAGTAAAAGTTTGACCATTTGCAGGGGGGGCAAACCATACATTTTTTAAATTTTGCCACCCCCTATATTTTTTTGCTTTTATTTCCCCTTTCAAATCATTTTTCAGCAAACAGAAAATTTTTCTATCTGATTCTCTAAAAAAAGGGTAAGGGGTTTTTTGTAGACCTACCCCATTTGCACATTTTTTTTCGAGGTTTTGAACTTTTAAAAACCCTTCTTTTAGCTCAAAAACTTTTAGCGAAAACGTACCCTTAAAAAAATCAATTTAAAAAGGCTATCAACAAGGAAAAGAATGCAAAAACCGCATTTTAATCCCGGAAAACCCCAAAAAAGTGAGTTTTTTACCATTAATAAATTTCATACAAAAACCCCCCTTGGGGGGGAAAAATTTTAAAACATTTTTGTCGCAATTTTAAGCAACATTTTACCAAGAAGAATACTTTAAGTATTACCTTCATTTTGTAGACATACCCAAAGTTTTCACTATGCAATTTCATTCAGTTCACAAATTGCATGATTCGAAAAACATTTCTTCGTTCAATGTTTGTTTAACTGTTAACAGCCATCTTTTTAAAAATTTCTGTCGCAATGTTTTAAACAACTTTTTTCCCAAAAAAAATATTGTTTTATATTACCCGTCATTATGTATCCCCGATATCACATTTCACGAAAGCAATTCCATTCAAGTCACATCCATTTTTTTAAAAAAATTTTTTCGTTTAATGGCTTTTGATACTGTTAACAAAGACTTTCAAACATTTTGTCGCAAGTTTAAGCAAATTTTTTACCCAAAAGAAAATTGTTGAGTATTACCTGCAGTTATGTAGTCGCGATATCATCAGTTTTCACGAAAGCAATTCCATTCAAGTAAATCGCATGTTTTGAAAAAAATATTTCTTCGTTCAAAGGGTTGTTGAATACTGTTAACAAAGCTTTCAAACATTTTTGTCGCAAGTTTTAAGCCGACTTTTTACCAAAGGGAATACTTTAAATATTACCTTCTTTATGTAGTCCCAAAATTTAAAAAAATTTTTTCGGACTCGGGTACCATAATTATATGTGGTTTTGCTTTTTGAGGGGGACAATGACAATTGACTCGAAAACAACAATTGCAAACGACAAACAACAGTTTTTAAAAACACGCGCAATGATATGCCACTCAACACTATTATAAACTAATGTTGCAATTTAATTCTATCATTAATTTTAAAATCCATTTAAAATTTTTTTTGTTCTTTCAAAATTATGTACCAAGGGAAAAAATGCAAAAAATTGCATAAAATCAGATTCAATTATTTTGTTATAAAAATGATTTCAAGCTAATTGCCCCCCTAGCTTCAAAACGAGAAACAAAATTGAGTAAATATTCGCCACCCCAAATATTTTGGGGCTTTATATTCTTGCAAATCATTTGCAGCAAACAGAATTCTTCTATCGATGTCTAACAAAAAGGGGTAGGTTTTTCGTAGACCACCCTCATCGCACATTTTTGCGGGGTTCGAATTTTCAACCTTCCGTACAAAGCCAAAAAGTTTCAACCATTAAACCTAAAGCTATCATTTTTAATTAGGCTTTCAAAAAGGGAATGTAATGCAACAAACCACATTTGAACCAACTTCAACTTTTTGAGTTATAAGTAAAGAGTGATTTCAAGCTAAGCGCCCCCTAGCGGCAAAATGAGAAAAAATAATTACAATTTTACCATTAGTTACCTAGCAATGCAGCAAATAGTTCAATCAAGTATACAAGTCGCACTAGTCGAACATTCTATTCTTATATGTCAAAAATTTGAAGCATAAAAACTGATTTACAATTATTCCAAAAAAGGATCAAACTTTGGAACTGCCGTAATATGACCAAACAAGTCCGATCTTCAAAAAGTAAACGACACGGGAAAAGAGCTCTTGAAGATCAAAACTTTTGTTCATATACTCTCAAAGAAATATTTTAGTTTTGGAGCTATTCGGGGGCCGAAAAAACACAATAATCGTAATATGACTTGACCTTTTCTTTTATTTTTTAACTTTTTAATTGTGATCCCCTTTCAGACATAACAAACATAACTTGTGGAAATTTTAAATGAAGCATTAACAAAAAATACAGTCAAAGCGAAAAAAAAAATGTATTTGAAACATTAACTATTACAAAAAATTTAGTGAACTTTGACCGTTTCCACAGGACAAACCATACATTTCTTAAATTCGCCCCCCCACATATTTTGTGCGTATATGTCCTTGCAAATCATTTGCAGCAAACAGAATTCCTTCTATCTGATCTCTAACAAAAATGGATAGGTTTTTTGTTGACCTAACCCTCATTTGCACAGTTTTTTGCGAGGTTTTGAACTTTCAACCTTCTGTACTCAATACTTTCAGCGACAGGGACCCTCGAAACCTATCATATTTTTTTTGGCTATCAACAAGGAACAGAATGCAAAAAACCGCATTTGAATCGGACCTCAAATAAGTGAGTTTTTAAACCATTAATAAATTTCATGCAAAACCCCCCTGGGGGAAAAGTAAGACAAAAATAAAAATTTTCTCAACAAAAGGATTTAAGTTCATAAATAGAAAAAACTGGTAAAATTTTCAAAATTTGGCCTTTTTTCTATCATGGCGAATGCCTTTTCCAAAAACCGGGGGAAAAAAAATAAAAATAAACTAGAATCCTATTGCGATATACGTTTTCGCAAAAGCACAAATTTTCTTTTCACGAGTCGCATGACCGAAAAACATATCTTCGTTCAAGGGCTTTTTTATACGTTAACAGCGATCTTTCAAACAATTTTGTCGAAATTTTTAAAAAAACTTTTTACCCAAAAGAAATTTTTGAGAAATTACCTGTCAGCTGCAAATGATTTAATAATGCTTTAATACAATTTTTTAAAAGGATAAAACTTCAGAAGCCATAAACAACCAAAATCAAGTCCAATCTCAAAACTAAACATCATTGGAAAAACTCTTATAAAAAAAAATGTTTTTTCATATATCGTTTAGATTTTTTTGGGTTTTTGATATTTCAAGCCGAATATATACCTAATCCTAAATGCCCTGCTTTACAATAAATTTTTAATTTTTTTATTATATACTTTAAAGACAATTTTAACATATAGGAAAATTTCATCAGATTGAAAAAAAAAAAAAGTCGGGCTGAAAAAGATTTAAAAGTCATTTTTAATACAAGTTTCCCCTAAAGAATCAAACTTCAGACTGCCATAAAAGACCAAATAAAGGCCGATCTTCAAAATCAAAACATCATTAAAAGAACTTTTTTAAAAACTAAATATTTTTGTTCAATTTGTTTTTATTGTTTTTAGGTTTTGAGCTATTTAAACCCAAATAGATATCAAAAACCAAAATCCCTTTTACCTTTACAATACTTTTTAAAACTTTTTTTTTATATAAATTTTAATGACATACATACTTAACATGTAAAATTTCATAAAGATTGAACAAAAAATAAAGTCGACTGCAAATGATTAAGTAATGTTTTTAAATACAATGATTTTTGAAGGATCAAATTCAAATGCCATAAAATAACCAAATCAAGTCCAACTTCAAAATCTAAACACTTTGGGAAGAACTCTTTTAAAAATAAATTTTTTGTTCAAATTGTTTATGAATGTTTTTAGGTTTTAGCTATTTCAAGCCGAAAGATATACAATAAACCTAAATGCCTTGACCTTTACAATAAAATTTTTTAAATTTTTTATAATATAAAACTTAAAGACATAGTTATCTTTACAGTAAAATTTCATAAAAGTTTGAACAAAAAAAAAAAGTGGGGAGCTTCAAAGATTTTAAAGTCATGCTTTTAAAATATGATTTTCAAAAATTGGTTATTTTTTGACCACGTACTGTGAAAAACCATGCTTCCTCAAAATCGCCACACTATAATTTTGTGCTAATGTCTTGCAATCATTTGCAACAAACAAAATTCCCTATCTCAATCCTGAAAGCGTGGATAATTTTTCGCAGACCTAACCCTCATTTCAAAAGTTTTTTCAGATTCGAACATTCAACCTCCTGTACACAAATTTATATATACGCAACTTTTTAAAAACTATCATTTTTTTATTAAGTAACTGACAAGAAACGCAATGCAAAAACCCGCATTTCAATCGGACTTCAAAAACAAGTTATTAGCCCTTAGTCATTTTTACAAAACGCCCCCTAGCGGCAAAATTAAGACAAAAAGAAAAATTTTCTCGACGTTAGGATCAAATTCAGATCCTAGACAAAACTGGTAAAAAAATCAAACTGGACTGTTTCCTATCTGTTGATATGCCGTTCACAAAAAGAGACGGAAAATAAAAATAAAAAAAAAAAAAAAAAAAAAAATAAAACGAAGAAGACAATAGTTTCGCAAGCGATGCGAAAACCTAACTAAATGCAACGCGATATCATGGGTTTTTCGCCAAAAGAAATTCCATTCAGTTTCACGAGTCGCATGATCGAAAAACATTCTTCGTTCATTGCTTGTTGATACTGTTAACAGCCATCTTTCAAACATTTCTGTCGCAATGTTTAACAGACCTTTTACCCATAAGAATATTGTTGAGTTTACCTGTCAGTTATTTAGTCGCGATATCATCATTTTCACAAAAGCAATTCCATTAAAAACACCAGTCGCATGTTTCCGAAAACATATTTCTTCATTCAAAGGCTTTTGAATACTGTTGAAATACAGTGATTCTTTCAAACTTTTTTGGGTCGCAATGTTAAAGCAAACTTTTTCCCAAAAATACTTTTAAGTATTACCTTCTGAATGTAGCCCAAAATTTGAAAACATTTTTTTACAGACTTCGGGTACTGCAACATTATAGTGTGTGTTGCTTTATGATTGACATAACGACAATTGTACTCATAAACAACAATTGCAAACGACCCCACAACAGTAAAAAAATGAAACACGCGACAATGCCGATTATGCCACTTAACATTATAACGAACTAATGTTCCATTAATTACTATCATTTTCATGAAATATTCGCATAAATTTTTTAAAGTGTTTTTCAAATGATGCCCACCAAGGAAACAAATGCAAAAAATAGCATAAAAATCAGACTTTTAATTTTTTTAGTAATAAAAGGGTATTTTCAAGCCAAGCCCCCCCTAGCAGCAAAATGAAAACAAAATTAGTAAATTTTATATTAAGGTACCTGAAATGCAGCAAATGGTTAAATGAAGCATACAAATCGCACTAGTCAAACATTCTATTCCTTATATATCACAATTTGAAAGCAAAACAAACTGATTTAAAATTTGTTCTAAATAGGATCAAACTTTGGCCCTGCCATAATAGACCAAATCAAATCCGATCTTCAAAAACTAAACACACTGGAAAGGTTTATTCAAGAACTAAAACTTTTGTTCATATACTTCATAAATATTTTTAGTTTGGGACTATTGGGCCGAATAAAAACACAATATCGTAATAAGATTGACCTTGAAATTTCATTTTAACTTTTTATTGTGAGGCCCTTTCAAACATAAAAATACATAACTTGTGAAAATACAGAAGAATGAAACTAAAAATAAAGTCAGGACGAACAAAAAACATCTTTTCGAAATTTTGATTTTTCCTAAAATTTAGTGAAGTTTGACCGTTTCTAAGGACAAACCATCATTTATTAAGATTCGCTAACCCATATTTTTGCGATATGTCTTAAAACATTTGCAGAAAACAGAATTCTTCCTGTCTGATGTCCTAACAAAAACGGATAGTTTTCGTACACATACCTCATCTGCACAGTTTTTCGAGGTTCGAACTTTCCAAAACCTTCCTTTGCTACTCAAAAATTTCAGCCATTTCATACCTAAAAAACTTTCATATTTATTAGGCTATAAACAAGAAACAAATGCAATAAACGCATTTGATCAGGCTTTAACTTTTTGAGTTTAATAGAAGAGTGCTTTCAAGCAAGCGCCCCCTACGGCAAAATGAAAACAAAATTGATTAAAATTTTACCATTAGAAATAGATGCAGCAAATAGGTTCATAGATACAATCGCCTTCAACATCTATTCTTATATCACAATTTGAACATAAAACTGTTTCAATTTCAAAAAGATCAAACTTTGGACTGCTAATATGACCAAATCAAATCCGATCTTCAAACTAACACCGAAAGGCTATCAAGAACTAAAACTTTGTTAATACTTTCAATGAATATTTTAGTTGGAGCTATTTGGGCCGAATAAAAACACAATATCGTAATAACCTGACCTTTGAATTCTTTTAACTTTTTAATTGTGAGGGCCCTTTCAAACATAACAATACTAACTTTGAAAAACATGAGAATGACAAATAAGTCAGACGACAAAAACACTTTTCAAAATTTGATTTTTCCTAAAATTTAGGAAGTTTACCGTTTCTGAGACAAACCAGCATTTATTAGATTCGCTACCATATATTTGTGCGTATATGCTCAAATCATTTGCAAACAAATTCTTCTTCTGATTCTAACAAAAACGATAGTTTTCGACACTCCCTCATCTGCACATTTTTTGCGAGGTTCGAACTTTCAACCTCCGTTGCTAGCTCAAAAGTTCAGCACCATACCTAAAAATTTTCATATTTTATTAGGCTACACAGAACATAATGCAATAACCCGCATTTGATCAGTTAACTTTTTGATTATAATAGAAGATGCTTCAGCACGCCCCCTAGCGGCAAAAGAAACAAATTGATTAAATTTACATTAGGTACATAGCAATGCAGCAAATAGTTCAATCAAAATATACAAGTCGCACAAACGAACATTCTTTTTTCTTATTGTCACAATTTGAAGCATAAAAACTGATTTACAATTATTCCAAAAAAAGGATCAAACTTTGGACTGCCCCTAATATGACCAATCAAAACCGATCTTCAAAACTAAACATCACGGAAAGGGCTATTCAAGAACAAAACTTTTGTTCATAACTTTCAATGAAATATTTTTAGTTTTGGAGCTATTTTGGGCCGAATAAAAACACAATAATCGTAATATGACCTTGACCTTTGAAATTTTATTTTAACTTTTTAATTGTGAGGCCCTTTCAACATAACAATACATAACTTGTGAAAATATCAAGAAGAATGAACTAAAAATAAAGTCAGGAGCGAAAAAAAAACATCTTTTCGAAATTTTGATTTTTCCTAAAATTTAGTGAATTTTTACCGTTTCAAAAGGACAAACCATGCATTTATTAGATTCGCTACCCCATATATTTTGTGCGTATATTCTTGCAAATCATTTGCAGCAAACAGAATTCTTCTATCTGTTCTAACAAAAGGATAGGTTTTTCGTAACCTAAACCCTCATTGCACAGTTTTTTGGGGAGTTCGAACTTCAACCTTCCTGTAGTCAAAAATTTCAGCACCACTACCCAAAACTTTCATATTTTATTTGGCATCAACAAGAAACAAATGCAAAAACCGCATTTGGATCGGCTTTAAATTTTGATTATAAGTAAAATCTTTCAAACTAAGCGCCCCCTGCGGAAAAGTAGCAAAAAGAAAAGAAACAAAATTAGATTAAAATTTTACAATATCAGGTACCTACAAGGCTAGAAAAAAAATTAAAAAAAACAAGAAAAAAGGTTTTTGCACTAGTCGAAAAAATCCTTTTTCCCCATATGTAAATTTGAAGCAAAATCTGTTTTTTTTTAAAAATTATTCCAAAAAAGTGATAAACTTTTTGAATGTTTAAAATGACCCAAAAAAATCCGATCTTCAAAACTAAACATCATGGAAACGCTTTTAAGAACTAAAAAATTTTGTTTATAAACTTTCAAAAAATTTTTTTTAGATTTTGAAGCTATTTTGTGCCGATAAAAATAATCGGTATTATGACCTTGACCTTTGCATATTTGCATCTTTATTTACTATGAGTTTATTTGTATTTATTTAAATGCATATACAGTGAAAAAATGATGAAGATTGAACAAAAAATAAGGTCAGGAGCTGCAAAAAAGAGGAAACATACGGATTTACAATTGATTGATAAAAGGATCAAATTTGGACTGTGGTAATTTGATCAAATGAAATCCGATCTTCAAAAACTAAACACCAATGAAAAACTCTTCACAAACTAAAACTTTTGTTCATATACTTTCTATAAAATATTTTTAGATTTGAAGCTATTTCGTGCCGATAAAATAACAAAATCGTATATGACCTTGACCTTTGCATATTTTCATCGTTATTTACTACGATTTTATTTGTATTATTTAAATGCATAAAATGTGAAAAAATGATGAAGATTGAACAAAAATAAGGTCAGGTGCTGCAATAAAGAGGAAATATACGGATTTACACTTGTTTGATAAAAGGATCAAACTTTTGGACATGTGTAATTTGATCAAATGAAGTCCGATCTTCAAAACTAAACACCAATGGAAAGATCTCTTCACAAACTAAAACTTTTGTTCATATACTTTCTATAAAATATTTTTAGATTTGGAGCTATCTTATGCCGATATAACTAATAATAATAGGTATATGACCTTGACCTTTGCATATTATGGGTGATTTTTTTTTCTATGAATTTATTTGTTTTATAAAAATGCATTAACAAAGAAAAAATGATGAAGATTGAACAAAAAATAAAGTCAGGAGCTGCAAATAACCTTAAAAGTCATGATTTTAAAATGTTGATTTTTCGAAAATATTGGTTATGTTTGACCTCGTATATTTTGTGCGTATATGTCTTGCAAATCATATGCAACAAACAAAATTCTTCTATCTCATCTCTGAATAAAATGGGCACGTTTTTGGTAGACTACCCTTATTTCACAGTTTTTGCGATATTCGAACTTTCAACCTCCTGTAGCACGAAAGTTTTATATACGCAAATTTTTGGAAACTATCATATTTTATTGGGCTATTAACAAGGAACATTATGCAAAAACCGCATTTGAATCGGACCTCAAATAATTGAGATATTGCTTATTAAACATTTTCATATAAAACGCCCCCTGGCGGGAAAATCAAAACAAAGATGAAAATTTTTTTCGACGTTAGGATCATCTTCAAATACGTGGTTATTACTGATAAAAGTTTCATAGATGTGGCTTTTCTCACCTCGGAGCTATGCCGTTCACAAAAAAGGGTTAGAAAAAACAAAAAACAAAACAACAAAAAAAAAACTAGAACCGCAAGCGGTATCTCGGTTTTCGCTTTAAACCTAATCAACTTGAACACTTTATTTCAACTCAGCCACAATTTTCAATATGAAACAACGAAAAGGTTTTTGAAGACCTACTCTCATTTGCACAATTTTTTTTTTTGCTTTTTTTTTGTGGCAATGTTAGAACATTCAAACTCTTCTAGCGCAATATTTTCCCATACCCTGTCCCTTGAAATCCATCAACATTCTGTGGTGCAGTCAACAAGGAACAAAATGCTGAAAACCGCATTTCAATCAGACTTTAAAATTTTGAGTTATAAGCAAAAGAGTGATTTTAAGCAAAACGCCCTATAGCGGCAAAATTAGAAACAAAATTGCAAAAACAGCAAATAGTTCAATAAAGTATATAAGTCGCACTAGTCGAACATTCTTTTTCTTATATATCACAACTTGAAGCATAAAAACTGATTAACAATTATTCCAAAAAAGGATCAAACTTTGGACTGCCGTAAAATGAACAAATCAAGTCCGATCTTCAAAAACTAAACATCACTGGAAAGAGCTCCTCAAGAACTAAAACCTTTGTTTATATACTCTCAATGAAATATTTTTAGATTTGGAGCACTTTGTGGCCGAATAAAACACAATTATCGTAATATGACCTTGACCTTTTCAATGTTTTTTATTTAATTTTTTAATTGTGAAACCCTTTCAAACTTAACAAACATAACGTGTGAAAATTTCATGACGAAAAAACAAAAAATAAAGTCAGGAGCGACAAAAAACATGTTTTCTGGAATTTTAATTTTTCCTAAATTTAAGTGAAGTTTGACCGTTTCTAGTCAATTTCTTAAATTCGCCACCCCCTATATTTTGTGTGTATACGTCTTTCAAATGTTTATACCGGAGACCGAATTATTCTATCTGATCTCTAACAAAAATTGATAGTTTTTTTCGTAGACCTACCTCATTTGCACAGTTTTTTTTTGTTTTGTTTTTTTACGAGGTTCGAACATTCAACCTTCCGTAGCTCAAAAGCTTTCAGCCACACGGACCCTAAAATCCTATCATATGTTATTAGGCTATCAACAGGAACAGAATGCAAAAAAACGCATTCGAATCGGACTTCAACTTTTTGAGTTATAACCAAAAAGAATGAACAGAAAATAAAGACAGGAGCGACAAAAACATGTTTTGAAATTTTAATTTTTCCTAAAATTTAGTGAAGTTTGACCGTTTCTAGAGGACAAACCACGCATTTCCTTAATTCGCCACCCCATATATTTTGTGCGTATATGTCTTGCAAATCGTATGCAGCAAACAGAATTCTTCTATCTGATCTCTAACAAAAGTGGGTAGGTTTTTCGTAGACCTACCCTCATTTTTCCACTTTTTTCCAAGGTTCGAACATTCAACCTCTCCTAGAACAATTTTTTCCCCCAGTACTCGATGATAAGATATCCATCATATTTGATTGGGCTGTCAACAAGGAACATTATGTAAAAAACCGCATCTAAATCAGGTTTCAAATTTTTGAGTTATTAGCAAAACAGTGATTACATGCATTGCGCCCCCTAGTGGCTAAATCAGAAATAAATGTGAAAGTTTTGACCAATTAGGCACATGTTCAGATAAAGATGACTCCATGCCCAAAATTTCATAGCTGTAGCTTTTCTCATCTGGCCGCTAGGCTGGACACAAAAATGGGGGGAATTGGAAAAATAATAATAAATAAAAAATGACTCAATTTTTGAAGACCTACTCTCATTTGCACAGTTGTATTTAAAAAAAAAAAAAATCAACAGAAGAAGAACAATAGGTTTTCGCCCAGCAGAGGCGAAAACCTAAAAAAACTAGAACCGCAAGCGGTATCTCGGTTTTCGCTTTTAACCTAATCAACTTGAACACTTTATTTCAACTCAGCCACAATTTTCAATATGAAACAGAACGAAAAGGTTTTTGAAGACCTACTCTCATTTGCACAGTTATTTTTTCAATGTTAGAACATTCAAACTCTTCTAGCGCAAATATTTTCCCATACCCTATCCCTTGAAATCCATCACATTCTGTGGTGCTGTCAACAAGGAACAAAATGCTGAAAACCGCATTTCAATCAGACTTAAACATTTTGAGTTATAAGCGAAAGAGTGATTTTAAGCAAAACACCATCTAGCGGCAAAATTAGAAACAAAATTGCAAAAACAGCAAATAGTTCAAACAAGTATATAAGTCGCACTAGTCGAACATTCTTTTTCTTATACATCACAACTTGAAGCATAAAAACTGATTAACAATTATTCCAAAAAAGGATCAAACTTTGGACTGCCGTAAAATGAACAAATCAAGTCCGATCTTCAAAAAATAAACATCACTGGAAAGAGCTCCTCAAGAACTAAAACCTTTGTTTATATACTCTCAATGAAATATTTTTAGATTTGGAGCACTTTGTGGCCGAATAAAACACAATTATCGTAATATGACCTTGACCTTTTCAATGTTTTTTATTTATTTTTTAATTGTGAAACCCTTTCAAACTTAACAGAAAAACGTGTGAAAATTTCGAAAGAAAAAAAAAAAAAATAAAGTCAGGACGACAAAAAAATGTTTTCTGAATTTTAATTTTTCCTAAATTTAAATGAGTTTGACCGTTTCTATAAAAAACCCCTTTCTTAAAATTTGCCACCCCCTATTTTTGTTTTATACTCTTTCAAAAGTATACCGAACCGAATTAAATTCTATCTGATCTCAACAAAAATTTATGGTTTTTCGTAACCTACCCCATTTGCCAATTTTTTTTTTTTTTTTTTTGTTTTTTTTTCGAGGGTTTGAAAATTCAACCTCCTACTCAAAACTTTTACCACACGCCCAAAAATCCCTTCAATTTAAAGGGGATCAACAGGGAACAAATGCAAAAAAAAAAAGCCTTGAATCGGGCTTCAACTTTTTTTGGTTATAAACCAAAAAGAATGATTTCAAGAAAACGCCCCCTAGCGGCAAAAGAAAAGAAAATTGATTAAAATTTTACTGTTTGGGCCCACAAAGAGCAAATAGTTCAATCAATATACTATCCACAAGTCAAACTTTTTATTCTTAGTACCAATTTGAAGCATAAAACCTGATTTTAAATTTTTCCAAAAAAAAATCAAACTTTGGGCTCCTATATGACCAAAACAAGTCCGATCTTCAAAAACAAACACACTGGGGAAAAAGCTCTTTAAAAAATAAAACTTTTTTTCAAAAACTCTCAAAAAATTTTTTTAGTTTTGGGGCTATTTTTGGGCCCAATAAAAACACAATAAAACTAAATTTATACCTTGCCTTTTCAAATTTTTTTTTATTTTTTTTAATTTTTGAGGCCCCTTTTTAACATAAAATACTACGCTAAGATTTTTGAAAATGAAAAAATAAATCGGGGCGACAAAAACATTTTTTGAAATTTTAATTTTCCTAAAAATTTGTAAATTTTACCGTTTTTTAGAACAACCACGCATTTCCTTAATTTCCCCCCCATAATTTTTTGCGATATTCTTGCAAAACGTATGCAGCAAACAGAATTCTTCTACTGATCTCTAACAAAAAATGGGGAGGTTTTTTTGTAACCCACCTCATTTGCACGTTTTTTTTTTTTTTTTTTTTTTTTTTTTTTTTTTTTTTTTTTTTTTTTTTGCAATTCAACATTCAACCCCCGAGCTCAAAAGCTTTCCCGCCACACGGAAACCCCCGAACCACATATTTATTAGCATCAACAGGGGGCAAATGCAAAAAACCCCATTCGAAACGGACTTTAAATTTTTTTAGTTTTAGCAAAAGAATGAAATTTTAAAAAGCGCCCCCCGGGAAAAAAGAAAAGAAAATTGATTAAAATTTTACTGTTAGGACCTAGCAAACACAAATAGTTCAATCAATATACTAACGTTATCGCACAATCAAACTTTTTTTTCTTTTGTATCAAATTGAAGCAAAAACCTATTTACAATTTTTCCAAAAAAGGTAAATCTTTGGACTGCCCTTAATGACCAAATCAATCCGATCTTCCAAAACAAACACACTGGAAAGACTCTTTTTAAAAACTAAAACTTTTTTTCATATACTCTCAAAGAAAAAATTTTTAGTTTGGAGCTATTTTGGCCGAATAAAAACACAATAACGTAATATGACCTTACCTTTTCAAACTTTTTTATTTTTTTAATGTAGGCCCTTTCAAACATAACAAACATATCATGTAAAATTGCTGAAGAAGAACAAAAAAAGTCAGGGGCACAAAAACAGTTTTTGAAATTTTTTTTTTTCCCCAAAATTTAGTGAAAATTTTACCGTTTCCCAAGGACAAACCCCGCATTTTTTAAAATCGCCATCCCCTATATTTTGTGTGTAAACCTTTTTAATGGGAACCGAAACGAAATTCTTTTTCTATCTTAACAAAAAACGGATAGGGTTTTTCGTAGACCCACCCTCATTTGCACAGTTTTTTTTTTTTTTGTTTTTTTTTTTTTTGTTTTTTTTTTTTTTTTGTAAGGGCGAACATTTAACCTTCCTAGCTCAAAAGCTTTCACCACACGGACCCCGAATCCTATCATATGTTATTAGGCCCATCAACAGGGGAAAAGAAGCAAAAAAAAACCCATTCGAATCGGACTTCAACTTTTTTTATAAACAAAAGAATGATTTCAAGAAAAGCGCCCCCTCGGGAAAAAAGAAAGAAAAAATTTAAAAATTTACTGTAGGTACCTAGCAAAACGCAAATAGTTCAATCAAAATATACACTCACAATTAAACCCTTTTATTTTTATGTATCAAATTTTTAAGCATAAAACCTGATTTTTCAATTATCCCCAAAAAAGGGTCAAACTTTGGCTCCTATAATACCAAATCAAAAACCGATCTTCAAAAACTAAACATTTCGGAAAGAGCTCTTTAAGAACTAAAACTTTTCTTCATATACCTCAATGAAATATTTTTTTTTTTGGAGCTATTTTTGGCCAATAAAAACAAATAATCGAATTGACCTTGACCTTTTTAATTCTTTTTTATTTTTTTGAATTGTGAGGCCCTTTTAAACATAACAATACATACGTGTGAAAATTTTTATGAAGAATGAACAAAAATAAAATCAGGGCGACAAAAAAATGTTTTTGAAATTTTAATTTTTCTAAAATTTAGTGAAGTTTGACCGTTTTTAGAGAAAACCACGCATTTCCTTAAGTCCCCCACCCCAAATATTTTTTTGCGTATATTTTTTGCAAATTTGTAGCACAAAAAAATTTTTTCATCGATTCTAACAAAATGGGGAGGTTTTTCGTAACCCACCCCATTTTCCACTTTTTTTTCCCAAAGGGGAACATTTAACCTCCTAGAAAAAAATTTTTTTCTAGTATCGATGATAAGATACACAATTTTATTGGGTGTCAACAAGGAACATTAGAAAAAACCGCATCTAAAATCAGGTTTCAAATTTTTGATTATAGCAAAACATGATTACAGCATTGCGCCCCCTAGTGCTAAATCAGAATAAATGTGAAAGTTTTGACCAATTTAAAGGCACATGTTCAGATAAAGAAAGACTCCATGCCCAAAATTTCATACTGTAGCTTTTCTCATCTGGCCGCTAGGCTGGACACAAAAATGGGTGGAAGGAAAACATAATAAAAAAATAAAAAAAACAAATCAACAGAAGAAGAACAATAGGTTTTCGCCCAGCAGAGCGAAACCTAAAAAAAAAATAGAACCGCAAGCGGTATCTCGGTTTTCGCTTTTAACCTAATCAACATGAACACTTTATTTCAACACAGACACAATTTTCAATATGAAACAGAACGAAAAGGTTTTTGAAGACCTACTCTCATTTGCACAGTTTTTGTTTTTTTTTGCAATGTTAGAACATTCAAACTCTTCTAGCGCAAATATTTTCCCATACCCTGTCCCTTGAAATCCATCACATTCTGTGGTGCTGTCAACAAGGAAAAAAAATGCTGAAAACCGCATTTCAATCAGACTTAAACATTTTGAGTTATAAGCAAAAGAGTGATTTTTAAACAAAACGCCCTCTAGCGGCAAAATTAAGAAACAAAATTGAAAAACAGCAAATAGTCAAACAAGTATAAAGTCGCACTAGTCGAACATTCTTTTTCTTATATATCACAATTGAAGCATAAAAACTGATTAACAATTATTCCAAAAAAGGATCAAACTTTGGGCTGCCGTAAAATAACAAATCAAGTCCGATCTTCAAAAAATAAACATCACTGGAAAGAGCTCCTCAAGAACAAAACCGTTTATTATACTCTCAATAAAATATTTTTAGATTTGAGCACTTTGTGGCCGAAAAAACACAATTATCGTAATATGACCCTTGACCTTTTCAATGTTTTTTTTTTTTTTTTAATTGTGAAACCCTTTCAAACTTAACAGAACATAACGTGTGAAAATGTCATGACGAATAAACAAAAAATAAAGTCAGGAGCGACAAAAAACATGTTTTGGAATTTTAATTTTTCCTAAATGTAAGTGAAAGTTTGACCGTTTCTAGTGGACAAACCACGCATTTCTTAAATTTTGCCACCCCATATATTTTGTGTGTATACGTCTTTCAAATGTTATAGCCGGAGACCGAATTATTCTATCTGATCTCTAACAAAAATTGATAGGTTTTTCGTAGACCTACCCTCATTTGCACAGTTTTTTTTTTTTTTTTTGTTTTTTTTCGAGGTTCGAACATTCAACCTTCCGTACTCAAAAGCTTTCAGCCACACGGACCCTAAATCCTATCATATGTTTATTAGGCTATCAACAGGGAACAGAATGCAAAAAAACCGCATTCGAATCGGACTTCAACTTTTTGAGTTATAACCCAAAAAAAATGATTTCAAGAAAAGCGCCCCCTAGCGGCAAAATGAGAAAGAAAATTGATTAAAATTTTACTGTTAGGTACCTAGCAAAGCAGCAAATAGTTTCAATCAAGTATACAAGTCGCACAAGTCAAACTTTCTATTCTTATGTATCAGAATTTGAAGCATAAAACCTGATTTACAATTATTCCAAAAAAGGATCAAACTTTGGACTGCCGTATAATGACCAAAACAAAGTCCGATCTTCAAAAACTAAACATCACTGAAAGAGCTCTTTAAGAACTAAAACTTTTGTTCATATACTCTCAATGAAATAGTTTTAGTTTTGGAGCTATTTGTGGCCGAATAAAAACACAATAATCGTAATATGACCTTGACCTTTTCAATTTCTGTTTTTAATTTTTTTAATTGTGAGGCCTTTCAAACATAACAATACATATCGTCTGAAGATTTCATGAAGAATGAAAAAGAAAATAAAGTCAGGAGCGACAAAAACATGTTTTTTGAAATTTTAATTTTTCCTAAATTTAGTGAAGTTTGACCGTTTCTAGAGGACAAACCACGCATTTCCTTAATTCGCCACCCCATATATTTTGTGCGTATCCGTATCAGCAAACAGAATTCTTCTATCTGATCTCTAACAAAAGTGGGTAGGTTTTTTCGTAGACCTACCCTCATTTCACCACTTTTTTATAAATTTTTTTTTTTCCATTTTTTTTTTTTTTTTTTTTTTTCGTTTTTTCAAATTTTTTTTTTGCAAAAATCGAAACATTCAACCCCCGTGCTTTAAAAAAGAAATTTTCCAGGGCCCCACGTTCCATAAAATACCCATCCAAATGTTATTAGGCTATCACGCAGGTGGGCACAGAATTGGAAAAAAATTTCAATCCCGGAATCAAAGGTTTTTGAGACGAAAAACCAAAAAATAAAAATCAAGAAAAGCGGCCCCCTAAGCGAAACCTGAAAAAAAAAAAATTCAACAGAAAAGAACATGTTTTTCCCGCAAGGTACCTACAAAAAAAAAACAACAAATAGTCAAACAAGAACTAAGGTTATTCGCACAAGGCAAACTTAAAAGAAACAGAACAGCAATATTTGCACTCGATGCGAAAACCTAAAATAAAAAATAAACAAAAAAAAGGAAAAAATATTTCGAACTGCCCAAAACCAAATAACTCATCTAAAATAAACATTTTTGGAAAAAAAAATTTTAAGACTTAAAACTATTGTTCAAACAATTAACTTTACAATGAGATATTTTTAAGTTTTTAGGGGCAGTTTACCAATAAAAACACAATTAATCGTTAATATGCCTTGTTCCTTTCAAACGTTAAATTTAAAAAAATTTTTTTGATTTGGGCCCTTTGAAACCATAACAATAACTTATGTGAAAATTTGGGGTGAAGAATGCATGTAAAGTCACATATCTCAAACATGTTTTCAAATTTTAATTCTATTTCCAAGAGTTTATGTGAACTAATTGACCGTTAACTGGACAAAAAAAAATATTCTATTTAAATGATCATAATATTTTGTGTTATAACGTCTTTTAAAATGGTATACGATAAGGAATTCTTTGATCAATCTTTAAAAAAACTAAAAGGGTTTTTACGTAGTATACCTTCGCATCTTAGCTATTTTTTTTTTTCTTTTGTTTTTTTTTCTTTTTTTTTTAGTTTTATTTGTAAGGTACGAAACTTCAATCCTTGCAGTAGGGCCCAAACTTTCAGCCAAACTTATCGAACCATCATATGTTAAAGGCTAACAACTGGAACTGAATGGAAAAAACCCCGCATTCGATTCGGACCACTGTCTGAGTATTAAGAAAACGGGAATTGACTTCAGTGACAAGCGCCCAACAGCGGCAAAATAGAAAGAAAATTTGGAGAAAAATTTTACGTTGGTACCTAGCAAGTGCAATTTTTAAAACAAACAAAGTAAAACTAATAAAGGGTTAAACCTTTTAATTCTTATGTATCAGAATTTGAAAACATAAAACCGATTTACAAAATTTTTCCAAAAAAGGATCAAACTTTGGACGCCGTAAATGACCAAATCAAGCCGATCTTCAAAAACTAAACATTACGAAAGACCTTTAAGAACAAAACTTTTCTTTTAAAACTCTCAATGAAAAATTTTTAGTTTTGGAGCTATTTGTGGCCGATAAAAACAAAAAATCGTAATATACCTTGACCTTTCAATTCTTTTTATTTTTGAATTGGAGGCCCCCTTTCAAACAAACAAACATATCGTGTAAAATTTCATGAAGAATGAACAGAAAAAAAAAGCAGGGGCGACAAAAACTGTTTTTGAAATTTTAATTTTTCCAAAAATTTAGTGAAGTTTGACCGTTTTCTAAGGACAAACCCCCATTTTCCCTTAAAACGCCACCCCAAATATTTTTTTGCTAATGTCTTGCAAATCGTAGCAGCAAACAAATTCTTCATCTGATCTCAACAAAAATGGGGGTTTTTCGTAACCTACCCTCATTTTTCCATTTTTTTTTCCCAAGGTTTGAAAAATTCAACCTCTCCTAAACAATTTTTTTTTAGTACTCGATGATAAGAATCATCAATTTGATTGGGCTTCAACAAGGAAAAATATGTAAAAAACCCCATCTAAATCAGGTTTCAAATTTTTGAGTTATTACAAAACGGATTAATGCATTTCGCCCCCTATGGCTAAATCAAGATAAATGGAAAAGTTTTGAAACCCAAAAAGGGACATGTTCGATAAAGATGACTCTATGCCCCAAATTTCTAAATGTAGCTTTTCTCATCTGGGGCCCCTAGCTGGGCACAAAAATGGGGGGCCCACAGAGGGGAAAACCAATAAAAAAATTTAAAAAAAAAAAATCAAAAGAAGAAGAACAAAAGGTTTTTTGCCCAGCAGAGGCAAAACCTAAAAAAAATAAAAAAAAAACCCCAACGGATCTCGGTTTCGCTTTTAAACCAATCAAAATAACACTTTATTTCCTCAGCCACAATTTCAATAGAAACAAACGAAAAGGTTTTTGAAGCCACTCTCATTTCACAGTTTTTTGTTTTTTTTTTTTCAATGTTAGAACATTCAAACTCTTTTTTAGCGCAAAATTTTCCCATACCCTGTCCCTTTAAAAAAACCTCACATTTTGTGGTGCGTCAACAAGGAAAAAAAAGTGAAAACCGCATTTTAATCAGACTTTAAAAATTTTTAGTTTAAGCAAAAGATGATTTTAAAAAAAACGCCCTCTGCGGGAAATGAGAAAGAAAATTTAAAAAACAGCAAAAAGGGCAAAAAATATATAAACGCACTAGTCGAAAATTCTTTTCTTTTAATCAAAAATTGAAGCATAAAAACGATTTAAAAATTTTTCCAAAAAAGGATCAAACTTTGGGCTGCCGAAAATGAACAAAACAAGTCCATCTTTAAAAATAAACATCACTGGAATGAGCTCCTCAAAACCAAAACCTTTATTATAAATCTCAATAAAAAATTTTAGATTTGGAGCACTTTGGGCCGAAAAAACACAATTATCGTAATATACTTTACCTTTCAATGTTTTTTTTTTTTTAACTTTTTTTTAAATTGTGAAACCCTTTCAAACTTAACAAAACATAAAGTTGGGGAAAATGTCATGACGAATAAACAAAAAATAAAGTCAGGAGCGACAAAAAACTGTTTTTGGAATTTTAATTTTTTTCCCAAGGGTAAGTGAAATTTGAAACCCTTTCTGTGGACAAACCCCGCATTTCTTAAATTTGCCACCCCAAATTTTGGTGTATACGTCTTTCAAATTTATGCCGGGGACGAATTCTCTATCTGATCTCTAACAAAAACGGATAGGTTTTTTGAACCTAACCCCTTTGCAAGTTTTTTTTTTTTTTTTTTTTTTTTTTTTTTTTTCAAGTCGAACATTTAACCTTCCGTAGCTCAAAAACTTCAGCCCCACGGACCCTCGAATCCTATCAATGTTTAGGCTACAACAGGGAACAGAAGCAAAAAACCGCATTCGAAATCGGACGCAACTTTTTTTAGTTTAAGCAAAAGAATGATTTCAAAAAACGCCCCCAGCGGCAAAATGAAAAGAAAATTGATTAAAATTTTACTTTTGGTACCTACAAAGCAGCAAATTTCAATCAAGTATACAAGTCGCACAAGTCAAACTTTTTATTCTTATGTATCAGAATTTGAACATAAAACCTGATTTTCAAATTTTTCCAAAAAAAGGGTCAAACTTTGGACTGCCGTAAATGACCAAATCAAGTCCGACTTTAAAAAAAAAACATCACTGGAAAGACTCTTTAAGAAATAAAACTTTTTTTTCATATACCCCCAATGAAAATTTTTTGTTTGGAGCTAATTTTTGGGCCCAAAAAAAACACAAAAATCGAATATGACCTTGACCTTTTTAAATTTTTTTAATTTTTTTAATTGTGAGGCCCCTTTTTAAACTAAAAATACATACGTTGAAAATTTCATGAAAAATGAACAAAAGTAAAATCGGGGCGACAAAAACATTTTTTGAAATTTTAATTTTTCCCGAAATTAGTGAAGTATGACCGTTTAGAGACAAACCACGCATTTCCTTAATTCCCACCCCCAAATTTTGTGCGTATCGTATGCAGCAAACGAATTCTTCTAATGTCTCTAACAAAATGGGTAGGTTTTTTGTAGACCACCCCATTATTCCACTTTTTTTTCCAAAGGGTCGAACATTCAACCTCTCCTAGAACAATTTTTTTTTTCCGTACTCGAATAATAACCTCATATTTGATTGGGCGTCAACAAGGGAAAATTAAATTAAAAACCCATCTAAACAGGTTTTTAAATTTTGATTTATTAGCAAAAAAGTGATTACAGCATTGCGCCCCCCAGTGGCTAAATCAGAAATAAATTTAAAGTTTTTACCATTTAGCCATTTCAGATAAAGATGACGTATCCCAAAAAATTTATAGCTGTACTTTTCTCATCAGGCCCAGGCTGGACACAAAAATGGGGGAATTGGAAAAATAAAAAAATTAAAAAAAAAAAAAAAATCAACAGAAAAGAACAAAGGTTTTCGCCCTGCAGAGGCGAAAAACCTAAAAAAAAAAAAAAATCAATAAAGAAAACAATAGGTTTTCGCCCAGCAAGGCGAAAGCCAAAAAAAAACAAATCAACAGAAAAGAACAATAGGGTTTTTGCCCAGCAGAGGGAAAACCTAAAAAAAAAAAAAAAAAAAAAAAACAACAAAAAAAACAGAAGAAAAACAAAGGTTTTTTGCCCCGCAAGGGCGAAAACTTTAAAAAAGAAAAAGAAAAGAAATAGGTTTTTCGCACTTCGATGCGAAAACCTAAAAATAAAAAATAAAAAAAAAACAGAAAAAAACAATAGGTTTTTTGCAAGCGATGCGAAAACCCAAATAGACTCTTATTAAAAGAATACATTTTTGAGAAAAAAAAAATTTTAAGATCCTTGAAAACGAAATTTCGCATACAAAAACAAATTGAGACATTCACAAGCTACGCTACCTTTTTTTATGGTAGTTTATTAGACAGGCAGTTTTCCCACATAAACACTGTCCCCCCTGGTAAAGGTGTCTGCCCTGGAACTGAAGCCTTGGGGTTCCCGTCCCTAGCGCAACGTATGAAAGTTGTAAAAGAAAAAAAGGGACGATCTCCCTGTTTTTGGGGCTCAGCATATTAGAAAAGGTCCCATCGTGTTGGGATAATCAACTTGGAGGGTGTCATGCCCCAAAATCATGGCGGAAGGGGAGTGAACAGCACAAATTTCTCAAACTTTAATTTTCAAAATTATAGTGTCAACTTCTATTCAACTAGTTTGATTGTGGCTGAAAATCAATTTTTTCCCCCTTGTTAACTGACATTGTAAATGGAAAAAAATCTGAATTTTTTAAAGAAGAATAATTTGGTTTCACATTGCATGCACAGTCAAAATTCTCTTTATTATTAAAAGTGGGAAAAATGGGAATAAGGATCAAGACAAAACTGAGTAAAAAACTAAATGTTTTTAAAAACAAAGGACTATACGCTTTGCGCTTTTAGTATTTTACTTTAAAAAACATTTTCCTTTTTTTTTTTTTTTTTTTTTTAAGTTTCAGACATTGGGGGGAAGAAAGCTGAAATCCTTGCGAATAGAGCAGAATTTCAATGTAAATTTACGTAACATCGCAATGTTCAGGAAGCAACAAGGGCTTTGGACATTTCCCCTTTTTTAAAATGGGAAAAAGTCTCTGACCCGTGGGGCATTTGGGTCTTTTAGGGCCACTATCTAGGGGAATTCAAGGAAAAAACGCTTTGGAATTGACTTCAGTGAATTCAAGGGATCCAAAGGGGCAAATAAGTTTTTTAAAAACGTTTAAAGGTTTTTAAAACAAAGTGGGGAAAGAGGGGTTTTCGGACTTGGAACAAGGGATAGTGCATTATGAAAAAACAAAAAACATTAATTAATAAAGGGGAAACCGAACTGCTCTTAAGCAGGGGA
>CM037793.1:7361653-7378380 GCA_021229015.1 Solen grandis | reverse complement strand
TGTAGTATCTGATCAGTCTCCATCAGACTGCACACAGGATCATTTCCACATAACCTAACTCTAATAATTTCGTTACATTTACCTTACAATGTGAACGAAGCTTTTTATTCACTGGCCAATTCTTTCTAATTGTCATTTAGTTCCCGTTCATACCGGGTTATTAATTCCTCGTACAGTCTAAAACCATCGTCTGCATTACAAGGAGTCAGAAGATCTGGCTTTAAACAGTAAGCCAATTCTGTGAACGCTGCACTACATCCCCGTTTTGGACAAGTATACATTTCCTGGCATTGTTTCACATCATCCATATCAACTGGTTTTCCGAGATCGCGTCCACCGTACAATTCCGGAACGTGATGCAACACAAAGGGTTTACCACATGGAAGCTCATTATACATTTTTTGTGTGCGTATATTGTGAAAATTCCAGTGTTCTGTTATGCGGTCCAGTTCAGCTTGCAGAACATCCAAGAGACAAAATCTTAAGCACTCCACATGAATAGGATCAAGTGCATCAAACCTGCCACAATCTTGTAAATCTTTCAGTTTATTTATCCACCAGTGGACACCTTGACGTCTTAGGTAACTCCACCAAGCTTCAATCCTCTGATTCGTTGTACTTTTTCCATACATGAAACTTTTGATGCCCGCCATTGAGTCTCGGTGTTCAAGGCGAAGAAATGGTTGCAAGAAGCTGAGGTAAGAATTTTCAGTACCGCAATCTGCTCTGACAATTCGTGGAACACATTTCATCTCTTTCACGGTTTTCAGATAATAATTTGCGATGCACTTTGGGTCCTTGTTTGTTGCTCCAACCTCTAACCACATTATTCTTCGGCTGTATCCGTCTATAGCCCCATGGATGCACAGCCCAAACGGCTTGAGTTTATCATAACCGTCAACATGCCAAGTAAAATTAGGACCCCGTGCATAATACCTCCTCCTAATTAGCCTATGGGCTTTACGTAACGAAACACCCTCGGGATCTACTTCTTTCATTAACGCCATGACATCATTCCTTTTCACGTTTATTTTGTAATCACGTGCCAAACGTCGCCACATACTTCTGTAGCCAATGCATTGGCCACTTAGTTGAATTTCGCTTCGAATTAAGTCTTTCACGTCTTCAAATGCAGGTGTATTTTCATCTTTTCGACGAAACAAGTTGTTTTTCTTTAAAATACGCTTCAAGTGTCGAATGCTTATGCTGATATTATGACATCTATATAAAATAAGAACAATTTCACCGTATCTCAATCCAGCAAAAAAGTACTCTTTGATCTTCTGAAGCCTAGAAAGAGCACTTTGGCTGTCTGAGCGCATATACGATGAGCCAACAGCGTTAGACAACTCTGCTGTCAACATCAAAACCAGCAACGTTGACAAAACACCAGCCCAACGGAACATTGTAAAACTCTGAAAAGATGTTAAAATTTATGTCTGACAGGCATCATACATGATACATGTACATTTACTTGGATAAGGAGAATAATTTAATCACAGAGCACTGCATGCAAATTAAATCGAAACATGGGAAATAAATTATGTATCTATACATGTGACAATGTACACGCAATACATTAATATTAATATGGTGAGAGACTGAGGTAATGAATGACGTAATATATGAGTTGCGCTAAATTTGCTTTTGAATGGAATGCATGTATATAGACAAGCTAGGAAAAAGCGAAAATCCGTCAAGAAATATTTAAGAAAAAATAAAGACCACGGCAATCGTTGATCAGTCCAAAGACAATCAGAATAGAAAGTGCCTGTAAAATGCTCTTATATTAACGGCGAAATCCCATTCATACATCCAAAAGGCATGAATTTTGGAATTATATACAAGAGCTATCGCTTGTCAAATCATACACTCTTTCAAAAAGGCACCATGTAGTCTAAGTGTATTTAGTTAACACATATTACATCCTAATTATTTCGGATATCGGCCCTGCTTGTTTTGATATACACGTACATGTATATTCATGTACTAATAATTTCGGCATGTAAGGTGGCAGTTAAAATATCGCACTGACCTTGAAAATGACTATGTAAACGAGTCAATATATGTTAGAATAACGACACATTTATGTACACATTTATGTACCCAGACATACCTTATAATTGATAGTTAGAAATAATGTGGCTTACCTTTGTACAAGCAAACTCGTTAAACGTAATGCAAATGATCAACGTCCTATGCTACCCCGCGCAAGAATTATGAAATGGAAATGTAATAAATAATAAGTAATAAATAATAAGTAATAAATTATAAATAATAGGTTATAAATAATAAGTTATAAATTATAAATAATAAATGTCCCTCCAGGGCTTCCGTAAAATTTGAATAAAAGATACTGTTTAGAAAGGTTCATGTATCTGCACCTATATATGTTGTGTTTTGGACATTATTTTTTTTTTTCAATTAAGTAACCCTTGTTTGTTAGTATTTTTTTTCTTCTCTTCTCATTATTTATATACATTTTTCAATTTGAATTTATTTAATCGGATATTTACTTAATTGCTTTGTCTAGTAATTAGTTATATATTGCCCATTCTGTGTTAACATGTGTAGACATTGAAATTACACAAGCGATGACCGATACTAATGTTGTTAGAATATGTGGTCAGACCCTCTTACTTATTTCTTAAAATCTTCAATTTTGTATCATCATTACTTAGGCAATAATACATGTTTAAACTAAACTAATCGGAAGTGTAGAGTTCTTTTGTTATTTTGGATTAATCAGAATGCTGGTGAGTAAATGTTTGTTCTCTATGGTTGCTGTGTATTATTTTTTGTCGATGTTCATGCGTTCACATCAAAAATTCCTGTAACACGTTACACATGCGTGATATGGACTAAGACCACAATATAAATTTACTATATGTTCTTTATAAGCATATATACAAATGACAATTTCTGTAAGGGAATTGGCATCCAAACTTACCCTCATTAGATAGATCTATTCAAGAGAAATAATTCTGTACATTTTAAACATGGGGTCACCCGACTACTTTTTGACCTATTTAAGGTCAAATAATATGCGTATGAATTTAGTCGGCCATTTCACGCCAATTTTCTCAAAAATTCCCCTCTCAGTAATGATAAACTATTAAGATTGTTGTGCAATAATGCCTCCAAATTGAGCATTTTATGACTATTTTAACTGTGTTCTATAGAATTTAATCCTTTATTGCATGTCTTTCAGTCAAAATCTCACCTTAATTCAGCATTAAATAGGGTCACTAATTTCTGTGTAGGCACATCCGGATACAGGATTACCAAGGGCAGGTAATTGTGGTCTTAGTCCATATTGGTGAACGCATAAAGCTCCGCTTCTCGACACAACTCGTCGCACATGCGCAGTGAAGGTGCTTGAAGCTGGTTTTAAATTGATCAGCTGATTTAGCGGAATAGTGTTTAGTGACAAGTTGATGTCGATTAAATGAATTAAATGGAGACAAAAATTTGAAAAATGGAATGATTTCATTGGACAAAATATAATTTCAAACACTAATAGAGAATTTAACAGTTAAGAAGTCGTCACTCGCTACGCTCGTTCTGGCTTCTTAACTGTTAAATTCTCTCTTAATAAACACTAAATATAACGTACTACAGTCGTCTCCTTCGTATGTACAAGCATTATTGAAATTTAACTCACGAGGCTTTACGCGTCGACGAATCTATTGCATGGTAGCATTTACGGTTTTATTCCCGCGGTTGTACACGAAATAAAAAAAAAGAAAGAATTTTGATATGCAGAATTAATAGGTTTAAGTTTAATTGCTTATATTTTGAAAACCTATTAAACTAGACCCAAATTGCTTCAATTGAATTGTAGGGATTTTCAGGACATATATTTTGGTACTTAGAATACTAAAATTGGAATCTCTCAGCACCTCACCACTGTGGGTTCGAATCCCGGTAGGGACTTCGGATTTTTCATGTGAGGAAGCCTTCCTTGGCTTGCGGTAGGTCTGTGGTTCTATCCGGGTACCTCTGTGTACTCGGGGTCTTCCTCCACCTGTAATTAGCTGGACGTCTCTATATGATTGAAATACTATCACAGCGACGGTAAACCCATATACAACAACAACAACAACTAAAATTGGTCAAGTTATAAGAAAGCGATATCAAAATAAAAATTTTATTTATTTTTGACATATAGCTTACCTCACAAAGTTCATGCCTGAGAAGTCCATCAAAAAATACTACTACTAAAATAATCCTTCAATACTACTGGGGGAGGGGGGTGCATCCTGAACTTCCTGGGCTACATTAATTCAGCCAATTTGTGAAATCATCTAATCTGTTTTCTCCCTCTTTAAAAAAACAACTTATATGTTATACAAAGTAATTTTAACCAAAAATTTAACTGAAACTTAAAGATGCACTTTTCACAAAAGATACACTTAAAACGCATTTACTGTTGGTCAGAAAATAAACTAAAAAAAGACGAACTTTTTTACAAATACACTTAAAACGCACTGATTGTTGAAAATTAATTGAAACTAAAAGATGCACTTTTGAATAAAAAGATACACTTTAAAACTGAAAAAAATAAAACTTTTTGTGAAAAAGATACAGAAAAAACACACTTTTGTGGAAAAAAAACCGCAGGAAAACCGCACTTTAACTGCGTTTAAAGTGTGTTTTAAGTGCGTTTTGGTAAAGTGTGTTTCTATTTTTAGAAGGGTGGGATGCTTGGGTAAACCTTCAAAAAAGTTGCTAAAATAAAATTGATCCATGCAGAACTCTGGTTGCCATGGAAATGGTAAGAAATATGAAATCTTTAAAAATCATCTCCTTCAAAACTATTGGCCTGATGTCAAAATGTTAAAGTACACATGTTCCTTGGGTAACCATCTACCAAAATTGCAAAATTTATTCAGATCCGTAAAAAAGACATGGCCGCCAGGGGCGGGGCTAATTTGCCTTATATGTATATAATGAAAACTTTAAACAACATCTCTGAAACCTCTGGACAGAATTGATTAAGCTTAGCAGGGATGATCCTCGTGTAAATCTTCACAAAAGTTGCTAAAACAAACTTCATCCATGTAGAACACTGGTTGCCATGGCATCGGAAAGAAAAAAAAAAGAAAACTTAATAATCATCTCCTTCAATACTACTGGCCAGATTTCAAAATGTTTAAGTACAGATGTTCCTTGAATAACCCTATACTCACTCAGGTGAGCGATCCAGGGCCTCTTTTGCCCTCCTGTTCATGTTTTACTATACAGATGATCCTTTTACATTTTTTCATTCATGTGAAAATTGGATATTAACTTAATTTATAGCATCAAGATCAAGCAGAAGCTGTTGCTACAGTGTAGTGCAGGTATGTCTAAAGTGCGGAAAGGGACCTTTCCAAGGAAAGGATATGTTTGACAAATAGGGCCTCTAAGTTAATTATTTTTATAAAAAAAAAAACACTTATCGCATTATAATAATGTTAATAACATTAATTTAATTTCGCATGCAAAAAAATCAGCTTATTTTCAAAAATGAATATTTTATTACGATTTTATTATGTTTCAATGGAAATAGTTCAACAGAAAGGACCTGTCATTGGCAAACAGGCATAATTATAATTTGATAATGTTGATAATATCAATTAAGGTTTGCATGCCATATATATATATATATATATATATATATATATATATATAAATGAAGATTTTATTATGATTTTACGATATTTCTACGGAAATATCGGCCCATGGAAAGGACCTGTCAGTAGTAAACTAGATGAATAATAGTATATAAGATAAATCACATGGTCTATATAGGGCAGGAATGTTGTGAGAGAGAGAGAGAGAGAGAAAGATAGAAAATCAGAACAGAGCAATACATATAGACTTATCATTGTTGCCTTATATTATTATGTAAATTATCTCAAGCTGATAGGATAAAAATAACAAAAATTACAAATTTTTTTAATTAAAATGAAGATATGAACACAATGTAGTAACAATATAACTTTCCGATTTAAATTAACATATCAGATTTGTGTGTTAGAGAGAGAGAGAGAGAGAGAGATTAAAGAAAAAATATCAAGTTGACTGGAAAAATACATTAATATGATATCGTGGGCAGGAGACTATTTCAGGTAAGATTAACAAAAAATGTATTTTGCACAATATATATACATGTATATATAATAGAAGTGATCATCATTTGAACATTACATAAGTTTGGATAATAGTAGCTAAATCATTTGGTCTATATAGGGCAGAAATGTGGCGAGAGAGGGGGAGAATGAAATAAGCATCGTATAGGAAAAACAATTATCTTTACAAGTTATATTTCACAATACAGTGAGATGGTATAAAGTAAGTTGAGTGAAGTCAATTGTGATTTCTGGAGTTAGTGATTAACGGATGACACCGCACGTGGAGATATAAATTTGCATGGAGCAAACAAGCGGAATTTCATGATTCACGTTAAGTTATTCAAATTTCCTCTCAAAATTGAAAGTTAAATATAGATATATACACATACATATATACATATAAATTCTTGTGCTGGATTGAATACCATTATTTTAGTCAATATTTTGGACCCGTAGAAACATCATACGGAGGTACAGGGATTATCCGAGATATCATGTAAACTTTTTCATGATTATGCACATAAACGTACTGAGATTCCGTAAGTTGATATTGTTTGATAAAAGCCTGGTTAAAGGAAGGTGTTCCTGGCTTCGAGAGTAAGGTACAAAACATTCTCTCTCTGATTGAAAGTATGTACAATTTAGCAAATAGTGTTCCTCGTTTCCAACAATGTTCGAATTACACAGAGGACATTTTCTGTCATCATAAGGCGTGTTGTCATATCAGCCGGTCTCAACAGGTAACCGGTGGTTAGCAGTGTGGAATTTCAACATAATTTGAGCATGATTTTTATCAAGTAGCGTAATGTATTTCTCAAACTCATGCACAGATTTAAAACTACTGTAAATTTTACCATTATCTGAAAGTTGTAGATTGGCCATCCAATTTTGCTTGAATTGATCAATAAGAATTTGTTTTTAAATGTTCATGCAGGAATTAATATGCCTCATATTAGTATTTTAAATGCAAATGAGATCTATATCCCATATATGTGACATTGATCAAGGTACATACACGTGCCATATAAGTCCCTTACATGTGACATATAAGTCCCTTATATGTGACATATACGTCACTTATATGTGACATATAAGTCACATATACGTGATATATAAGTTACTGCTATGCTTTACTGACCTTAAGGCAAATTAAGACAAATAATACAGAAATCAATATTTACATCGAAATAAAGTTTAATAAAAGAAAAAAGAAAAAAAATACAGTTAAATCAAAAACACAAAATATTATGTCCATGATATTAGTTTTCCGCCTTGACAGGTTTCAGCCCAATTCTGGAGTCAGCACATTTTTGATTGATGGCTTTCACAATGTCCTCGCAGCAGTTCCGCTTCTCTTCAACAAATTCTAAAATGATAAAACAAAAACATCTTTTCATTATGGACTGCATAGTTTCCTTAGTAACCAGTACTATATTTAGAAGTTCCAGTCCAGATAGCTCTGTTGTTAGTGTCTCTAACTCCTGATCTGTAGGTCACTGGTTCAAGTCATGGTTGTTTGTTTCAGGTTAAGGCCACTGTCATACATAGTTCATACAGGATTTTCTTTTCAAAATTCAGACATTTCAATGACTATTCAAGGCTAAAACTGTTTGTTTCAAGGCCTCTTTTGTAGTGATTTAACAATTGAAATTAGGTCTCAAAATATAATAAACAAACAAGAAAAATACCATTTACACAATGTCTAAAGACGATTTTCTATGCATCACCCATGATCCTGTGGAAAAAGAAAATAATATAAGTCTAACCTGTCTTAAGCAGTCATTCAAGGGAACAAGAGAAATTGGTCGTGTAACAGAGGTATTTGCAAAATAACAAAATTCTAGTTTGGTTAATTTGCAACTGACTGTTAAATACAGGTTGGTCGCTTGATACAGGTGACCACTAGTACATATTCAACTGTATAAATATATGCAATCAATTCATAAGTATGCACATAATAAGAAAAAAGGAATGTTTTGCAATTAAACACAAGTTGCAGTATTTTTATGGCATATACCAATTAACAGTACCATGGAATATATTATGGTAGTAGAAATGAGGATGTCTCATGTTGCTCTTTGATAAGCAACACTTTATTTTTCAAGGATTTTACATTTATGTCAATGACACTAAAACGACCATTTTAAAACTGCAAAATAATTTGCTAAGTACCTTAGAATTTTTTCTCTCTAAAAATGTATTTATAATTAGAGTGTTAACCTGCTGTAAATCACCATGATCCAAATCTTCGTTGTTTGCAAAGTTGACCAGGAAAGGCATCATCCTTGTTGAAAACATGGTAGAATATGTTGCCACAGCAAGGCTGTTTAAGCTGAAATAATAATAATAAAAAAGTGTTAAATAAATCAGTATCATTTCATTACAGCTATGACAATGGCTAAAATACATACTCAATTTTATATAGCATTCACTGTCATAGTCAGCAGTTGGTCGAAAATTACCAAATGCAAAGTGATTCAAACAGTGATTAATGCGATTCAGCATAAGAATAAAGTAAACTAATTAAAAAAGTAAAAAAAAAATTGTGCTTTTTACTGTATATCGCACATCTGATAGCATATTTATATGGAATGACTTAGTACAGAACATTCTAATCATTTTCTTAAATGTGGACGAAATTATCCGAGGCCGATCGTTTCGTTATTTTTCTTTCCCTGCGAGATTAATTCGCACATAGCTTACACAAATATAACTTCTGGGAATAAAAAAAAATAAGACTCAGCAAAACGTTGCAGAAAATGCATTACAATTATGTTTGTATAGGGCCGTCGACGGGCAAAGAAGAAAATCCTCGCGATCTCTCGCCAGTTGCACACGAAGGAAATTCACCATATGGATAATTAAAAAAAATATTACATTACAAATATAATTGATACTCATATTTTTAATGCATAGCCTTTCCTTTATCACAAAATGGATGCCAACTGTGAAAATATTGCGAATTTTAAACGTCATAACCAATATATTGTTTACATGGTTCGTTTCACGGCTGAAGTTTTCAAATGGCGGATTAATGCAATGCTGTGATGTTTCGGTTTTCAAATTTAAAGGAGGGAAAGTTAAAATCAATTACGAAACAAAAATTAGGTATCGAAGTAGAGTAAAAACATTTTTTTATGTCAAAAAATATGATATATGATGTAAAAAAATATTGTAATGCGAAGAAATTAGTGTCAAGTTTTCGACACCTTATTTCAGCGTAGGATTCCTACAACCTTGCAACAACTTCATTCGTGTCGCGGTTAATTCGTAACAAGACCAATAATCGTTTCACAAAAAAAAAACAAACAAAAAAAAAACAACTTAAAAAGTGAATATTATCAAATCTTATTGTGTTTAAACCACACTGAAAAGATGATTTTATAATAAATTATTATTGTTTGTATTTCAATTGGACTTTTTTCAAAACTATGGTATTCTCTTCTGTCAGATGATTTATATCATAATGGATACAAACTGATACAAATACTATGAAAATACTTTTTTCTTGTTTGGTAGTCGTTGCAAATGTTTTAAGCACAAATCTTAGAAAAACATTGTTAACACTCGTGAGGCCACATGTTTGGCCCAATCTTCTTGAAACTTGGTCAGAAAAACCTTGTTAACACTCGTGAGACCACATATTTGGCCAAATCTTCTTAAAACTTGGTCGGAATGTCTGTTTCGAAAAAATCGTGGACAAGATCGAAGTTGGGTCATGTGGGGTAAAAAAAGGAGGTCAATATGAAAAATGCAATGTATGTTGCTCATTTATAATCAGGTGAGCGATGCAGAGCCATCATGGTCCTCTTGTAAATCATAAGGAATCTGGAGACTTTAGAAATCAGGCTATCAGATGGTTCAAGATCCAACATATCAGTTTAGATTTGTGACTGGTCTAGAACATTATTAGTGTTTGAGAGTTCTATAAGGCAAAAAAAGTTCCGCTTCTGGTCGCCAGCAAAAAAAAAGAGGATCGGTAGGTTGGGATTTCTTTTTTTTTTTATTTTACATGAAAGAAAAGGTAAAAAATGGCAATATTTTTTATAAGGCGGAATCGTAAAAAACCTTTAGGGTCGGGTGACCATGCAGAGGTTCGGTCGGGCAACCATGCATAAATGGAATTATTTGTTTTTGGCCTTACAATACTATTAAATCATTTGTGAAATTCCTACTCAAGAATTTGCTAAATTAAAAAAAAAAAAAAAAACATAGTTAAAAAAATATAGTGAACTAGTTAGTATAAGTATAAAATCTGAGTATTTTGATACCCATATGATAGAGTTGTTATTTTTCGTTGTGATTATATTGATTTTACAATGTTGTATACGTTTGGTGGTCTTAGATTTTTTATACTAAACTGCTGAAGTACAAAGCTGTGAAAATGACTAGGTTCTCACTTCTATGTAGCCATAGCCTGGAAAACCTAATCCATATAAGTGACTTGTTTTCCTCATTTCAGATTATCATCTATGTCAGTTATATGTCATTTATATAGCTGATGTATGTGGTTTATATGGGGAGTTTGCTCGAGCCATATAAGTGACATATGCATAGAACTCACATAGATGCTGTTCTTGAAAAGTTATATGGAAGTCATATTTCACATATATGTCCCATATAACTGGCATATACTTCACATATAAGTCACATATATGTCTATCTAAGTCAGTGTGGTAATTAAATGATTATATATTTTATTTCGTTAAGAAGAAACCATTTCAGTAGTTAACTGAGATAGTGCCTCGTCTGCGCATGCGTATCGGTGTGCTTCCGCTGGAAATTTATTGCAGCAATATTTCTGGACGTGTTTCACAAATAAATCTAAATTTTTGTCCCCAATGTAGCTTAGGAAACTTTTATTGAACTCACGTAGTGAGTTTGATATTGTGTGTTTACATGCCTTTTTTTTTTTTTTTCTTTCGAGTGACTTAATGGAGTTAAATAAAAATGTCGGATTTTTGCCAGACCCACGTGGTGGGAAAAATCGTTTATAATGTCTGATCACAATCCCGTTACCGATACGGAGGGGTGGGGGCGACAAAGCCAAAGGAAAGGCTGTGACTACCGTCTAAAGAAGGTTCTAATATTAAATCCTCTAGCGCTGGATCGTCAAAGTCTGTCGATTTAAACAATAAACTTATCTTGGAATGTTTAAAGAGCATCCAACAATTGCAAACTGTTTTGGTGCAGCGTATGGGTAAAATTGAGAGACAGAATGAGTACGAAGAGTACGATTATGAGGAACACGATTGTGATGGTCCAAGTGTGCCTAAAAGGGGCTAGAACCGATCAAGACATGATCATGGGTGTTGAGCAACCTAAGAGTAGGTTTGCTGAACTGTCTAAAAAATTCAAAGTATCTGAAGTATGTGGCAATAAAATGGATGAGGTGTTGGCTGAAAATATAAATGAATTATTCAGGAAAGGCATGGACAGTGAAATGTATGAAAAATTAGTCAAAGATGAAAATTGTTCACGTCCTGAAAATTGTGACAGTCTGGTGGCTGTACGAATGAACAAACTCACAAAGTCGTACAAATGACAGGAAGTTGAAGGCTATTGCAACATCCGTGGTCAAAGCAGGTGTCGTTATAATCAAGACATTGAACAAGGCTGCAGAGATTGAAAGAAAGTTAACAGAATTGGGGAAAGAAAAGGACTTTGAACTCTCTGGGATCATAGAGGGTAGCAATAATGCCCTAGCATTCATGGTCATGCGAACTTTCAAACAAACATGACTCGCAGGGATTTGTTAAAGCGTGACTTAAGAGGGAAAATGCTCACTTATGTACTCATACACTTCCTGTTACAAGAGAATTGATTGGACTGTGCCAAGATAGGTCTCAAAATGTCAGGCCAATCATACTACTGTGGAAGAGGCAGGGGGCGCCCTGGTTTCATCGCTCATATCAAGGCTCATACTCGAGAGGTCGAGGTTATGGACAGAGACCCTCAAGATACACCAGTGAGGAAAAAACTATTTTGCCCCGGGGGGGGGGGGGGTGGGGGGGGGGGGGGGGGGGGGGGGGGAACAAGCCGTCTCAGAAAATGTAAATCAGGTGAGTGACATATTCACTGCTGGTGAATTGCAATATTTTGTCTCTGAAGGAATAAAATAATGTCTGATAAAAAAAATTCTTGACATTATTGAGCATTGTTATATAGAATTAAAAAATGACCGAAAACCATCTAGACCAATTTTATCACAATGAAAATTCAATATGAAAGAAAGTTTCATTATCGATTATCGGGAGATTATGACTCTGCTATGATCATTACGAGCCCAATGAAGCTTGATCTCCAGTGGTGGGTTGAAAAATTAACACTCAATACAGAAAAACCAGATGTTGTCATCATGGGTGAAAGTAAAATATTTTGAAAATCCTGAAAATTTTGCTGGGGGCCGCAAAGGCCCCCGGTGGGTCCAGGGCAAAGCCCCCCATTATGCTCTTGGATTTGTGTGTTTTTGAAATGTTTGGAAGGTCTTCATTCAGTTGCAAATGTGTGCAATAGTACATTCCTAAGTTTACAAAAAAAATGAAGTAATTTGTGAACAGCAAATAAGGACTTTATTTAAAAGTAAGGTATTCATAGTAATATTTGCACATATTTTAACATTCCAATCATGCAAGCATTTCCAGTAATGTTTTCAATGGTCTGCTTAGTTTTTTTTAACTGTTCTTCAGTTGATGAGTTTTGACACTCTTTTGGCCTTCTCCATTTTGAGTTGTTGTATTGATGAATTTAAGTTTTTCAGCACTGTATCGACGTTCATTGCTGTGCTTTTTAGATTTTTTTCTTATAGTGATGTTTTATTATTGCCACTGCCTCGTAGTTCTTAACAGTCAGTTTGGTCCTGTCTTTTTCAACAATGTCATCCATAATGTTGAAGGTTTATTCGATGAGAGGGTCACTGAAAATTGTGAGCACTTGAACGATTCAAGCTGAAAAAACTTTCACCCAGTACCCAGTATCTACCCTTTGCTTTTCACTGAATTCGTTACTAACTTCTCTTACATTTCTATCAACTGAGTATTTGTTGACTTTAAACTGACAACTTCCCCATGTCCTCTTCTGTAATCAAATTAGTAAGTTATTTGGCAAGGTTTTGAAGGCAATGGCTGCCTGGCTGTGGCTTGCCATTGCAGGGTCCAGTACTGACAAACTTCGCAGCGCCTTATTCTTAAGTGGCACAGTTTTTAACATTTTTTGGGTTTGCCATTACGTATCCATGCCGAAGATCGGAGTATAAACTGGTAAGTCAATGTTTTGATTTCTTTTCAATGCGTGCCCTAGTTAAACCAGGTAAAGCGTATCTACCAACACTAATTTCCTTGTCAGAGTTGTGGAAATTCTTGTCAGCCACATCCATATTTGCTAAGTCTGTCACGCTATCCGGTATGTGCTCTGGCTTAATGAACATTGACAGGAATTGTGTTGTGACTTCAATAACACGATTCATGAATAGTGTGATAAGAGGACTGTCTGGCTGAAATACTTTTACAAAGCCCTGACGTTCACAAAGCAGCCCTCTACACACATTCAATTTAACAAATGTTTCTTTCCTATTAAGGAATTCAGAATCATGTTCTTTCTGTCGCTGATTGTGCCAGATTTCTGTTGTTCCTCCTGTGACAGCTGCAGAAGAATGATGGCAGCTTGGGCCTCATCAGACTCTCCATGATGCTTAAAAATATAGCTGGCAATGCCCCCCTGAAACAAAAGAAATATGGTATAATTTAGTTTTATAAACATTATTATTATTATTATTATTATTACACCACATTTATATAGCACTTTTTTCATATATCTTATACGTTCAAAAGTGCTTTACAATCTGTTTAAACACAAAAAAGAAAATAGGAGATATAAAATACATGCAATGAAACCATCCACTGAAACTAAATACACCTAAAATAAGGTAAGAATATCATGCGTAGAGTGTTTTAAAATATAAGTAACAACAGTGTCATAATATCAAATAGTATTAAAGTAAAGTAAAGGCTCCCTGATAAAATTTAAGAAGCAAACTGGGAAAATATCATTAAATAAACGTGTAGAAAACCAACATTAAAATGTTTAAAATCCACAGTTATTAAAAGTACAGTAATCGAGTAATTTTCCATTTTAATGATCGCTATAGATCGAACAAAGAAGAATGTTTTTAAGAGTTTCTTAAATGAGACGAAACTGCTGGACTGGCGTATTAATACCGGCAACGAGTTTCAGAGTTTTGGAGCACTAAGAGTAAAGCATCTGTCCCCATATTTCGCTGTTTTGGTTCTATGTTGGACTAGTGTCACTGAAACGTCTTGGGATCTAAGTACACGGCTGGGTCTGTAAATTTCTAACATTAATTGTATATACTCCGGTGATTGACCATGTAGTGCTTTGAACGTAAGAGATAATATCTTAAACTGTATTCTGGCTTTTACAGGCAACCAATGCAGCTCTTTAAGGATGGGGGTTATATGACTGAAACGTGGGGTTTTTGTAATAATCCTAGCCGCTGTGTTTTGGACAGTCTGTAGCTTTTGGAGAGTGTTTTTTGGTAATCCATATAACAGAGAATTACAGTAGTCCAATCGAGATGTAACAAGACTGTTAACAAGCGATTTTGTTGCGTCAGTGGTAAGATACTGTCTGATGTGTCTAATTCGGCGAAGTTGAGCATAACAAGATGAGCATAAAAACATTGTATTGGAACAACTTCTCTTCCTGCTACTTGTGCACAAATAAAATGACAATCATTAACTAGTAATTCTAATTTCAAGATAAATGTTTTATTAATATAAGTATGTCTATACTTTAAGTAGTCTACACTGGAAGTTAAACAAACACAAAAAGTGACTACATTCTATTATACACAAGCCAAAAACACGTATTTTATTGATATACATGTACATGTTATATGCATGTTATGTGAAATTGGAGGAAATGAAGTTACCTGTACTTAGTCTTTTATTCTTCTGTCAGGAATCCATAGAAATATACAGTTAGAGCATCTCCACACTCCACAACTCTGGATGTGACGTCTATCATTTGCAGAAAGCGACTTGAAATTGTCCGTATCAAATGTTTTGGTGTGTCAATGTTCATGATGACTGTATTTAAAAATATCTCTTTCACTCTTGATAATCTTTTTGTCATAAAAATGTCTGATGCAAACAAGGTCATAGAACTGACAACACAATTCACAGTGTTTTTGCCACATTGTTCACCATATGGATGGTGTCCCCACTTACATTTAGGAGGTTTGAGTTTTTCCCCCTTATCAATGTCTCTACTCCAACCCTAACACCTCTCATGTCAAGCAGTTATCCATCAGTACACTGACTACTTGAGACCAATTCAGATTGTAATCGCACAACACATCTCCTAAAGACTCCACAATGTCAGTTGCTTTTGCAATATTTTGTTTTTTTAGACCTAAGATGAACAATTTCAATTTTTGGATGATTCTTTGGGCAAAGTATGAGCAATAACCTTTTAAATTTGGGCTTTCGCCTCAAGCAGAAAGACCTACTGGGTTTGTTATGTTTATATTATTATTATTTTATTTTGGGCTTTCTGCCTCAAGCAGAAGACCTATTGGGTTTGTTATGTTTTTTCTTATTATTATTATTCTACTTTTTTCCTCCTTTTTGAGGTTCAAAATTAAAACAGGTTACCGACAAGGCAGCAGCATGAGTTTTTACAGTATGCACAGTGACTTTGGCGCTTTTGATTGGAGCTTTTTTTCTTCATGTGATGTCACGTGATGTTAGGGTTGAAAAAAGCTCCAAAGCTTGTCGGGATTTCTTGACCCAAATTTACTTGATTTTTTCAACAGAATGTATGGATTGGACTTAGTTGGGCAAGGATTATATAAATTTTGCAACATTCATAAAGACCAAGGGTCTGGTGCTGAACCCAAATTTCGAACTTTGAACCTGAAAATGTATTTAAGTATTACAAGGCTTTCAGATAAGCTAGAAACTTAAAATTTGGACAGAACATGTGTCTTATCAATTTCTTACAGCTCTGAAAAGACTGACGTCGTATGACGTAAAATGACATCCTGACGCTTTAACAAAATTTTTATCCAAACTGTAGGTTAAACATGCCTTAATTTTTACCGATTTGCATAAAAAATTTTGAAAAAAATGTGCAACATACAATCTCGTTTACCTTAGTCCACTTCCGTTTTTGAAAATCGTAATGGTCAGATCATAAAGTTTAGTTATCGGTGTTTTTATTCGGAGAGGTGTATCTCAAAAACGAAAAAATTCTACCCGGACACTGTGGGTAAAATCTGTAGTGCTTTAAAAGACCTTTCAGGTGATATTTTGTTTTTGAAGATCGGGGTTGATTGGTTGAGTTATGTCAGAAAGACGAAAAGTGTACTTTTAACGAAATTGAAACAATGTAGTTTCATGAACTTTGAATAAAAAAAATCATGATTTTTTCAGGATTAACAATAAGAGGTTTTCTTACAATACTTAGTTTAGTAATACGCCGATTTTATGATAAGGCGCTTGTCCATTGTCCATCCGTTAGCCATTATCAATGTCCACTCGTAACTTGATAACTAATAGGTCTGTTTCAACAAGATGAGAGGTTGAC
>CM037793.1:7311553-7361553 GCA_021229015.1 Solen grandis | reverse complement strand
TTAACCCCCAATCCAAATTTCTGCCATTATTATGTAGATCAAAGGTTAGGAATGAATTAAATTTCACACAATGCTACAAAAACAAATATTACTGTTATTCGATTGATTGATAACTTAAACAATTTCATATCGGCTAACCCTTGCAAATATCACAACAGATCTTTAATTCTTCTTCAGGAAATGTTCCTAAACGTTACTTAAATCAGGAATAAATTACCTGATTGATATCTTTTTTGTTCATATTTCTAGTTATTTTGTTTTAAATAGAATTTCAGGCTGAATCTTATTTGTCATTTACAAGATAATTTCGAAAACTTTATCTACAACGCTTAAATGTCCTAGTATCAGAACGGGCTTGTTAAGGTGATCACAGATTTGGTTCTGGTATATCCTTGAGATATTTTTGTAGACGAAAAGAAAATAGTTTCTAAGTAAATTCATCTTGTATCGAACTTAAATGGCAGTAAGCTATTTTCTGTTTCACTTCCTTTATTTATGACCTTAACACATCACGCCGCCATATCACTCAGTGTAGATTCTGGTACTGAAAACAATAATCACGAGTCTATTTGCGGTTTCAATGGCCATAAATCACATGAAATAAACCGTTATTTAGAATACTTTTGGAGAAATAATGTCACTGTGCTGAAAATATGCTTCGTTTTATAATGGCTCGTAGACCTATATATGAAGTTGAAATAAGAACGTGTGGATCTCATACTGCAAATCCGCGCCCTGTAATTTTCGAGGGAATTTTGGATGGTTGAGAGGCCAAGAATCATTTTTGATATCTCAAGACACATGATACTGGCTACCCAGGAACAGTCGAGAGAGCGATATGTATAAAGTGTGCAAATTTATTTCCCAATCGATGTAAGATGGAATAAACTTAAACGATGCACAAGTGTTTCATACGTCGATGAACTATCAAAATATGAAGTTTATAATTCTGACTGAGATGCAATTAAATTTCCTTTTGGTCCACCAGACAATGTTTGATTATACGTCTTATAAAAATTTAAACACAAACTCAGTTTATATTTCATAAACTGAACGAAATGATACTTTGATATTGATACAACAACAACAACAACGACAACAACAACAACAACAACAACAACAACAACAACAACAACAACAACAACAACAACAACAACAACGTGTCCCATCAATTGCGCGCTTCTAAAATTGTTTTGTTTAGTGTTAGATTATGTTTTTGGATGGCGGTACCCCAAATGACTATGTATACTTTATATGACCCTAAGTGAAAAGAGATAACAAATACTTGTTTTTTGCTATTTTAACGCATATTCTGTTATTCCCATTTGGAACCTCAGTAGTATGTGTAGCTAGATGTCATTTTTATCAATTTGACGTCATTTTCTGTACCAGAGATGACCTTAGGACACATCTCAGTGGACAGGAAAACATCCTTCATATATAAAATAATGATGATAATAATAATGAAAGGTGGACGTTAAAGCAAAATTCATTTAGGTCTTTTAAACGTGAGTCATACCTACAGGAGCCTTCTTTATCCCACGAGATATCCATAAGGCAGGTTTTCAAACTATCTGTAAAAGTTCTACCGTATTTGATTATTGATAAGCGAGTTCTTTTAGTACAGAATAATTAATTCTATCGTAAATAAACCATATTTAATTAAACGAATAATCAGCTTCAAGTTGGCAAGTTATTAACCAATGTAAAGGTTACTGTTTGCATTATTTTATCGAGTTGACCTTTAAATCTGCTGTTAAATAGGTGTATTCAGGAGACAAAAACATTTTCTGTTGTTTTTCTCTGACAGATGAGTGATTCGCAGACAATTTTATGAATAATTAATTGCACGTGCGCACAATTTGTTGCAGTTTAGAATATTTCATATCTTTCAAGAAAGAAACTGTCATTCAGTATGAAGTATTGACCTACTGTATTATGCGATCGTTTAACTTTCAAAATCGATGTCGTTTTCTGCTACTATAACAGTCCTATTAACCATTAGAAACTTTAAAATTAATTATATACTCTCACTAGATCGATTTAAAGTACAGGGAGCGGAATTAAGTTACAAAATTTATCGAAGTTTGAAACATTTCTGTAGGGTATTATATATCTTCTTAACATTACAAGGTTTTACCCCAACAAAGTTCAATCTGGCATAATAAAATAAATACATTTTAGAAAAATGAAAGAAGATCACATACGATGATTTCAGTTTATAATCTATTTGTATTTCAAGAGTTATTCTGTTGAGTCTTATTATTTATAGAACCACGAGTACTATACAATAAGGTATTGTACGTATACTGAAATGATCAAATAACATATCAATCAAATGATTTCTATTGTATGTAAAACATGTAATATATTATCATCATGTCTTTATATGTCACGCTTGTAATATAACCATATTGCATGTCTTTATATGTCACGTTTGTAATATAACCATCTCGCATGTCTTTATATGTCAGGCTTGTAATATATCCATCTCGCATGTCGTTATGTGTCACGTTTGTAATAAAACCCTCTCGCATGTCTTTATATGTCAGGCTTGTAATATAACAATCCCGCATGTCGTTATATGTCACGTTTGTAATATAACAATCTCGCATGTCTTTATTTGTCAAGTTTGTAATATAACCATCTCGCATGTCTTTATATGTTACGTTTGTAATATAACCCTCTCGCATGTCTTTATATGTCAGGCTTGTAATATATAACCATCTCGCATGTCTTTATATGTCAGGCTTGTAATATAACCATCTCGCATGTCTTTATATGTCAGGCTTGTAATATAACCATCTCGCATGTCTTTATATGTCAGGCTTGTAATATAACCATCTCGCATGTCTTTATATGCCACGCTTGTAATATAACCATCTCGCATGTCTTTATATGCCACGTTTGTAATACAACCATCTTGCATGTCTTTATATGCTTTATATCGCATGTCTTTATATGTCAGGCTTGTAATATAACCATCTTGCATGTCTTTACATGTCAGGCTTGTAATATAACCATCTCGCATGTCTTTATATGCCTCGCTTGTAATATAACCATCTTGCATGTCTTTATATGTCACGCTTGTAATATAACCATCTCGCATGTCTTTACATGTCAGGCTCGTAATATAACCATCTCGCATGTCTTTATATGTCACGCTTGTAATATAACAATCTCGCATGTCTTTATATGCCTCGCTTGTAATATAACCATCTTGCATGTCTTTATATGTCAGGCTTGTAATATAACCATCTCGCATGTCTTTATATGCCTCGCTTGTAATATAACCATCTTGCATGTCTTTATATGTCAGGCTCGTAATATAACAATCTCGCATGTCTTTATATGCCACGCTTGTAATATAACCATCTCGCATGTCTTTATATACCACGCTTGTAATAAAACCATCTCGCATGTCGTTATGTGTCACGTTTGTAATATAACCATCTCGCATGTCTTTATATGTCACGCTGGTAATATAACCATCTCGCATGTCGTTATGTGTCACGTTTGTAATATAGCCCTCTCGCATGTCTTTATATGTCACGCTGGTAATATAACCATGTCGCATGTCTTTATATGTCACGTTTGTAATATAACCATCTCGCATGTCTTTATATGTCACGCTTGTAATATAACCATCTCGCATGTCTTTATATGTCACGCTTGTAATATAGCCCTCTCGCATGTCTTTATATGTCACGCTGGTAATATAACCATGTCGCATGTCTTTATATGTCACGCTTGTTATATAACCATCTCGCATGTATTTATATGTCACGTTTGTAATATATCCATCTCGCATGTCTTTATATGTCACGTTTGTAATATAACCATCTCGCATGTCTTTATATGTCACGCTTGTAATATAACCATCTCGCATGTCTTTATATGCCACGCATGTAATATAACCATCTCGCATGTCTTTATATGTCACGCTGGTAATATAACCATCTCGCATGTCTTTATATGTCAAATTTGTAATATATCCATGGAGCTTATCTTTATGTCACAAGTTTAATTGTATTTATATGTCACCGTTAAGTATTATTTATAATTTCTCTGCGCATAAAGCAAAATAGGCGAGTTTTGGGAATGTTATAAGACAATTTAGAAAGTAAAACTGACTTTCGTGATCTGTTTTCATCTTGCGATAAAAGGAATGCTTGTCCAGTTTATTATTAGCCGATCTAACCGAAGCATCTGTTGCTTAACCACCATCTGATATTTGTCTCAGTATCCTTGGAATACACACAAAGTTTGAATTTGTTCGAACGCGCTTACAAGTGATGTTTATGTTATAAATTGCATTAACAGTTTTAAACAGATTTCTTTTTTCAAAAAGTTATGTGTTAATTGCTGCATCTTCTTAATTGCAAGTCAATATATTATTAAGCTTATAAAATAAATGGTTTCCGTTAATGTATTTTATTAACAATCGAAGCAGAGGACCAGGACAAGCAGTCAGTTCCTGGTTGTTTTTGTTCCTTCCCACAATTGATGTTAACTGCGGAAACCTGCACATGACGTGTACACAAACGGACAATCTCGGCATTCTGCCATATGCAATGCGTCCGAAATGTAGCGACAAAGATAAGGGAATCACAAATCCAAATGAATATATGGCTGTGGCCGAATACAATCAAAGCAGTTCAAGAATGTAGATATTCGTAGGTATTACTTAGCGCTGAGTCGGGTTGCTGGAATTCAAGTCTAGTATATTTCTCTTGCTCAGTGCTTATCATATAAGGGTATTACCAGAACTGCTTGTCACAGTGTCGGGGATGACTGAATAGGTGTTGTTATTGCGTGATATCGCATTGAGGCAGTACCATATCTGTCTCATGTAGACAAAATGGCTGTAACGTTGTCGGGCGGACGATAAACTCACTCAAAGATGTAGGAGAGAAACCAGCCTGTTGTTTAAACGTTTACTGTCAAGATCAGGAAAACAACCCAGACTGAATGTATATTATAAACAATTCCAACCCACGAATGCTTACTTTCAAATAGCAACATAATTCCAGCCACGCCTGACTTCTATCAATCTTCGGTCTGGGCACATGACGTTGTTTGTAATTTTCTCAGCCAACAAGGACCATGTCCCAGACATACCGTGATGACAAGTGGGCACCTACCGCTGTCCCTCAAAGAGCCATCTGCTGTAGATTCTATCTCACAAACAGTAGTTCATTGTATATGTTTACGTCGTTTTATCAACTTGTTTAGATTGAAAGTTACTGCGCTGGATTATGCAATGCTAAACTATTTGAATTAAAATAAGTAGGAAATAGCTTGTCCAACCGCTCTGTCTGTTCCCAGGATAGGACTCTAATTATAATATCTTCAATTTTCGCGGGGAATCAATTTTGTTGATTTCATGGTTGGTTTAATTGTGTTTAACATCAAATTTCGTTGATTTCATAGATCTTTTATTATATATTTTTATGTCTCGTCAAGAAATCTCAGATCAAAAAATTTCAATAGTTCGTTTAGTATAGACGATTACAAAGACGGCTGATCCAAAAGATTAGAGACTCACACGATAAATGGATAAATAACAAAAAACACTATAACTGTACCTTTTATATGTTTTCTTGCAAAATGCTCTTTAATACCCATGTAGGGGGTTTAATAGCTATTCAACGACATTTGATATAAACAAATTTGTTGACTGAACAATAGTTTACACTTGGTCATTTAATGAAAAAAATCTTATATCTTATATCGATATTCATCTCGTTATCAGAAATGCAAGACCAATCATGAAACAATTCAAGATTTAAAAATTTAAAGTAAAATAACTTTATTTATTGTTAAAATATATCAAAGAACTGGATGTTAAGCATAAACTGAAAAAGTTAAGGAAAAAGTCAAGTGGCTTGTAATTTGTAGACGTTTTATTGATTTTCCACATCAAATGGATATTGACTAATGTATATCATTTTATTGTGAGGACAGAATATATTTTAAATGAACGAGGTAATATGATTTTCCATATACCCATTAACTGAACCAAGAACATATACGCCGTAGGTGCGATAACTTGCTTCCGTCACACAATTTTATACAAAGTATTTTCATGATTTTTTTTCGCTTACGCATCGTTGCAGAGTTATCATTCGTTCTGTGCACTTTGTTCCAGTAAGATATATAAAACAAATATCGCACGCATAAACAAGAGCTGGTCGGGTGTCTCCTCATGGTTAGCTAGGAAGTCTTGCGTCGCTGTAGGACTCAAACTCTGCCACAGTAACTCCAGCATCAAAATCAATAATGTTTCGAATAACTCACAATCAGTTAAAGAATATACGAAGATATGCTCACCAACCATGTTTGTTTGACATAAATCCACGAAAATGAAAGCAATTTACAAACGAACGGACAGTTTTTAAAGTTAACTACCTATGATCAAATAAACCTTGCCTATTATGAGGCTATGCACCCGAAGGAAGACAAAACATCACTTATTAATATACGAACAACTAAGGAGATTGGATATTATTATACAATATCAGGCATGATTGATGATGATTTTTACATTTACTTTTCATATTTAACAATGACTTTGTCATGCAAATGTCTGTCAGTTCCATGTCGTTAAGTCTTCAGTTTGAACAATATCTGTCTTTACATATACATATGTTTTGATTTTGAATAAATAAGACATTCTTAATGACAAATCATATCATAAACCATAAGACATACAATGCTATCTTGTCCATGGTGGCGGAAGCTTCCTGCATGCATTCTTTGGTTGATTTTTATATGATAATTCGTGAAATAAAATGCGATTTCAAACATGGCAATAAACATCCTGTATTAAATTCACATCCTCCATTGAAAGACTTAATGGCTTCTTTGGAAAAGAAACTACATCATGGCGAGGTATTAAAGAAGCATATAACTAGAATTACATTTTTCTCTTAATTATTTAATGAAGTGATTAATTAAATTTTGCAAAATGATCTATATCATTTTAAAAGAAAATCGTTATTTGCACTCCACAAATGGAAAAAAAACAACTCTTTTCTATGAATACACGTGAAAGATCGCTCGATTTTATTTACAGTAAAATCAGCAGAGAGCTCTATATTATCCGAAAACAAATACATTGTACACAACTTGGAGTGTTTTTAACGGATATTTCAAGAGCTGGAGACTATCGGAGGCAGCTGTTGGCATGGCCTATTTGTGGTCGTGGCTCATCCACCGTCTTTTTAATTAAAGCGGCTAACCTCAATATTAATATTACTTCAAGCTCTAAATTACACACGACGCATGGGGTTTCAAGGAAACTCAAAATGAAATTTTGTAATAAAAAGTCGATTCGAGCTATAAAGATATTTTGGTGCAGCATTCCAGCAACCTTGGTTGTTTTCCTCTAAGGGTCCACCGTATAATCACGGGAAGCTTCGAATCTGTATAATGAATGACCTGCTTTTTAAGACTCGGTTCGGGGAAAGGAAAAAAAATGGCGGTACCGTGTTATTATGACTTCATTGGTGAAGATAAAATGAATGCCATACGTCAGACGTAGCGAGTCATGGCGGACAACTTAATTCAAGCGATTTTCTCTTTATCGGCGATTATTAGCGACCATCTAAGAAAAGAGATCGTTAGTGTGATCAATAGAAAATTTCTGCCATAAAACATAGTTTTATTAGAATTAACTTGTGTTTCATGCACGAAATCAGTAAAGGTCACGCCGGTCTCTGCGCATGTATGTAACGTCTCGGTCTTGTGGTAAATCCCCTCTTCAGAACCACGGGACACACAACCTGTTTCTACTATTTTTTCTGCAGCTCTCTGCAGCAGATTCTAGAATTGTTCTTTGTAGTCTTGAGAACGATTTTGATAAAGACCGACTTCTCCAGAAATATAAAATATTGCTAATACAAATAATTCTGAAATTCGTACAAAAAAAAATAAAAAAATCAAAAAAAAATCTGAGAGTATCATTTTGTATTTTGTTTAAGAAATATTTCCAATTCTTATTTCAAGATTTATTAATTGAAATACCAATATCGAGAAAAACAAACACCCTTTAAGTTACTGTAATCAAATTAATCAGATCCGACATTAAAAAGGCACATGCTCGCTATAAGCGTTTTTATAAGGTGAATTATTTTGTAGTGACATGCATTCCTTGTGTTATTTCACCGTGAAATAACATGAAAACGTTCTTTTCCCCACAAGTTTCGGCGGAGACTTTTTACAACCTGAAAACAATCATTATGACATTGGTTCCAAATTTTAAATGAAAAAAAAAATCATAAAAAGCAAGAGATTTGGCTTGACTATTTGAGTTTACCGTCGCTTCGACAATATTTCGGTCATATAGCGACGTCCAACTAATTACAGGTGGAGGAAGACCCTGCATGCACGGAGGCATCCGGGTAGAACCACCGACCTACCGCAAGCCAGCTGGAAGGCTTTCTCACACGAAAATCCGAATGACCCTGCCGGGATTCGAACCATCGCGGTGAGTGTTAAAGTCAGCGACTTTACCCTCTCGGCCACGGAGGCCCCTCATAAAAAAAAATAAAAAATAAAAAATAAAAAATAAAATAAAGAACCCATTCAAAGTAGTTGAGATATAAATTTACACTGATATAAAACTCGGGCTAGGTGTTCACTGCAAATGTACTTTTAGAATTAAGTGAAAACTATCTCTTTTGTATCGGTGCACTCTCTTTATATTCCTTTTGAAAAAAAAAACTGTAATAAAAAGTTATCAACAAAATGTTTAACCACGTGGATAATGAAATACAATACAAAATTAATCGCTTTGATACCATATAATTTATATGGAAAGGACCGACCACTGATATTGAGATTGTTATTTCACCTCTGTTAAGCGATCACTTTCTCTTATTCTCTTCACTGACCGCTTAAGGTTTTACTGTATATATAAATCCGTCTTATAAGTAGATCTGAGTGTTTTCATGTAGACTATTATAATAAGAACAACTTTATTTGTGTTGAAAATATTAATTTTAAATCATTTGTCAAATCGAGTGAATTCGCAAGATCGTGGATCTCTATATTGCAAGATACATGTAAGTCCATAAGTCTTGTGCACTTTTGCTTCAAGGGTTATCTTTACTTTAAGGAGACATACTTTTAGCTTGATTGCACGGTCTGTTGTGTTCCAATGGAAACAGACCTAAAGGGTCGAATCCTTTCGGTTGCAATTACGGCATTTAGTTAAGTAATTAAACGTGAACATGTTGAAAAAAACATGTTGAAGATGATATGTAACACGGACCGGACAGTGTGACTGTACCTCAACTCAGACGGTATACATGTGACAGATGAAAGTGCCAATATATTGCGATATAATGGCATAAACATGATATCACACTGGACACCTTGCCAACCATTCACGAAAATACATGCATCTTTACATGCTGATCACAATACATAAGAACAATATTATTAAAAATTTAAAAATCTTATTCATTAAACGTACAGGCCCTGGACAAATACACGGTAAAGTAATTCATAATGCGTCTATTATGTTCATTTCCCATCAGTCAACGAAACTGGATTGCTTTATCTGCATAAAAAGATGCAGCGGCGAAATATTTCCGGTGTTATTGCCAGGGAAGTAGTCCGGGTGAACGAGTCTGGACCCAACCACTCTGTCACCCGATTGCATAAACTCGAACCCGTATACACATATACATATATAACTTATATATATATAACCCGTATCCACATATACATATATAACTTATATATATATAACCCGTATACACATATACATATATAACTTATATATAATATAACCCGTATACACATATACATATATAACTTATATATATACAACACGTACACACATATACATATATAACTTATATATATATATATCCCGTATACACACATACATATATAACTTATATATATATAACCCGTATACACATACATATATAACATATATATATATATCCCGTATACACATACATATATAACTTATATATATATAACCCGTATACACATACATATATAACTTATATATATATAACCCGTATACAATACATATATAACTTATATATATATATATCCCGTATACACACATACATATATAACTTATATATATATAACCCGTATACACATACATATATAACTTATATATATATATCCCGTATATACACATACATATATAACTTATATATATATATCCCGTATACACATACATATATAACTTATATATATATAACCCGTACACACATACATATATAACTTATATATATATATCCCGTATATACACATACATATATAACTTATATATATATATCCCGTATACACATACATATATAACTTATATATATATAACCCGTACACACATACATATATAACTTATATATATATAACCCGTATACACATACATATATAACATATATATATATCCCGTATACACATACATATATAACTTATATATATATAACCCGTATACACATACATATATAACTTATATATATATATCCCGTATACACATACATATATAACTTATATATATATAACCCGTATACACATACATATATAACTTATATGTATATAACCCGTATACACACATACATATATAACTTATATATATATACCCGTATACACATACATATATAACTTATATATATATATCCCGTATACACATACATATATAACTTATATATATATAACCCGTATACACATACATATATAACTTATATGTATATAACCCGTATACACACATACATATATAACTTATATATATATATCCCGTATACACATACATATATAACTTATATATATATAACCCGTATACACACATACATATATAACTTATATATATATAACCCGTATACACACATACATATAGTACTTATATATATATATATAACCCGTATACACATATACATATATAACTTATATATATATAACCCGTATACACACATACATATATAACTTATATATATATATCCCGTATACACATACATATATAACTTATATATATATTAACCCGTATACACATACATATATAACTTATATATATATAACCCGTATACACATACATATATAACTTATATATATATAACCCGTATACACACATACATATATAACTTATATATATATATCCCGTATACACATACATATATAACTTATATATATATATAACCCGTATACACATACATATATAACTTATATATATATATATAACCCGTATACACATATACATATATAACTTATATATATATAACCCGTAAACACATACATATATAACTTATATATATATAACCCGTATACACATACATATATAACTTATATATATATATAACCCGTGTACACATACATATATAACTTATATATATATATAACCCGTATACACATATACATATATAACTTATATATATATATAACCCGTATACACATATACATATATAACTTATATATATATATAACCCGTATACACATAAACATATATAACTTATATATATATAACCCGTATACACATACATATATAACTTATATATATATAACCCGTATACACATACATATATAACTTATATATATATAACCCGTATACACATACATATATAACTTATATATATATAACCCGTATACACATACATATATAACTTATATATATATATAACCCGTATACACATATACATATATAACTTATATATATATATATCCCGTATACACATACATATATAACTTATATATATATAACCCGTATACACACATACATATATAACTTATATATATATATCCCGTATACACATACATATATAACTTATATATATATAACCCGTATACACATACATATATAACTTATATATATATAACCCGTATACACATATACATATATAACTTATATATATATAACCCGTATACACATACATATATAACTTATATATATATATCCCGTATACACATACATATATAACTTATATATATATAACCCGTATACACATACATATATAACTTATATATATATATAACCCGTATACACATATACATATATAACTTATATATATATAACCCGTATACACATACATATATAGCTTATATATATATATAACCCGTATACACATACATATATAACTTATATATATATATAACCCGTATACACATATACATATATAACTTATATATATATATAACCCGTATACACATACATATATAACTTATATATATATAACCCGTATACACATATACATATATAACTTATATATATATAACCCGTATACACATACATATATAACTTATATATATATAACCCGTATACACATATACATATATAACTTATATATATATAACCCGTATACACATATATATATAATTTATATATATATAACCCGTATACACATATACATATATAACTTATATATATATAACCCGTATACACATATACATATATAACATATATATAACCCGTATACACATATACATATATAACTTATATATATATAACCCGTATCACATACATATATAACTTATATATATAACCCGTATACACATATACATATATAACTTATATATTATAACCCGTATACACATACATATATAACTTATATATATATAACCCGTATACACATATACATATATAACTTATATATATATATATAACCCGTATACACATATACATATATACATATATATAACCCGTATACACATATACATATATAACTTATATATATATATAACCCGTATACACATATACATATATACATATATAACTTCATTAACTAGTGGGACACATTATGGACAGGCATTCCATATTGATCGACATGAAAGGAAATGCCATCATGTCTTACGTTTCCCATGCAGGTACACAGGCCACTCGACTACGGTTGTGCTGTGCCGAGAAATCACAAACAACACCGTGCCACCGGTTGCTTGAACTGCTCAGCTCGAGACTGTTTATGAGTTTATACATTTTGTTAAGTTCTTTGTGGCGCTGGGTCGATTTGTGTCATTTACTGCTGGTAGACACCTCCTTAGAGGGCAATAATTACCCTAGCTTGTCTTCTAACTTGGATAAATAAGCTACTACGAGTGTTACAATTGACATGCCCACAGTTAAACAGTGTCGGTGAGTTTTTTTATTGCGAGAACATTGTCGAAACCTAGACCTCCATGAAACCTTTTAAGTGTGTAGATGATGCTTCTCTTGAGGCAGCAAGACTATATTACAGAAGAGAGTATGAGTTCAAATCAAACTTGTCCCGATGGCTCACAACCGGTAAATCATCACGTTTGGAATCTAAGGGTTCCTGGTTAGAAACCAGCCAAGATTTCTGCAATTAAAGAAAGACTGAAAGTAAGAAGAGTTTGTCTGGTGTACAGATTGCATCCCTAATTCTCTGAATTAGGGATGAAAGACACATTTTGATTTTCTGTCCGAAAAATATACACTGATTTTCTAAGAATAATAGGCCTTTAATCACATTCATATATAATTACATCCTATTACAGCCATTCGGTATTAGAATGTATTTGTTATTATGAAAGATAAGTCACAATACAATACAAATGAATATAAATTTCAATACTCGACTTGATGTAATTAAAGTATGACGCACTATTTCACTGGAGTCACAGCATTTGCCTCGGGAGCGTAAAGTCGTGGTTTCGCTCGCAACAAACTAAAATCGTTAAAAAGTGTACTGTTAACTTCCTGCTTGACATAAATAGTGTAAAATTAATTTGTTTGGAGACAATGGAAAAGCAGAAAGGAAGGAAGCAAACACAAATTTGTAACCTCTATTGACCTTTCCCCCATTCTGACAAAGATTGAGGGGAGCATTCTGCTTCCCGACAACATCGCTTTATCTAAACCTACTTATAATAACGCATATTAGGGGGTAAAAAGTTAACTCAGATCCATAACTATTTTTGATATACCTTTTATTTCAATTTACCCTTCCTATGGCGGATATGGGCGTGACCCCGTTTGCAATGATTGAATTGTAACAAAACAACAAATGTTTCATAAAAGCAACTTAAAAGTTCACTTGTAAATGAAGGACATGATTAGCATACAAATGTTACGAAGCGAACAACACCACATCAAAATGTCTTCAGTAAAAGGTCTCTCCGACAGCAATAAAATGTATTCTTTATAACCTAAATGTAATGCAGATGCCGCAAAATAGCAATACGGCACCTAATAAGCACACACAAATAAAATATTCCGGGACTCAGAGGTTTACAATAAGTACAGACATGGTATCCCGTTTGTATTAAACCTTAATGTAATCTTAAGCTTCATATGTCATTTTAAAGGCGTTTCAGTGTTTTTTTTTTCTAACGGACAGATTTTTCTAAAAAAAAAAAAAATGCATATAAATACTTTAGACTTTAACTAAAAGATATATCAATTAAAAATAGGGGGTCACCATGCTTGTTTTAAAGATCAAGCTTATGGTAGGGCACCACTATTTGCTAAAATGTTTGAAAAACACGGCATTAAAAATAAGGTTTCGTTTCTAAATACTGTAACAGCATATTAAAATGATATTTTTATCACCATTTGTAACTTATAATGTATTCTATAAGTTACACATAAAAATACTGTCAAATAATTATTGAAAATACAAAACGGGCATAAAATCTCATTTGTGCCCGGACCAAAATGTATGCAAAAACATTCCAAAACTGTGAATTTTTATATATATTTTTCTAAATAAAAAATTTCAACGGACAAATTCCTTTATTTTTTCATAGTCATTTCTCTGATATAAATGCTTTCTGAAAATGTAAAAAAATACACACCTCACCAAATTTGTTTTTTTTAACTTAAACTGCTTTTTTATTGAAATTTTAGCCAAATTTGCAAAACACTATAAAATGTGACTTTTGTACCTTCAAAATTTGGCAAATATACTTTTGATGATATTCTTAACACATGAATCTTAAAATTTGGGCTTTCTTCTATCATTGTACTTAAAAAAAGAACCGCTAAACATTTAATGATAATAGTAAAGCAATTAACTGTTTTTACTCAAAATCATGGCGTAATATAGCAAAACACAACTATTGAAAAGGATTAAAGGGAAATCGACATTACTTATAGAGATTTTCTTGATGGCACTGTTGGTGGAGTTCTTTATGCAAATGATTGCTATTTGGAGGTAGGTTGCTGAATTAATTTTTCGTCCATATTTTTGATGGCACATGTTAATGCTAGACTGACTGTGCTTAGTGCAGGTGGTTTAATTTTAAAATGTATTCTCTGGCGGTTCATTATAGACTTTTAGTTGAAAAAAGGCGGGCTGGTAAGTGGTAAGTGCAGGTGGCTATTAACACATGCAACTTCATATGTCTATAATGGCCCACTAAAAAAAAAAGAAAAAAAAAGAAGGAAAAATCAATAATTTCATCTCCATATATGGTTTGCATGTTGACATTTATGTTTTAAGGCGTTAGATTGATAAAACTTTGCACAAATTCTCTTTTTTTATTACTTTTTAACGCAAATAAATTGTACTTTAATATAAAAATGTAATAGCTTATACTCACGTACAAAACATGTATTTAATCAACTTGTAAAATTCATAGTTTAACTAAATCGAAAATGGACAATTTAAAAGACGTATTTGCTTTAACCCAGCTATTTAAATAAAATTTCAAAAGTAAGTATTTTAAACTCAAAAATGTCGATTTACATTTTCTACCAGAAGTCACTCAAGGTCATGAATCACGAGACTGGTTAAGTTCAAGCGTCTCTGTGATACAAGTTTTCGTCTGGTATAACAAAGCTACCTTACAACAGCTCAGCACAAACTAACGTATTTGCTTTCTCATTAAACCAGATCTTGATCCTTTTAGGCCGATCTTGGAAATCCGTGAAATGTCGTCTGCAAACAGGAGACTTGTTTAGCGGTGTAATAAACTAGTGGGACACAATTGATCATAGGCATTGGTCTTCACTCTCAAGTTAAAATCAATGGACTTCCCGGGACCCAATTATGGGAACCAGTACAATGAAAGAAGAGAATTGATTTCCTGTTTTACTCCATTTCCTCTGTAAAATAGACTTTTTGTCAGAGATCAAAATGTCTAACGTCCTAAGAAAGCGCGGTCTTAAGTAATTTGTATGCCAATCAAAAGTTTGAAAACAACTCTTAAAACTTTATAGCAGTTCTAGCAACAACCTTGTCTTGTGATTGTTTGGGCACAATGATATTCACCATTGCCAAGTGACAGTGGTTCTCGTCGTTTTTTACGCATATAAAAATTAATATCACCTCCCGTATGTCTCCGTTAACGAATCACGAGTGCAATAATTGATGACGTAGCAGATAAACAATGAGTGATTCGGCGACGGCTTTTCAAATTCAAATAATTTCCAATTTCTGACCATTTTGGGCAATACCCCCCAATGCATAGTATAAAGATAGATAGATAAATAATAATTTATTGACTAACACTGTAAACAGTTCATCATCATGTCAATAGAAATAATAATGATGCACATAACAGATAAGTGCAACATAAACATTGCAATATAAACAACACTCGTATTGATACATTCATAATATCATGACAGTTCTAAAAATCTCCATTGGACAGTTGATTTCAATGAGTGGATGGAAAAAAAGAAAACAAAGGCAAGCGAATTGGGCAGATTTGTGTAGTTTGTATGCTTCATGTAATATTTTTTTAAATTAAAAAACAACAACAACAACATCTTTTAGATGAATTAAACAGTTGTACAAATTTATACACACTGGTACTGGTGATATTTTATTTCTTTATAAACCTCTTCCTAATTTCAGTATACATTGGGTATTCTTCAATACATTTTTTCACAAATATTACATATTCTTTGATTTCTTTCTAATCTCTTTCTAGCATATCTTCCTGTTTCCACTCTTAAAAATGTGCTGACATTCTGAGTTTTGTTAAACAGAATCTATTTTGTCTGCATGCAGGAAAAATAAAATAATCTTCCATTCCAAAATGTCATTTTATATCTTTATATAACAACGATTTACAATAACATTGAATATTTGAATTCCATTTTTGAATGAAATTACCTGTAACTCCTTGCTTAAAATCTGACAAAAATATTTTATGGTTTTCTACAGTATTCGGTTGATCCCATTCGATCAAACCATATTCATATATCAGTTCCTTTATATTACTAGCCCAGTTTTGTTACCTTTATTACAGTCTTTTTGCTTTTTGATATACGTTCTTAATGATTATATTTTATTACAGTCTTTTTGCTTTTTGATATACGTTCTTAATGATAATATTTTTTTTTTTGTTGAGGCCCCATCAGGGAAAACCCCATTTATTATCCCCGTAATAGGTTCAATAGGGGTCGGAGATATTTTCTGAACGCTGTACCTTTCACCAATATTTGACAACATGTACGTATCTATTTACATACAAAAGATACCTCACTAGCTCGCCATGTACCGTATCGTAACAAGAATTCTTTCACACCCCCAAAATAAATTTACAGAACTTTAAGTGTATATTTTCAAGTAATTAAGACTTACTATATCCCCAGACTTGGGAACAATTATTCAGAATTGAGCCGACAAAAGCATCTTATAGTTGCAAGAAGGTTTTAACATTTGGGTCATACTTTATGAACACTCACTGCTTTAAGTGCTTTACCATATACAAACTGGTAATTCAGAACCCGTGTATTTGCATACTGTACCTAAGTAATTAAAATCGTTCACCACTTCGATGTTATCATTCCATTATAGCCACTTTTCATTTTCTCTCAAAATTGCGCATTTTCTAAAATAACATTTTTTTTTTGTCTTCTCAATGTTCACCTCTAAACCCCATTTATCACAATATTCAGATAACCTGTTTAAATTACACTGTAAATGATCCACCGAATTGTCAATACTATCATATCATCCGCGAAACATAACAGCAGTATAGTCATATTAAATAGTAAAAGACCGCAGTTTATTCTATTTTGCAAAATATAATTCGATATCTTCTATAAAAAGTTCGAATAAAATCGGAGAATTTCAAGCCAACTGAGATATCGAAATAATTACAATTACAATATTTTTTTTATTTATTACATTGTTTTACACATGTCTTAACCGTGTCGTACATCGAACATATTATATTTCCCATCGAATCCCAGTCTATGTAATTAACAACAGGATAATTTTGACATTCAAAATACTAAATTTCTTAATTTTATCAACATTTTCAATGCGTTTCATTGTTATTTTACAGCAGGTATTTGCACATTATGTACCATTTGTGTTAGTATACAATATGTGAATGCTATTTTATACATTCTTTTTCTTTTTCATGAAAATTGTATCATTATGAAATATAATGAGCCTAAAAATGTAACCTATTTAGTATGACCTTATGAAACAGATTTTAAAAGTAATAATAATAGATATATATAAAATAAGTTATAAAAAGTTAACGGTTGTAACTGTACAGTGTTTAAGTATATTAAATACGTTATCCTCGTCTTTCCAGTTGAAACCTAAAAGCTGTAACAAAAGTTGGCCTTTTTAATAAATGCCTTTAAATGAACGAGCGATAAATTATGTGTTAAATGTCAGTATCCTCGAATTTGCAGTGCTTGAATTAATCTAAAATTATTTTCTTTTCCCTGCTTTATTTCGTGAAATTTTACACATCTTAAGTGCAATCAACCATTTTGATCGATGTCTGATTGAGAAAAAGGCATCAAATACGACCCTCTCTCGACGTTCATGAGGAATGTAGTGTCTGTAAAAAACTCATTTATAAGGCCCACTTCCTTAGTTTCAAGTTCATTAGGTTATGTTTCCAGATAACCGAGCTGTTAACGTCGAGTTAAGGCCATTTGGGTTGTATTTTAGATGCTTTAAACGGTGCAAATTTACACTCATTTTGCTGAAAACACACACGTCATGTACAATACCGTCTCACGAAACGAAATCATGAGTTTGGTATTTTTACTAGCTAACCATTTTTGCTGACTTTTGCGACTTTTACGATTAAAACATGCAAAAGAGTGGTGTAAGGGAAGCACGCTCTTGTTGAAAATGACATTCACAATCATTTTAATTTGAATTCACAGTTACATGACAAAAACTACTAGGTATAATTTAGATAAAGGAGGGGATAAAAGGGGCTCAATGGTCAAGTGATATTATAGTCGGTAACTTACTGTTACTGAGCCCTTCACCACTGTGGTTCAAGTCCAGGAAAGGACACTCGGATTTTTTTTTATGTTTGGAAGCCTTCTAGTTGGCTTGCTATCGGTCAATAGTTCTACCCGGGTGTCACTGTGTACCCAGGGTCTATATTCATCTGTTAGTAGCATGACGTTGCTTTATGACTGATATACTGTCATATCGACGGTAAACCCATAAAAAAACGCAGACTTAGGTCAATTAGATTACAACGGGTAAGCTGTGGTGTGAAAATAATGTACAGGATTTTTTGTGCAAAAAAAAAATCGTATACTGTTACCAACATACGAATTAAAAAAATCCGCCGGGAATTAAAATAAAACATGTCACAGTAACTCTAGACCCCACCCCCTTTCTCTTGAATACCATCAACCTAAATAAAGCTATAAAAGTCACTGAAAAATGAACATGTGACCCCCAGCATATGCCACATTCAAGATTTAAATTCTGATATAGATCTCCCATTTGAACAATCTCATCTCATAGAATCTCAAAATATGGAATGAATCACCCAACATTTCAACAATTTATATCATTATCCTTTAATTCTGTTCAACAGCTTCAGCGAAATATTTTAAAGTTTCAATACAGATCGAAATAAAACACGTATTGATTAAGGAATCAAAACCACCATCATCACAACCATCGTCGATCATCAACACAGTCATCACTAACTTGCTGTTTTTGCGTGTATACACATGTATCAAGAATATTAAAGAAACAACCTATAGCTGTATTCAGCCAAACACAAAACAAAACGTCTGTCTGCATATAGCTGTTTAAAAGACTAGAACCTTATTCGACATGAAGTGACAGCAGCTGCTGGAGCTGTTGCCCTACATTAGCACTTGGCGCCATCAAGAAGGACCGCCATTGCCCTCCCACGCCGGTGATACATTGTTACCACTTCCCTGGAGTATGCTTAATCGAATTGTCACTCTCAATAGAACTGTGTTTGTCGCCGTAACACTTCACTTCAGACATCCTTTTCGGGGGTGGTTGCTATCTACGTAGGTTTCGAGGACAACACTTCATTGCAATAAAGCTTCAAGAATTCCGAATGTCAGGCTGTGAGACTGACATACAGTTTGAGCAAATCAAAGCTTTCAACATTCTCACATCGTTGGAGCTGAGGTTATAGGGCTGTAATTCAATCCGACAGAGAAAATTTCCCATGGGACTCTGGCTATAGGGTCTACGCTCTTTTACGGGAAAAACGCTGAACGACGTCATTCAAGGGAGATACTGTTAACTAATTAAAAGGAAACAATGAATATAATTTCTCACAGTGATTTTCGGGTTGGACCTAGAGTGTGTTTTTCTTAGTGTTTTGTGGAGAAAAAATAGGAAAGGTGTCGAGAACTGAAGAGAGGTGCACGATGAGAAAATTTGAGAGTGTTCTAGACGTCTTTTGCGGTGAGTCTCTGTAGTATGCTTTGCTGTGATGCAGTTTGGTGCTGGGGTCTACACACGTTGCTGGGACAGGGTGTATAATTAACTAGAATTAACAAAACGTTCAGAGGCTTTGATAAATTAAAAGTAGTTCACTTGAACGACATTTGCACACAGCGGAATAACAAGACACTCTAAACATTGGATCAATCAGTCGCTGGTAGGGTACAACCTAGCTTTACAATAGGAACAATTTCCGGGAGGCTTGGAGTGTGCTAACAAATTGTTCACAATATTCGTATATAACTGTTGAATTGTGTTTATCTATTGTATTTACACATTCAGTGTGACCTTCCAGTTTGTTTGCGGTAGATCGGTGATTCTACCTTGAACCTAGCACTGTCACAAATCGACGTAATAACAATTAGTGTAATGATAACATATAATCTTACAACGAATGATAAATACGCTCTCGGAAGATGTAAAATTCAAGCATAAATTATTTACCCCCCCCCCCCCCCCCCCCCCCCAAAGGTAATGTATAAAACTTCAATGTATTTAATCATAGAACATTTGAGAATCAAAGCAAAGCAAGTTGAATTTAGTAAAGGCATATAATTAAGAACTCACAAACAAGTGTAATGCATGTAACATACACTAGCAAACAAATGTAATGCTTGTTAGAAACACTAACAAACAAATGTAATATATATTTTTTTAAATAGGAAAAAAAATGAAAAAGTAAATTGATAAATAATTATTTCGAAATCGATGTTTGAGTTGTTGTAGCAATAAATGATTCAAATCGAAGCAAATTCTTCATTTTCTGCAAAACATATCTTTCAAACAATCAAAACTAGATTATAAAATCTGTTACGAAGATTTATGTAACTTAAATGTATATATGTACATTATCTTGTAACTTAAATGTATATATGTACATTATATTGTAACTTAAATGTATATATGTACATTATCTTGCGATCAACAGAGTCAAATGATTTTGTATGGATGTAACTCTTTCCAATTACTGGTTTTGATTTTATTGTTAAGAGTAGCAGTGATTAAATGTTGCCTTCCGTGTAAATATTGTTTGGCAGTTATGTTCCTAGAATAGAAGAAAATTTGTTGAAACATCTCGTTTTTCAGTTACTGAATGATATTAGCAGAGTTTAGTTTAATAATATTTTTGCAAATATATTCCTTTATAAAATAGGGTTATGTAATAATATTTAATATTGTATACAGAGAAATGCAAAAGGATGCACGTTTATTAAGTTACGTTACATTAGTTGTTGGCTCTCTCTTTATAACTTAATAGGTTATTATTGTATTGTATTTCATTATCCTTTTGATAAGATATTTTAATATAACTCTTATTTACAGAGAAATATAAAAGAAAAATAAAGAGAACAATTCGTTTGCTGAGTAAATTTTACCATGTCTATATAATTATCTATTCGTTGAAATTAGTGTATTTGAATTCGTCGCCATGAGTTATGTTGCTTAATTGAATAACAATGGACATATGTGTTTTCGTTATAATATTTTTCCGATTATGATCTACGTATTGATGGGTTTAAAATAAAAAGAACAATAAAAATCACAACAACAACAACAAAATAGACAACAACTCTTATTTTGATTTATATTAACACTGACAGAAAAAGTCATACTATTCCCGAGAACATAAATAATTTACAAGAAAATTTTTCATACGCAGGAGAATGTAATATTTTTTTTTTTTTTTTTTTTTTTTAATTTCCTTGTTAAATCTTTTTTGCACTCATGCTGATGATCTAGAGATGCATAAATGTCTTTAATTTATGAATATAATAACAAGACGTCCATCTCCACAATATTTAAGTGACGTCATTGTTATTTATGGTTTTTTTTTTATGATGTCGACGTCATTTCCTGTCCCCGCTTAGGGAATACTTCTATAGATATTAAAATTATTTTAAATTTTGGCAAACCTTTATGTGCTTGGACCAACACTACTAACCTTATGTGGCTTACCGAACATATACTAACTAGTATATTTGTGAACACCTTTTTGGTAGCACATACTTTCAAAGATGTGAAAAAATATCTTAAAGATATTTGTGGTGCAACATATATTCTTACAAACTGACGCTAAACTGTTTAATTATAAGCTAATTTGCTTGTTGAAAAAATCCATAGATGTGTACTTCTATCTTGTTATAATTGCACACAGTTGAGATGAAAGCCCGCTACTCGCTGGAGGTATTTTATAGATACGTATCATTAAGAGATATGTCTAAAGGCCATAAATCCCCATTACGGGAAGAGAAAATCTCGATCCATACTCAGGCTATGTTTAGACTGATCAGGAGGCAAACACAATCATGTATAATTGCGTCGTTATAGCAAATCAATCATCTTTGCCCATCAATCTTAAGTTATCCATAGACTCACGCTACTTCTTGTGTGACCTTGACCTATTTTGACACTGACCGACATAAATTTGATTTTCAATGAAAATGACCTTGACCGAAGAGGGCTAAATATATTGCTTGAAATGGAAGTAAAAGCCATTAGATGGCACATGCTTGGTGCTTCCCATGGATGGTGGGCCAATTGTCAGGATAATGTGACACGATGTGATAAGTATCACATTCTGGCTAAAATGTACATTACACCTGTCAGAGCCCAAATGACCCAAACACTGTTGGCGAGGCAGCAAACCCAAACAATTAAACAAATAAATATAACGGCTTTTGTTTATATAGATAGGATCTTTTTTTCCCTTCCGATTATAACCACTAGTGTAATTTGAGTTTTCCCTTATTTAGAAAGTATTTGATATTTTAGTGATTGTTTTTTTTAATGATTGTTTTAACTTAAACATAAGATATTTTTATTAGAAAAGATACATTAGAATTACCGGAAACCTGAGTACCTTTCTTTTGCAATTTTGAATATTTTTGCCATTATATTCATGTCAACTAAAATATCGACAATGAAGCGAGAATTAACCAACTCGAATAGTCGGCAGCAAACATTGCCACTGGCTATAATGAAGAAAAAAACGTAATGAAGGAACACATACGTCGTTGATAAAAAAATGCATATATATATATATATATATATATATATATATATGTTATATATACATTAAAAACAAAAACGAATGTTTTATTGAACACAGAGTTCATAAATAACCTTACTATTTTCTTTTATATTTATGTTGTTTACAGTAATTAAAACCCTGTATTTCTTGCTCCTTTTATATATTTGCATATTTGATTGCGGGTGTCCTGAATGAAAAAATATTACATTCAGATTTTTTTTTATTGTTGGAAATGATATACGTGACTACATGTCCGAGGTTTCGGGATCGAACCCATTTGCGGGCAAGACTTTTTGATGACATCCCCGGGCGCCAAGAACTGCTCCAACCAAGAAACCGCCGAGATGGATCAGTATTAGTTGAAAGAATGATATTTTTCCATAAAATAAATAAGTTCAAACTATATATAGTATATTTTCTACTTTTAAATTCTTACATGTATGACTTCCAGTTTCAATTGCAAATTTATGAAAACTGAATCCTAATCCAATATTTAAAAAGACAGGCAAGAGATATGCCCCCAACCTCCTAAATTGTAGATCAATGACCTTTTGATTAGCATTATCTGACAGCAATATTTTCACTACATACAACGATATAGAAATGGCCCGCATGACAATTTTGTAGACAAGTTCTATGGTAAACAGATAATCTTAAAGGTCATCATTCGGAAATATTACAACAGAGTAACTGAACTTTCGATTCTAAACTCACGAGCGCGTTAGGTTCAAGGATTTTCAAGGTATTTTCATTTATTAATTTTCATCGGTGTTCCAAAGCTACTTCGTGTATTAACGTGGTTAAAAAACACGGACGACGAGGTGATGGAATGGATATTCTTCAATTGTTATCTTATGCGGAAAAACAACTTTTGTTTGCCGTTTCTCTTTGGGATATGATAAGTGGCGTGCATGTCCCGGAACATCTGCTATACCGTGAAGTATGATATGACGGGCGTCTTCTTGAAATTATCGTTGTATAGACCAGACCACCAAAGACTGCATCAAATCTGCATGTTGGAACAATCTGCTTATATAACGCACACCTAGGACAAATAGCTTCCAACACAATAACGTTACCAAAGCCTCTTCTCTGCCCACCGGGCACCATTTAGCTAGACACCAAACTCTGCCATTATGAGCCAGGCCAGGGTTTACAACTGTTCAGTTTATGAACTGATTCCTAAATAATCTTGCTACTCCCTATATAGATACCAACCGTGAAGACAGGCGTTCAGCGGGATATTGACGCAAAGCCAAAGACCCACACTTGACCCCCGAGGAAATCAGGATCATCCCAAAATGACGGCATCAGATATTAACCGGTCTGCTTACCATTTCCATGTTATACCGTATATCAAGAGAATTTAAAAATATCAAAAAGGGTTATTAAATTCAAACCAAAAATAAAGGGAATTATTCCGATCAAAATAAATTCGTTAAAGTTTTTAAAGTTATTTTAGATAATCATTATCCCTGTGGTCCTTGGAGGTCAGGAGGTCAGGAGGTCATGTGTTTAGTAGAGACATATATACACCGCAAAAAGGAACTTGCTTGGCGGTCAGCATATCGTACTAGGTCATGTTTTACTAAGTTTAGTGTTTAACAACAGTGCCATCTGTCTCGAGTAGATAAAGCCCCTGTTTTTGCCCCAGTATTTTATATAACCAAGAACCTTGGAATGGACTAAAAGTTAATTAAAGAACCGATGCAGTACACCAGAAGAAGCAGTCAGTTTCCCGTAGGTTGTTTCTTCCTCCCCACAATTCATGTTTAGTAACCCGCATCAAATGGGCCTTTTACAAAAGGCCAGTCATACATCACTATATATAATACATATTATATATATTGATATATGACTCACCTTTCGTGCCAGACCCTTATGACTCGCATATGACATGTACACAAACGGACAATCTCGGCTATCTGCCAATGCAATATTTCCGAAATATTTTAAAAAAATTTAAGGGCTGCCATAATGCAATTACAAATCCAGATCAATATTTGGCTTTCGACTGTGGCCCCCAACCACCTACTGTGGCCGCCAGCCAAAGTAAAGCAAAATCATTGCTTTGAACCTCCTAGTCAAAAAACTACGGAAGCGCTGAGGGGACATGGTGTATTTCTTTTTCGGCCGTTGGGCCGTTTATTTTCACCCCGACTTCCTGTGAGACATACAGTAATGAAGCGGAATAAAATTTGGTTTTTTAATGGTTATTATATACTTTGCTAAATTCCCATTGGTCATTGTAAAATTAGTTAAAGGAAAAGAAAGTAGTTGCGGAAATGAGTTCTTTAGATCTCTGTTTGTTTTAAATGTTAAAGTTTTCTACCACTGCGAACGCTTTGTCCAGAATAGTAAGATACTGCACCTTTTTAAGGTAGACTGAAAGAGTAGAACGCTAAAAAAAGGAAACATAGATTTCGTAATTGTTTGTTCGACCCTGACATATCCTATATTCAACAAAAAACGTAATATCCGGTTTCGTTTTGTAGCCCGCAAAACGAAGTCTAATGCGCAGATGTTTTAAGGAATAAAAGTTAATCAGAAAGTCCACTCCTCATTGTTACACTTCCCATTGTTAGTAGACCTATACCACTAATTGAAATACAGGCTATATCTGTTTCTCGTTTCATTATTCACCTCAAGCCTCCATCCAAAGTCACGCCAAGTCATTTATGGTATAATTGACTAACATGATTATAATGGTAATATATTGCAAGTACCATGACTAGTTGTAAATGGTCCATGTTCCAGATCATTCAAACTCCAATGCAGTGGTTAACATTCCTTACAGTTGCCATCACATTTTTTTTAACAAGATTTGGTTATTTTTAGCTCACCTCAGCAAGAGGTGAGTTAATGTGACCGACCTTCGTCCGTCGTATGGCGTTCGTCAATATTTGATTCAAACAACATCTTCTCCTTAACCACTTGATCAAATTTGATGAAACATTACAGGGATATTATTTAGGTGGTTCCCTTTCAAAGTTGTTCAAATAATTGAATTCCATGTCAAATTCTGGTTGCCATAGCAACAGAGATGATAAAATTTAAAAAGTCTTCTCCTCAAAATCTAATGGCCAGATTTCATAATAATTTGGCACATATCTTCCTTTTGTGTGTGTCTACAATAATTCTTCAAACTTTTTGGATCCGTGAAAAAACATGGACGCCAAGGGCGGTGCTATTTTTCCTTACATGTCTGTAGTAAAAATTTAAAAAAAATCTTCTCCAAAACTACTGGCTAAATTTCAAAATGTTTTGGCACAAATGTTCCTTGGGTAAGTGTCTACCAAGATTGTACAAATTAGTTGGATCCGTGGTATTTCAAAGAGCTGCACTGACACAGGAGTTACACAGCTATTAAACCAACAACAAAATCTATTACATGTTAAACCATTCAGACACTAATCATCAAGCTGGTTACCACGGCCGAGTATCTTTTTTAAAGATATTTCTTGTTTATTATCTCGTGCCCACGAGTTACTATCTAAGAAAAAAGATCTCGCTAACTCGTGGTCACGAGTTACTAAGAAAAAAACAAAAACGAAAAACAAATTTTGCTTACTCGTGGTCACAAGATATAACTAAGAAAAAAACAATCGAAAATCGATTATTAATTCGTGGCCACGAGACATAATTAAGAGAAAATGAAATGAAATGAAAAATAAATAAAAATAAACAAACAAAAAGCAAAAATCGCTATCTCGTGGCCACGAGATAATGTGGGATGTGATTGGTCAAATACTCGTGGCCACGAGACAGCTAACTCGTGGCCACGAATTAGCTGACCAATCAATCGCTAGATTATCTCGGCTACGAAATAGCGATATTTGTTTTTTGTTTTGTTCTTAGCTATTTACTCGTGGCCACGAGTTAGCAAAATGTGTGTTATTTTTTTTTTATCATTAAATCGTGGCCACGAGTTAGCGATTTTTTTTTTTTCGAACTTTCTCTTTTTATTCTAGATCACGTTTTCAAATTTTTCTTTTTGTTTGACACGAGCAAGAGAAAAAAAAAAAAAAAAAAAAAATACACCATGTCCCCTCTATGCTTCCGTAGAATACACACATTCCCAAACATTTTTCTTTCTGTTTGAAGACATTTCAAATTCGCTAAAACAGTTTCTCTTTTTTATCTCAAACTTTTCAAGTATCAAAGACAGAGATTCGCAATTCAATAAATCATGCGTTTAATATACCACTGTGGAAGTTTGGAAACAAACTGCCTGTTATGGCCGCTAAAAGCAAACAATATTCATAGATGAGTGTTCTTATAAATTACTTTATCTCCGACAATTGTATTCGCCAAGATTGTCTACGGCAAAAAAAAAAAAAAAAATGCTGATGACATTATAAATCAGCCATATAATGCAATACAAAGCCAATGCCGATACTAGAAGACATTCTTGGCTACTCTTGGTCACACGGCTAGCTGCCCCACTGTCTAACAAAGCCATACAGATACTGAAGTTGCCAAGCCATGATCGCGGCAACATTTTGGTCCACAGGCGGGTTCAATGCACCTTTTTTTGTGATTGTCTTTACAATGATTTCTCGCCAGAATATGCGGCCTTTCCTAAGGCGGAACATCGCTTTCATTGAATCAATAGAACGAGCATTTGTTCGGACAATACTGACATCTTGTTATGCCAAACACAAGAAAAATATCAGATTAAAAACAATTAACCTAGCAGTATTTGTTTCTTTATGAAGACTTTTAAGTAAACAGATATGTAAAATAAACGGCGACTTTGAAATAAAGTGTACATGTTCAAATAGCTTTTGTGCAATAGTTTCTTTTCCTAATAATTAGCATCCCCTGTTTTGTGCTTTTTTTAGTTTGTGATTTTCGTCAACTTTTAAAACTTTACAAAACCATTAAGACGAAGATTTGTTTTGTATGTCAATATTGATATGGTCACACAGTAAGCGACCTCCATACATGCCAATTACTCAGTTGTAGTAATACGAAATTTCTGAGGTTTGGTTTGAGGACAATCCTCTTCAAACAGATAACAAAAAACTGTCCCAGAGGACTGTTTGGACTCTTATTTCTGTATAAATTACATCAAATATAATCAGTTCGTAGTGTATGTTTTAAATCTCACTACCGGCCTGTAACAAGGACAACTAGTCATTAAACAACGTCATTAATGTTCTTTGTCTGCTTATTAGAAACAAAATGTCGCATTTGACCGGTTTGGTTCAACTAATTGACTAGAAGACAGATGACCTTGTCGTTCCTACGAACAGTAACATTCCTGTTGTCAACTTGGGATGAAATCTTTCTCGACCCCTCTATTCCCCCAAAATAGATTGATTAAACACAAAGTATGTTATGAATACTTCGTGTTCTACTCCTAACTGGTGTACAGTGATAAGACGTATGGACAATAAGTGTAGACTTAATAAGAAATCGTTCTCCGTTTTTTTCTTCTAAAGAATGCACTACTGATCAAAGGCATGTCTGAGCTAACGCACGTGCGTACAATTGATTTGAAAAATCACAAAAAAATGAAAAACGCCAAAAAACGCTTTAAAAATCGTCGCCTTACCAGGGTAAGACATACATTTGCATTCATAGTTAGATACAGAAAAAATTATTTTGAACAGATTGGCCTAGTATGATGTTACAAAAATCATATCTATAAAGACAAAATTAAGAACACAAACAGGCTAAGTTACCGACAACACACACACACACACACACACACACACACACACATATATATATATATATCTATACGGTACGATACTTTCTTGATCATCTTTCCCCGTCTAATAGTAATTAGAAATGGATTCAATATGCCAACCTCTCCTGTTAACTTCATTTTAAGGAAGCATGGTAAATGGTTTCACGTGGCTGAGATAGGATACAAAGACTAGGGCAATGTTCTGTAACATCTGCATGAAGGTTTAGCTATTAATCATTTCATTTCTGTCATGCTTCATGAAGAAAGAAAACGTAGTTAGGCATGCAGCAACATGTGTGTAAGCATGAACAGTGTTAAGATATAACTTTTATATTATTAACTAGAAAAACAATTTGAATACTTGATTAGTTTAAAAAAGATGATAACTTCAAACTTATGACATATGGGATCAATCTGGAAAAAATATTTTTGAAATACACAAGTTCAGAAGATATCAACTTACTTTAAATATGTTGTAATTAATTTTATAAGCACTGACACTAAAACATCTTTATTAATGTTATACATACATACATGAGTCCTTAGCTTGTGTTAAAAATATTCGCATTTTGGTATACTATTGGCTAATAAAATGGCCCATGAAAAGAAAAAAATCGCTCAATTTTTCAAATTTTGCTCCAACGAATCATAGCGCTGAAGGCACAGTTGTGTGTGTCTCAAATTAAAGTATGATCCTGGTCGTGTGCTGTCGTGCATTTAGGATTCACCTATTACGTAGTGTCTCTTTTTTATTGTGTCTCTTTTTTTATTAAAACAATCTGTCTGTCTTCAAATCTTTCTCCTCTTCATTTGTTTATTCTTCCCTCTTTAATATCTCAGTCACTCCATCTCATATCCCTACCCCACTTTCAATTCTCTAACTAGCGACATTTTTGTCCATTGTCTCCCTCATTACACGAATAAAGCTAGACTAAAGAGGAGGGGTAGGAGGGGTGAAAAAATGCAAGAGCTATGTAAATGAAGATGCTTTTAAAAAGGAGAGTATTGTAAGAGATGGATACAGTGAATTTAGCTTTAAGTTGAAGAAAGAGGGAAAAAGTGGAGTTTATTTTTTTATACAGGACAATATAACAAGGAAATTCAAGGTAGAATAGTAAAATATGAAAGAAAGAAGAATGATTAACCCTGTGCACGACAAGGACCAGGCTTTAATTGAGACCTAAACCGTACAACGGTAAAGGCCGATTGAGTTCGCATTAAGCGAACGTTAGGGAAAGTCTGCATTACCGTTTCACATAATCCACACTTTATATGCCCTGCTTGTAATAGCTTTCGAACAGGTTTTAAATTGGTTCTATGTTTAGATTTATTAGTCTTTTAATGAAAATGACTGTATTTCTTTGAAGATTAATTATGTCACTGAAATATGTTATATACAAAGTTATTTTACCTTCCAGAAACTCAACAAAATACAAATACCTAACTCAGTGTTTTCAATGTAGATTATTTTAGTTGTTTTTTTTAAAGAGAGCCGTTTAATTAAAAAGACAAAGACCAGTGTTATAAGTATTCTAAATCGGTTTACAATATGGCTCCAAAGTGGCCCAGATTGTAACGACTCTGTCTACAACTCTCAGTATCACTCCTCGTGGGTTCGTAGCTCTGAGGTGAAAAACAAATTATATATAAAAATGAATACTAATTTAGTGCTAAATTATAATACCAGACTATTGATTTTATTGACTTTAAAATTTGATTTGTTTATTTATTTTATGATAATGTCATAATCATTTCTGCATTTGAATTATAGGCTTCTTTTTATCGTTTTTTAAATTTTTAAAAATTTTTGAAGAAACCTAAATGTCTATATTTATCTAAAATGAATAACGAAAGGTTCAATTACCGGGGCGTATGCTATAGTTTCTTATCGCTATGTTTCGGACATGTAAACAAATTTCGGGTACTCCATTTTTTATATAACCTATAAGCTTTCACAATGTCAGTATAACTATGCTTAAAAAACGATCGCGAGAGTTTCATCTTTTTTTTTTCATTTAGAAGTTCATGACTCTTTGTTTATTGATCGCATATTAACTGTTCTACTAAAATATGAAATAAAAACAGGGGTCTCCAGCATTTGAAAAAAAAAATCCGTTTTTTGTTTATCAGTATACCCTATATATAGCAACAGTTTATGATGAAATAACAAAGTCTATTTTTTCTTCAAATTAATTACAATTATTAATTTAGTAAATTTTATGTCATTATATTGGTGAAACATCAAATATAATAAAACAAAATGAATTTGGGGTTAACTATTGATACATCTATCATTAAATACCCTTAAAATGGCTAAAATGTACCGTTATTTTGAAAAAGAAAAAAAAAATACAAACAAACAGAAACATAATTTGTTTTCAACTTTATTCTTTTTGATGTAAAATTTTGTTATTTTTCAATTAATACTTTTAGGTACTTATCTATTAGATAAAAGCTTAAAAACAATAGGACACGAGGCTTTTCTTTAAAGAATAGGCATTTTAAGTTGGTGGTGGTGGTGGGGGAGGGGGATGTTATTGCCAAACGCACCGATAATTGCTCTTCGTCCATATACCGAGACCAGTACTTTGTCTGAGAATGTCCTCTGGATGGACCAGTACTGGCAACCGTATGACCTTTAGTCAACTGACACCACCACTGTTACACGGTGCGCCGTAAGGAATGAAATAATAATACAACATAATGTTCAATAGACGAAAACAGAACTTGATGTATTACTTTGTATTGCCCTTCACAAGATAAAACACTTCTGATATTTCATTCACCTCGTATATAGAATGTGTTTTATGATCCGATAGCAGGAACTTCTCTTATATGTGTCTTGTCCGCGATATAAAATCAAACAATTTGTAATAAGCAGGAACATAAAAGAATGATATCATGGCGCTCGTCAGTCCATTCGTCTGCTCCTGTATAGCCCGGTCTGTGGTTTAAACAGAAGACAAATGACCAGAAGCGTCCAGACGCAGTAATGCATCATATCTGATAATATGTAATACCCGAACATTGGCAGTGGTTGCTTCTTGATAATATAGCCTTTCGATAGTTTTGTTTCCCTTTACCGAATCAAACCAAGTGGCCATTACTCGACCATAAATCACTAGAACCATTCTACAATAGAGAAAAATAATGTCCTGACGAGAACTGGTCTATTGTTTGGTCCCAATTAGTTTCGTACCTCCTTGTAGAGTAGAGGGCGAAATTGAAACAGGACGTTTGTCTCTGTTAGGATCGTTTGAATAAATGCAGCAGATCGGATCAGCTTTAGTTTTAAGGTACTTATTCATTTATTACATTTGTACTTTAACTGATTTAATTAACTTGATGACAAAAATCCGTTTAATGTTATATAATCCCTTACGTTATTACATTCAGACATGCTTTTAATGATTAAATTTTATCATCAGCAACCATATAGCTGCCATAGTTTTGTTTTACTTATAATGGGTAATTTAATATTTTGAATACTGAAATTCAACATTTAAGACTTAAGTCGTGTATTATTTTCATAAAGAATTAATTTCTTTTTTTTTTTTAAATGACAAACATTGGTTTCTGCTGAAAATTTGATGCCATAAAACTATTCGTTTCCAGTCTGAATGTTTCACTCATTTCCTTATTTTAGACAATCGAACTTTTCTATTTGTTTACTAAGATGATATCGTGTTTGCCTTCCATAGCCTTATAGTATGTCTTTAAATATTAAACAGAATTTGTGTTTACATACAAAGTTTATTATTGTTCAGATGATGAAAAACTTAGATTTGATGCAGTGAAGATAGTCATACTGCTATACTGACGCGCTCTACATAGTGCATAGGGTTGAAACAATAATGTACGCGTAAGCAATACTTAAGCGTAAGTGCAACAGTCGGAAAGTCGATTATTTTATATTTTGGATGTTGTTCAAATACTGTCGAACGACACAGATCTATAATTTTGGAAAACATAATCCAATTGTGGAAAATGTAATATAGTTGGCGTTGTTAGCTATATACATGTAGTATGACCTTTGTTAATTACGTTAGTAGCCCATTATATTTAACAGAAAAAGTGACAAAACTACAAATGAATTAGCTATATATATATATATACATATTATAAATTACATTTAAATGATGTTATATTCTTGCAATGTCAACACAGTAATGAATATATTACGAGATGTTAACCAAAATTATGCAAATACATTTTGTATCTAGTTTTAATCCTAAATTTATGCAAAAACATAAGACAATACAATGTACACGATTTCTTTTTCTTCAATATTGCTGAAATTTATAATGATGCAAGCTCAATATTGCACTCAGTGATTTACATTTGTGATAAATATTACTAACAAATATTTATTTGAAAATGTTGGGCATATATATATTTTCTGCGAATATATATCTTTTGCCCCGCAATTCGGTAAATGCGTTGTGTGATTTCTGGCTTAATTTATAGGTTATGTTTGATTTTGATCAGAAATATAGGTTAAATCCAAGGTCAGATATAACAATTGTACTCCACAGAATTTTAATAAATGACATTTATGCAACAGTATTTATTTCATGTTCTCTCATATTGTGACTATGAACGCTTTCTTTTGTGACACGCTGATAGACCTTGTTTTTTCATAGACGGCGCAAACTGATACTAAATTAAATGAATATCCATGAGACAGATGCAAGGTTTAGCAGATGACCACGCTTCACTAGAAGCAATCATAGATGACAAAGTTAATGTCCAAAAAAATCACCTTAAAAATAGCTCACCTGCATTTATCCAAATTTCATTCAACTTTAACAAAACATTAAAAATTAAAGGGATATACCAGGTTTAGCAGATGACCACGCTTCACTAGAAGCAATACTCACCTGCATTTAATTCTTTTCAAGGATCATATGATGAGCGATATAATGCTGTCTTCAAGATGCAAACCCGCCTACAAACCTTAATATAAGTGGTGGGTGTATATATATAGTATATATAATTGTGGTGGTATATATATATGTGATATATTTACGCCACACAATATGTCCGCAATTTCGAAAAGGCAACGGCTCTATTGCGAATCCAAGATTTGAACCATTGACGTCAAATTTCAAATACATATAACATCGCCTCCAGATGAGTTAGAAAGCTAATATTTGGATTGAATATTAGTCTTCAATAGTTCTTTTCAGTCTGTGAGAATGAACGTCATATGACGTCATAAGTTTATATGTACGCCTTAATCTCTATATATTGCAAAGGTCCCAGGACCATGAAATGTTTATGGCATATACTTCAGATACTGGAATTTCCAATTCCAATGATTATCTTAAGCCTATAGAAACCTAGTTACTATAAACATTTCGTACAATATGTAGGACCAAATACAAAAGGACTTGGTAAAAACGATTTTTTAAATGCCTTTTTCAAAAACCTAGGTACCGTTAGAAGTGTTTTACAATTTCTTATATTACTTTTGCTTTATGTTTTGTATCTTTCACGACTTTTGAGGTATAGAAGGCCAAACCTCAACAAAACGGCGAAAAGGTGTTTATGTTAATTCTTTTCGACCGACAACTTTGTAATTAATGGGGCGATCATCAAAATATGCAGAGAAATTAAAGATTTTTTTTTAATTTCTACCGATCATCTGTGAATGAGCTGCTTTAACTTTGGTATCTTTGTTCTATATTATCCAAAGGTCTTAATAACTGCAGGATGTCTTGTTCTCTTATACAAAAAAGCCCCTAAACCATTCATCTGCCTATTAACCTCTCTATTTAAGTTAAGGAAGTGATTTTGTTTTGTTTTTGTATGAATGAACTGTATTTACAAACAGAAGCTGGCTAACTCAGTGTTTTATTGATTTTGTCCTGCCTTTTAATATCGAACGTTTATTTTTGTTACTCGCATTTTCTTCTTACTTACGCCAATTAAAAAGAAAATGTTTATTTTACCTTTACAGTAACACGATATTGATAATAGTTGTAATTGATAAACACTGTCATTTTGATATGTTTATATCCGTATGAGGCCACATGGTACCTTGAATTCACATTGAGTCACATCCACGAACCATGGTAACATTCTTTACGTCCTGATTTGTGGTCCCCCTGTCAAGCGTGAAGCTTTAGTTTTGCCTTCAATGAACATTATATGTAGTGTACATCCGTCTCACTCCGGGTAGTTTGTTTGTTGGGTTTAACGTCCCACCGACAGTGTTTCAGTCATTTGGAGACGATGTCTACTTGAGACAGATATAGTGCTGCCACACTGCAGTATTACAACGTAGTCATGTGGCATGATACCATACCCAGTCTCATTATCCTGACATCGAGACAACCAGTCCTGCAACTACCCTAATATACTGAGCGCCAAGCAAGGAAGATATAACAGTACCATTTTTTACGACGTTGGTATTTCGCGGCCGGGGATCGAACCCACGACCTCACACGCCTGAGGCGGACGCTCTAATCACTCAGCCACCTGGGACGGTCACTCTGGGTAGAAGTGAATGGGTATGCATCAGAAAGCTGGTATATAATACAAGGTACATGTATAGATATCTCTCTTGCACGAGGCTCAACATAGTGGTAGTGTCAGGACTGGTTGGCCAAGTGTCAGGATAATGTGACTGGGTATGGTCACTTGTGTGGTACTCACTTGTCTAAACGTTATAGAGATGTCGGAAGTTGTTGAATTGGGCGATAGGGGTGGGTTTTGGAGACGATGTCTTTTACCAGTATAAGAATTGGTCTAGAGCTTTCCTCTGGGATTTTTATATTTCTGAATATTTGTTTAAAAATGAAAGGTTTGGGAGATTCAATAATGACTTTTAAAAATACTAGATAATACTTTGCTGGCCTTATAGCATTACCACACATAAAAACATTCGTTTGTTTAATATTATAATATTTACGAATATATCACATTGGTGTCGAAAGGTAGTCCCTTAAAAATTTTAAACCTCAGGTATGTCATGTATAAGTCTCAGGTATACCATGTCAACGTGTCCTATCCGTGTTTTATGTGTGATATGTTTCGCAAATTAAAATATGAATACGAATATTTTGCACGTTTCAGTGATCAACTTTTCGTAGAATAATGTTTATGTGTAATTCGGTAGCCTTTCCCTCAGTTTTGGTTATTTTAGACATCCAAGGTCAATTGTCATAAATATAGTAAAGATAACATTTGTAGAAATGTTAAACTGACATCGATGTTGAATTCAGCTGATATACCCCATACCTGCATAATATGCACAGGATGTGTCCTCGGTTTGAATAATTTAGTAATCTAGTTGTACAATTTACAGTTTTGTAAAAAAAACAACAACAACAACAAAAAACATCAGTATCTGTCGTTTTCTAATTAAGAGGGATAAGTATAAAGTAGAGGAAGATAAATAAGATCGATATAAAAGGGTGAAGAAACAAGAAAGAAAAGGCAAGAAAGGGTTGATATAAATTCTGAATATCATACTGTATGTCAATCTGAAATGGAATTTGTTTAATTGCGATGCAAGAAAGAAATAGAGAATAAGAGAGCGACAGGGGAAAATGGAAAAAAAGGAAAGGGAAAACACATTGACAGATGAAAATAGACAAATGAAAAGATAGAGAGAAAGGAGGGATACATCAGCATAAATACAGCGTAGTCCAAGAACTGTTTGGCCCGGTGTCAGGATATTATGACTGTGTGGTATGTTGTCACATGTATACAGCAAAAAATCAATACTTTTCTAGATATACGCAGTTACTGCACTACGGGTAAGGCTTTTTTTTTTATTTTCTACTATATCTGTACCATTGGCCGCAAGCCATTGTATTACTTCATTTTTTGATTCCCTTATTATCCTCCCCTTAACATTTCGGACACGTTGCATTTGGCAGATAGCCGCGATTATACTTTTGTGTAAACGTCATATGTGGGTTTCCCAAAGTTAAAATGATATGTGGGAAGGAGCAAACAACCAACTGTTGTGCGTTCAGTGAAGGTGACAGCTACCTATTAATAGCTAACAATTGCGGTTTGGTACCCTACTTACATCATATACACTGCGATAAAACAAGTTTGCAACCGCTCATGATAGTGACTGTTACATTTACTAAACAAGCTACAAAAACATGGGGGCTCGAAGTACTGTGGGGCGATTCGCCCAATGCAACTTTGAGCTCTGTGGCTTGTTCTGATACTTTGCTTTGGTTTTTAACAAAATACATAACTGGAAACCACTTATTATTATTAGCCCAATTGTTTTACTGGCCTTCAGAGCAATCAGCACTCTTTGGAAAAATAATCTGTGTAAAATCTGTTTATATATGATACACAGTATTAAACAACACTTGGAAGCTTGTGCCATGATATTGTGGTGTGTTAGCACTTAATCACACAAACAATCAATTACATTTATCGGGGTAAGCTGTATAAAATGAATTTTGACATAATTCTTGAACCAATGAATTCATGGTTAACAGCAGTTAACAAACGTAAACTTTAGAAAAGCATCTGTTTCACCTGGTTGGCATAAATTATTTTAGCATACTCCATCTTAAAATGGGAGTTTTAGGGTGCATAGCTTACTACATGATTGTAAATATGCAGATAACAATTTAATATTCCTATTTAAACCTTAAACACCCAGTTGAAAAAGAAAACAGTTGAGAGTCAATCGATGAATGATTTTGGTCAAAGTTTATCAAATAAAAAGCAGGCGTATGCTAATTTAAAAAATGTGGACTCATCCCTTAGTTGCAATGCTTAAATCGCCACATAATCCGAGATTAGCCAAATGCTTTCCTGGCGCAATCGGTTAAGAGTCGGTCTGGTAAACCAGACGCACTGTGTTTGAATCCCTGTCACGTACCTTTTTTGCCTTTTGTTTAATCTTTTTACTTTTCTTTCTTTTTACTGCCTAGTTTATTTACAGCTCCTAAATTTATCGACAAATGCGTTTTTAGCAATATTTTTAAACCACAGACCATTTGAAACTGTAATGGAAAAGGTAACAATATGTGATATTTGATATGGCTAATATCTCGCATTCTTATTCAAACAGTTTAAATTTCTAAAGTTGTCCTTTTTTAAAGCACCTTGTTGATAAGAATTTGATTTTTAACTGTATGTAAGTATTGATTCTATCATTATCCATCTACAGACGCACGGTCAACCAAAGCAACTATCCGTGATTGTAAAAATATGGGAAGTTTCCCCATCACAGGCAATACCGTCACAAACGGTATTGAAATTATTTTTAGAATTGCGAAACGTGGCACGTAGTACCGCAAGCAACTCCTTCGGGGACACCGTACGAGTATTCTATATTTATTCGATTTCCATGAAGTGTCGTTTACGAAAATAATGTAAGGTATGCACTTGACGAAACAAAGACATTACCAACATTAATGAGGGAGAGTAGAAAAAATATTACCAGTCATCGCCGAAGTTGCATTTGCAATAATAGCGTTTCCCATGAAATGTGACCTACACTTGCCGAGTTTATTTGTCAGGAAAAAATGATTCCACCAACATAAACGTGAGAGACAGTAGAGAGTAGAACATTATTTTTTATTTCTACCGATCATTTATAAACGAACTGCTTTAACTTTGGTTTGTTTGTTTTATATTTTCCAAGTTTCTTAATAACTGCAGTATTTTTTTTTTGATACGAAAAACACCTAAAACATTCATCTGCCTATTAACCTCTTTTTAACCTAATGAAGTGATCTTTTAAGCTGGACTGTACTGTATTAACAAACTCAGTGTTTTGTTGTTGTTTTGTCCTTCCTTATAATATCGAACGCTTTTTATTTCATTTTTTTTTGTTACAACACGCATTTGTTTTCTTACTTACGCTGATTTTTCTTTTTAAATATTTTTTGCCTAATTTGAATAATAAACACTGATATTTTAATATGTTTTTTCCGTATGAGGCCTCGTGTCACCTTAAATTCACATTGAGTCACATCCACGAACCATGGTTACAGTCTTTGCGTACTGATTTGTGGTCCCCCTGTCAAGCGTGAAGATTAATCCGTTTCACTCCGAGCAGAAGTGAACGGGTATGCATAATAAAGCTTATGCATAATAAAGCTGGTAAATTATAGATGGTACATGTATCTCTTGCTTGAGGCTAGGCATAGTGGCAGTGCCAGGACTGGTTGGCGCATGGTCAGGATAATGTGACTGGGCGTGGTCACTTATGTGGTACTCACTTGTCTACAGCGTAATATATATGTTCACAAATGACTGAATACTGTCGGTGGGCCGTTAAATCTAGGGAAAAATTGGAAAAGGATAAACGTCATAGAGATGTCGGAAGTTGTCGACTGGGGCGGTAGGGTGGGTTTTGGAGACGATGTCTTTTTCCCATGTAAGAGCAGGTCTAGGGCGTTCCTCTGAGATTTTTGAATATTGGTTTAAAAGCTTATATACAATGTTAAGAGATTCTGTAATGACTCTTAAAAATACTAGATAATTTTGCTGGCCTTATAACATTATAAATATTTTTTCGTTTGTTTAATATATTCATATTTATAAACATATCACAGTTGTGTCGAAATTTGGTCCTTACAAATATAAAACCTCATGTATGCACGGACCATGTCAACGTGTCCTATGCGAGTTTGATGCGTGACATATTTTGAACTTATTTATAAAATGAATATATAATGAAGTACATTGAGCACTTTTCAGTGATCATCTTTATGGAGAAATAATGTTTATGTTAAAATTTACCTCAATAGTGGTTATTTTAGACATTCAAGGTTATTTGGCAAGAAAACCGAGAATGAGATTCATAACCATGATATTTAAATTAAGATAACATATGAGGAAATGTTAAAATGACATTGAGGTTGAATTCAGCTAAATTAGATATACACAATATCTGCATCTGTACAAGATGTGTCTTCGGTTTGATTTATTTAGTCATCTAGTTGTACAATTTACATTTTTGTAAAAATAAAAATCCGTATCTGTCGTTTTCTAAAAAAGAGGGATAAGTAAAAGGTAGAGGAAGATAAATGAGATCGAAAGAAAAGGGGAAAAAACAAGAAAGAAAAGACAAGAAAAAATGAATATTTTGAATATCATATTTCATGTCAATCTGAAATGGAAATGGAAGGGCAAAGGTAAGATAGACATAGTGACATATGGAAAGATAGAGAGAAAAGGAAAGGAGGGACACATAAGCATAAAAAAGCGTAGTCCCAGAACTAGTTGGCCCGGTGTCAGGATATTATAACATTGTGGTATGTTGTCACATGTATGTGCCACATGCATGATATCGCAGTGTCTGTCTGACGTAGACGAAATCTCAAAATGATTGCAAAAGTGTCTGTGGGAAAATCTAGCATACATGTTTTATTATCAACAACGGTGTATTTATGTCTCATATGTCTTTTAGGAAACACTTTTTACCACAATCATTACTATGCGCCATAGATATATTTTCGACCCATTCCGACTTCTCTCCAGAACAACACCGGAGGGTCACGTAGCCCGTTTAGTGAAGTTAATACGATGCCGTAATAATACCCGGCTTGCGTGGGTGAAAGCCAGTTGTCATAGTTAATAGAATATAAATATACTATACCAGTTGTCTTACTTCATACATTTTGGTGAAATATATACAAGGGCGTAACTAGAAAGTTCTGGATGTTACGCACTATCTGGCTGGGAGTCCAGGTGCCAATTGCGACCCTGATGGGTACAAGGTGTTTAATATAGGTATATTGTCGATCCGACTATCTTGTTTACCCAATTAATATCGTTTTCGCTCCGTATACAACAGGATATAAACGTCCATTATTTGAATTGCAAGTATGAAATAAACCGGTTTATCCACAGATCTTAAACCGATATAGACAACATACTGCCGACAAAGTCTATATTCCCTATTTGTGCACGTAGCTGTTGCATCTTGTCATGCCTCGATGTTTTCAAGGCCAGATATATAAATCATAACCTTGGAAAAATACCGCCTCATGCAATTTATTTCGGGCAACCCAATAAACGTTTAATTTTCTTTCATCATACTGCTAGATTTCACATAGAAGCCCTTATCCGAAAAACATGAATATCTGCTATGTTTGATGATGTAATCTCTCATGTAATCGGATTATTGCTCATTTTTCATGTAACTTCCTCATATGATGTCTGATTTCATAAAGCTAGGTACCGTTAGAAAGGTCTTGAGATTTCCATCATTTCACTTGCCTCATATATCCACCTATCTGTAACGGCTTTTGAGATATCGACAGTTAATCCTCAGGAAACCTGCAAAAATTGGCAAAAAATATTCAATAAATACTACCCAACCATATCTTTTAAGTTAATGTTTCGATTATTATAGTCTTCATACCATTTAAACGGCATTGCATCAAGCTATGAATAATGTATTTTAAGTTAGTTTCTAAGAAATTAAATAACTGGGACACCCTGCATAAATTCAAGTAAGAACGGTTTAAACTGGTTCTTATTTTTTTTATGTAACTTCATGATATGATGTTCAATTTTGAAAAGCTGGGTACAGTTAGAAAGGTCTTCGAATTCCCAACATTTCACACGTTTTAAATAAAAAGTTATCTTTAACAATTTTTTAGATATGAACGGTTAAACCTCGAGAAAACTGCAAAAAGCTGCAAAAATATGTTCATGTTGTTTCGTTTTCTCCCTTTAATTCTATGAATCTTTACAAAATTCAATATCTGTTAAGATATAAGCAGTTAAATGAACTTGCGGTACCGTCAATTTTTTTCCTGAAATAACTCAACTGATTCAAACCCGATCTTCAAAAACTGAGTGTCATCTGAAATTTAACCCATAGTAAAATATTAATCGTTTTTGAGATATTTAAGGCCAAAGAAAAAACCGATGATTGACATGTGATCTTGACTTTTCTGGTTTTCCGGAAACGGAAGTTATTTTTTACATTAAGATGCTATGTTGCACTTTCAGTTAAAATTTAAGGCAATCGGTCAAAAACTGAGGTGCGCAGAACTGAAAAACCATGATTTTTTAATTAAAATTTTGTTAACGAGTCATGACGCCATTTGACGTCATGTGACGTAAGTCTTCGTAGATCTAAAAAAAATCGATAGGACACAAGTTAAGGCCAAATATCAAACTTCTAGCTTATCTGTAAGTTTCGTAATACTTTAATACATCTCCAGGTCCAGTGATTGTTTAACCATAAAACCTTTCCGAATCTTGCAAAACGTATATGGAGGTGCACATCTAGAATGTAATACATGTATATACATTTTGTAAAACTATCATGCTATTCCGCCCAAAAATGACGGCTGTAGAGCGCGTAAAAATATCGATAATTTTTCTCAACTCTGACGTGACGTCACATGAAAAAATAATTTTCAACAATCAAAAGTGCCAAAGTCACTTTGCTTACTGTTAAAATTTCAAGCTGCTTGCTCATCGGCAACCTATTTTAATTTAAACCTCATAAGGAAGAAGAAATGAGAATAATAATAAGAAACTAGATTTTCATTTGCAATGAAAATGATAGGACTTTCTGCAACCCGTTTAAAACTTGATCAAATTAAAAATAATTTATACAGAATACGAAAAAGACATTAGGAATCTAGAGCATAACCTTTGCATACTGTGAACATTTTAGGAAAATCCATCCATTTATAATGTCTGCAGAGCGCATATAATTTGTTTGACCAAACATCAATTTTAACTTCAGATGAATATGAATATCATAACATTTAAAAATTCAGCATCTAAAATATATGCCATAAATTTTCATCATTCTGGACCATTGACATCACATCGAATTTATTGCACGAAAAATAAAACATATAAGAACGTCATGACGTCAAATAGCGTCGGGCCTTTGAAAATCTAAGGGAAACCTTTAAAACTACATCATGTGCAAATTTCAAACCTAAAACATAACTTACACCTGTGAAAATTACAAGAAAAAAACATTCACAAATAAATTCTGCAGAGCGCGTGCAAACATTTTACCTGACGTCTATCTGGCATCATACGACGTTATATGAACTTGATAATCATTGCATTAGAAAAGACATGGTCTGAAATATTTGCCACACAATTTTCATTGTTATTAGCCATTGGCAATTACATTTTCTGATAGGATATTTTCCGAAAATGCTTTAACTTACAGTGTAGCAATACCACGTGACCGTGACGTCACTAAAGGCATCAAAACCAAGACAAAACGGTCAACATTTGGCTCCGCTTGAGCATATAAAAATTACCCGTAAGTATTTCGTTTCTTCATCGATTTCGATGGGAGAAGTGTCAGTCCTAGGTAAAAAATATAAGCTTTCCGCGGAATATTGGATCTCCATTAGCATCTTAGCCGTTTTTTTTTCAAACGGTACGTGAAATCGTTGCACAAAATATCTTGAAACTGTAGTTTGCTCGCATACAAAAAAAATTCTTAGGTTTCACGAAGTGCTTGAAAAAACGGTTTTTGAGATATAAATTGTGAAGCGCACTGGGGATTAACATTTTTATGGATTTTTTTTTTCGCCATAGTTCAACAGATTCAACCCCGATCTTAAAAACTTTTATATCATAAAGAAGGCTTTTCAAAGCGTTGTAAATAATGTACATTCTTTCTCGATAAAATATTTACTGGTTTTGAGATATTACAGGTCAAAGAAAAAAACGATAATTCGAATACAACCTTGACCTTTGCAATTTTACGGAAACGGAAGTGACATGCTCCATAGGAACTTATGATGCACCTTCAGTTAAAATCTCATGCAATCAACTAACATAAGTCTACAGCCGTAAAAACGTTAATTTTAACAAGCAAGACTTTTGACCTTATGACGTCTAATGACGTCATATGAATTTCATCTCAAAATGTAAGAAAGACTAAGATACTTTTATTCTGTCCAAGTATCAGCTTTCTAAATCATCTGGAAGCGACCTTATACGTATTTGAAATTTGACGTCAATAGTTCGAATCTCGGACCAGCCATAGAACCTTTGCCTTTCGAATTTGGAAAAACGGACACGGGGATGGACAACTAGAACGTAACATATACATTCTTTTTTATGAAAATCGGTTTAAAAACAATGGATATAGATCGCGTACAAACTTATATATGACGTCATAGGCATAAGAAAATTATAGAAATGAAAATGTCTTTATCTGAAATATATGCCATTAAATTATCATGGTCCTGGGACCTAAAACCATATAGAAATATATGCGTAGAATTAAGGAATTCGTTTTGACCTTATGATGCATATAGTCAAATGACGTTCTTCTTAAGAATGTAAAATTCACGAAGGACTTACATTCACATCAAATATCTCCTTTCTAACTCATCTCAGAGAGATATTATACTTATTTGAAATTTGACGTCATTGGTTCGAATCTTTGATTTGCCATAGACTATTTGACTTTTTGAATTTAGAAAAACGGACACCGGGATGCACAACTAGAACGTAACATATACATTCTATGATATTTTTTTATATAAAAATCTGTCCAGAAATATTGGCCGTAGAGCGCGTACAAACATTTGTAGACAACGTTAAGTGTGACGTCATGTGACGTCATAGGCAAATGAAAATAATTGAAACTGAAATTTCAGTATCTGGAGTATATACCATTAAATTTTCAATATATATAAATTAAGGCGTAGGAAAAAGAAAAAAGAATAAGAAGAAGAACTAGATATTTCGTTTGTCCCGAACAAACGATAAGGCTTGCTGCTCTAATGACATTTGTGTCATTGTGGCCTTGAGCTTTGACTTTATGACCTCAAAATCATAGAAGTCATCTACAGGCCACTGGCAATGTCCCTACTAAGTTTCACAGACCTATGCTTATTCCCTCTCAAGTAATCAGTCTAAAAGGATTTTATATCAAATGTCATTGTGTCACTTTGTTCTTGACCTTTGACCTTATGACCATAAATTTTTAAAGGCATCATCATCTGACCGTGGGCAATGTTCCTACCAAGTTTCACAAACCTATGCTCATTTCTGCTCAAGATATTGTGCGGACAATAAATAAAACATCTTGTTCTTAATATCCTGACCATTCACACGATGCTGTTACCGCTTATGGTGAGCATGACGATGATTCGATTTAAAATCACTGATCCCGTCTCCGGAGCCTCCGTGGCCGAGAGGGTTAAGTCGCTGATTTTAACACAAACTCAGCCCCTCACCGCCTGGGTTCGAATCCCGGCAGGGTCATTCGGATTTGCATGTGAGGAAGCCTTCCAGCTGGCTTGCGGTAGGTCGGTGGTCTACCCGGATGCCTCCGTGCATTCGGTGTCTTCTTCCACCTGTAATTAGCTGGACGTATCTATATGACTGAAATACTGTCCAAACGTAGCGATGCATGCCTCAGAATGACGAAATGTTCATTAAAATATGACTTTCTCATCAGCAATATAAAGGGTGTCGCTTTGACACAGGTACAAAACGGCCCATTAAATATGTGCCTGTGGTTTTCTCGATAAAATGCATGCTGCTCATGATCAGATATCAAGGTAATATTGGCTTTTTATATTGTACTTCCTTTTAATTATGTCTCCCATATTTATTGGGGGGATATATTGAGTTCTGTCTGCCCGTTTGCCTGTCCCATTTTTATCCGGGGCATAACTCAAAGGTATCAAAGCAGAAGTCGTGGACTTATCCAATTTCAATTTTAAATTCGCAAAATATGATACCAGTGTAGCTCCCTTGCTTGGCGCTATGCATATTTATTTGTCTCTCCAGGTCTGGTTGCCCCGGTGTCATGATAAAGTTATTTGATGTGACATCATGCTAAATGTCTACAGGTGATACTGCAGTGTGGTAACACATTCAATATCACCAAATTATTAGCACTTTGATATGTAATGTCGGTATATTTTCGTCCAAGACATAGATAACAATACAATATTTAGTTATTTCATATAATGTATATATTTTTAGATGATAAAATCAACGTGGATTGAACGTTTCAGTATGGTCTTGAATGTTTTGAAAATAGAAAATGTCTACGATAGTTTGGCATGTTTCAAGGTTTGAATTACGCAATTGATTATTCTTGTTTTAATATGAGCTTTTATGACATTGCCCAGAAGAATGACAGCGTAAAATGGGAATCAAAGAATTAATCATATTATAAAACGGCTTTCTACATAATCATCCGTTTTTCTTATACAGTTACAAGCACCAACCATGCAAATATCTATTGACATGAAACTATAATAACGCTTCTCACAGCAAGATCTACTTATTATCCCACAAACTGCAGATCAGTCCGATAAGCCATATCAATTACTCTCATGTGTTCTTGGTAGCATACATCTTTTGTGTTCTGCGATGAAAGAAAATAGACATGTTATTAATTAGATGTTAAGCCAGAAATTACACTGCATAAACCGAAGTACGGCGTGAAATATATGCTTAATATAAATAAATATACCACTTGTATACATCTCACACAAAACGCAAATTTTGGCAGTTTTGGGATTAATTGAATATCACTAAATGTTAAGTTGAATTAAACTTTAAAAATTATTCTGGTAGATTCTGTGTACATTTTTCAATGAGTCTTTAAGTTTTGTTAAATTTCAAAATTAAAATTGGATATGTGCATGGCTTACTGGTAATCGTCTTGGATTCTAGATCATAACCCTTACATATACAACTGAATAATTTTAGTAACAATGTTGACATTGTAAATGTATGATTAAAAATACTAAATAAATACTGAGAAAATAGATAAAGTATATATGCAATTTTATTGGACATAATTTCTAAAAGAATGAAGTCAGATGTATACTACTACAGATATACTCACGAGGGCGGAGCCGAGTGACTATATCGTGTAGTTAAGGCAACTAAACAACCTATTTAGCCATGGCATTTTCCTTCCATAGCGACAAAACTTCACAAAGTGTGAGTTTGTGTTGCATAGTCCACACTTATTGATTTTTACAAGAGTTGGACTAGTTATAGTCCACAGTGACTATGAACAAATTCTAGCATTGATTGGACGAGAGGAAAATGCCATGTGCTAAACATTAATATCTTTGTAAAATATGATATCATTGAAAGTATACTAATGACAACTTTTTATATTTGGAAATATTATATTTATTTAATGCTTTCGGTGGATTATACGGAAATATCAGTGAATTAGAATGGTAATTTCACTGCTTAAAACAGTGAATATTACCTTTTTCAAATTTTCAGTCTGGAATTTGAACCCGACCTACGTTATAAATGATCGGAGCGTCATTTGTGCTGGGTTTCACGCAAGAAATGACGTCTTAAAAACGTCACGCACGCGAGGCAATCCCGCCAGTTTTGACAAATTTTGTGAATAACACCACAGCTACTTTCTGGCCTTTAAAGCATTAAATAAAAAGAAAAAATGTTGTTGTACTTTAACTCTCACATGATCGATTAATAATTTCACTGAGTGAACATAAAATGTTATATTTTCACGAGTGGCGAATCATATTCTAAAGCATGAACCGGTTTTATACGAGTATTTATAAGCGCAACACTTAACTAGGTTTTGCATGAATGCGCAAGACTGAATGTATCCTTGAAACATTGAAACGGTACACATTTTACTGATTAACGTGAGTCTAAAGCTGTTGCATTAAAATTGAAATTAAATTTCGGATAAATGCACGTGAGCTGATAAAAACTTCTAGATACCTATGCATGTAATTGTTTACTGTTGTCGTATCAGTACATAGGTCTATCAGATTTTTGGTAATTTCCTTGCATTCTTACACCCATGCCTCTACCTCCTTGATATACATTAATCGAACATATAAGTCTTCTGGTGTAAAAAAGTGATTATAGCCACAATTGAACGGTTTAGATAATCAGCGTAAAATAAAATACAGTTTATTTAGGTACACTATGAAAAGACATGAAATAAACACTGTTGTATAATATTGAGTGATATTCATTTACATTGCACCGGGGGGGGGGGGGGGGGGGGGGGGGGGGGGGAGCGCACTTGGTCCTCTAAAATTCCTGGACCATACATAAATGCAGATACATAACCCCCAAAAAACTCACAATATTTATTTGCTTTAAGAAAAAAACAAACAAAAAAACACCCTTCTCTCGCTTCGGGCAAAGCGGCAAGCCGCTTGCATTGTCACTGTCTACATTGTTTTGTATTGCAACCCCCTTCCCTGAACTCTGCATTGAACGTATACTATTTGTTATATCTGATATTGGAATACATAGTTCCCGTGTGATGTCATAGGCACTGAAAGACTCTTTTTGGCAGCCATCTTTAAAGGTATAAGTTTATGCAGGCCGAAAGTTGAGAATACTTGCTGTTTTTAAATCATAATGGTGCTTTTATTTTTCAGTCTTTCAGCTTTAATAGATTTTAGATATGAAAATGATATTCTGATAAATTCATCGGTAATAACTTAATAACCAAAAAAAGTTACACTGTTTATTTTGTTTAAGGATGAACCCATACTTTTTTTCTTTACTGTGCATTTTTTTAAATTTTTTTTTGTTGCATCCATACATATTTGAAATATTCCATCCAAAAAATATGAATTTCAAGAGCTTTCTTATGGTGTTTACATTTTGATTTTTAAAAACGAAATAATAAGAAAATGAGAATTCTGCTTCTATGTCATTCATAAAAAAATCCACTGAATTTGCCTTTAAATATGGCCACCAAGTGTAGGGAAGTTCACTGATTTTTAGAACTATGTATTGAGTACATAATCTAATAATAACCAAACATTACATAGGTAATTATACCGAATTTAGGGGTGTAATGTGCGCAAATGTTAAATATTTTATTCTGAAAACATTTTACTAATTACGCAGTAATTTCAATATGGCATGTTAATCTATTATAATATATTCTCACGGAACATCGTTCACGTCGTTTAATAAGCGGTGTATTTATAAATCCTTGTATCCAAGGGGATTTATTTGACCCCAGATGACTTCAACGAAAACATAGTTTTTCAAAAAGATTGGGTGTTATATATTTACAGGTAAAAAATACGGGGCGATATATATTCAGCGCGCAAGTATAAACTGGACTGTGAGTAGTCGGTATAAAGGGAGATCAATGCTACGAGCGCATATATATGGTTTCCATGTGAAACCTAAATGTATCAATTTTGTACTGATGGATTGTATACTGTAAATACTGCATGGAAATCGGGTCGAGAAAAAGTGGGGTGATATAAACAGCCCACTTTTTTTCAAAATTACGTCCTACAATTACTTCTGTCCTTATATTTCCTGCAAGGAAGCCTCATGTACATTATGACGTTATTGTCGTTGATATGTCGACGTCATCAATATGGGCGGGTTTGACGTCATATTTTTTACTTTGATAGTGTTGATTTAGACAGACCTCTTTCATACTGAAGTTAGTCTTTTATGTAAATTACATAAGACCAACATGTTTTTGAAAAGGGTCACTGTCGTTTGATATTATTTTCTTATGTGAATATCCTTTTTCCGTCTTTCACCAAGATGTAATAAAATGTATACCGTGAATGACCACAAAAATAACCCTTCTAAGATCTCGTTCATAGAGAGTTGAACATTAAATAGCAGGGGGTCATCTGGAGAGCATAACCTTTAGGCCACGCTAGATCGGACACTTGATGAGGAA
>CM037793.1:7261453-7311453 GCA_021229015.1 Solen grandis | reverse complement strand
ATTGCATAGATACAACGATAACATCGCTTTCAGCTGCTATAAATTTAGCATCATAAACATCTAGGGCGGACGAACCAGAAAAGAAACCTCCCCCAAATATCCATATCATAACTGGAAGTTTCCTATTGCTGACAACTTGTGGAACCCACACGTTCAAATATAGGCAATCTTCACTACGCGGCGTATTAGCACTCCATGCCATGGCCGCCATCTGATCTGGAAACACACTTTCCAAACCCTGCCAACATGCATTTGGTTTTTTAGTGGCGTTGTATATTCCAGACCAGCCGTCGTTTGGGACGGGATGCTTAAACCTAAGATCGCCTACAGGCGGTTTTGCATAGGGTATACCTAAGAAAACATTAACTTCTTTGCCAAGAACTCTCTGCCTGAACCCCTGCACTTGACCCTTGTTCGTCATAGAGATCGGGCCCGTGTTTGCCCGGACATAAGACATAAGGCAGATCAAACCCAACACCAAAACACGCAACACAATCACTCCTATGTCTATCATCATTGAGGTTTCCTGGCGTCATCAGGAAATGAACTTCTTATCTGAAACAAATATCACAACAGACCGTAAATGACAGTAGATTTCTTTTCGGGATTACGATTTACCCATAAACTAATGTTTTCTGTTTAAAGATACTTATAAAACCAATTACAGGGAACAAAAATTGTTTTCTTGCAGGCTGCATTTTAAAATATCGATCTATTATCGTTTATTATTTTTGTATCATATCAAAATCAATGGTGCAAGTTGCTACAACTATATGTCGGTTCATATCCGATCTTAAGTAGATACAAGTTTACAGAAAACAATTCGCCAGGAGGTGCGTATTCTTTGTAAGAAAATTGAAAGCAGGTTTTACGCACGGATGGGAGTTGTATTACAAACGTACAGATCTGGATTGATATCATCTAAACAAGACATCTGAATAGCTTTGACGTAAACAGATATGTTTACAATAAAGCACAACATATGTCTAACAGGTCAATTTCTTTCGTTAATATGTCATTTTAAGGCGTTTGTAGTAGTAGTAGTAGTAGTTTTTGCATTTCTGTAACATGTATTTAAGTTGTTCCTGGTATTAGCAGGGTTATTTGTACATTATTTATTGAAAGAGAGAGAGAGAGAGACGGGGTCCTTACGTTTCCAATGTGTGTTATTTGTTAACTAAAAACGCATTAAAATTACTAGAGTAAGGAAGGGCGCTAGAGTTCCGTGACTAAGAGATTAAAGTCACTGGCATACTACAACATTATCTCTTTGTCCCTAATGCCGTGGGTGAGTCCCGGTCTATTTACTCTTATATTTCAAGTGAAAAAAAAACCTGTAAGGGATAGTAATGACTCTTGCCCCTTTGAATCGAATGCGTATAAATAATATAAACAAAAAGGCCAAGATGGCCCTAAGTTGCTCACCGAGAATCATTGCCTAAGTGTAAAAACGGCTTTGTCTGATGTTCTGATTTTAAAGGGCCTTAAATGTAGATCTATCAGTCAAATATCATCCATAATCAAATTCAACTGAGACATTGTTACCATTATCATTATGTATAAGTTAAATGATTATTGTTTAATAATTACAGATGCTTGAGGGTAAACAAAGTAAAATTTTGGTATTTTATTATTATTATTCAAGGCTCATAACTCCAGACCGAACTGGCCTATAACAGCCATTTCCAAGTCTGACTGAGATATTATGGCCATAAACATTGTCATGGAGTTTGAGGGTGGTTGTTTAAGAAATGAAGATACTAGAGTGTAAACAAAGTGAAATCTGGCAATCTTTTATATTTGAAGAGACATAACTTATCACCCATAGGTCAATATCAGCCTTAATCGAACCTGGCCAAGAGAGGTTATAGCCATAAACATTGCCATAAGGTTTGAAGATGATTGGTGAAGGAACGAGATGCTAGAGTATAAACAAATTGAAATCTGTCATTTTTTTATATCAAAAGGGGCACAACTCCCGACATATTAAGACAATATCAGCCTTAATCGAACTCGTCCGAGACTTTATTGCTATTAAGATTGTCATAAAGTTTGAAGATGACTGCTTAAGAAATGAAGATGTTAGAGTGTAAACAAAGTGAAATATTGTATTCCATTACATTAAAGGCCAAACTTTACTTACCAAGAACAATAACTCTACCTTGCTTCATCTCTATTTCTTACTTGTATGGTGAAATTATGTTTTTCTAGAACATATTTTAAAAAACTATTGAAGGCATGGCTATCATTCTTTACACATAGGAGGGATCTGAAGTGGCAACGAACAATAACTTTATCTTGTCCCATTTTCTTGCGTTTCTATTTAAATCATTTCTGTCTTCAGCAAATTCATGAAGTATTAAAGGTATTGACTTTATAATTCATACATTTTAACTTTCGCTTCTGACAGTGCTCTCAATGCTTTGATTTTACATTAAAAGGACATAACTCCTGGCCAATATCAGCCATAATCGAACTTGGCCGAAAGATTATAATCATAAACATTGTCATAAAGTTTTATGATGATTGCTTAAGAAATGAAGATGCTATAGTGTAAACAAACTAATTGTGGACGACGGACGGACGACGGACGGACGCCGGACATTCAACGATCCTTGTAGCTCATCATGAGAACAAGTCCTCAGGTGAGCTAAAAACGACTGGAGTAAATGAAAAATCAGTAAACTCAGTTTTGAGTTCCGAAATTCAGCTGTAGTTACCAACACCTCTATATGTTTATTTTTCTCGACGACTGTTTAGTTGTCACGTTATCCGCAGTCCAAACTCGTCGGCATTCTGAAATGAAACAAACATGAGGTTGGTAAATGTTTACATCTGTTTAAACAAGAAATGCCACTTTAGGCCAACATTAAAAAATATTAGTTTGCAATGGCGTAACCCACAATTTTATTAGCTTATTTTTGATAGGTCGGTTGCGCAACTACAAACCATCTAATTTTAATGATGGTCTTAATTTCTTAAGTCAGTCTCAAAAGAAATGACGTCATATCGAAAACAATAAGCCAGATTATAATACTTATAGTACTTGTTTGCACTTACTTTTAAATGATAATTTTACAATATATAATAGGCAAACCATCTATATTCAAATCTTTCGTCGTCATATTTCTTTCTTTTACGTCATACGTGAGTATAAAGATTTTTGACGTAACGAGACGTCACCTTTAAGTAAATGCCTTAAATATGCAATCAGAGTTCCCTTGGCATACATTTGACTGTTTGAAATACTATAAACACTTAACTGCTTTTATAATTTATATTGACATAAAACATCATTGACATATGGGCTATATATGTATGCCATATGCTCTCTGTGTAGGGTTATGTCATCTTTAGTGATAGATCTGCTTGCTTGTGACGCACGTTATGTAGAATCAATCTATATGGTGCTCTTTTAAAATGATAAAAAAATACATGCTTGACCTTGAATCCGACCGAATCTATGATACGGAAAACTAGGAGTTGCACGTGTTTGAAGGTAATCCATCCATCATTATATCATAACCATGGTCCTCAAAATGATAAAGAAGTTTTCAGTGCAGATGGAGTTATAGGCTATTTGCTCTAAAAATCAATAAAGGCTTGCGTTTACTATAAAATTTCCACAATCACTTGATGGACTAATGATGGATAGATTACCTTATCTAATCATCGGTCTCTGATATTTCAATTGTATTGAATCTCAGAAATGATGTGTATATCAAAGGCAATGATAAATCGTCTGAATGTTTTGTACACGTTTGTGCAATATCTTGCTATTAACAAATAGGTTTACATATTAAATAACTTATACACACAGTCGGTATGTGTCTGTCACATTGTTCACTTTTCTTTTCTGAAGACAAGCGGGGATAGATAATGAAAAATAACATTGTAAACATAATTATGTATGATATATGATAATGCAATGATAACATTCCAAAATATGCATTCGTTTACAGGTACTTTCTCATATAACGCGCTATGAAAACCAGCGCAATATTTAATACTTGATTGCCTTGTGTACGTGTGTAATATACAGGATATTACGGAATAGGATATGACGCATATGGTTTAATGATGAAACACTCATATATAAAATTTGATATAAAGTCAAATGTTTTATTGATTACAATGATCATGGATCACTTTACCTATTTCATTGTATTTGATATGTATTCTGGATGAAAATAAAATCTATCTTTATCAACTACAAGGACCGTGTTGCATACACATATATTAGCATGATATATCAAGAATATAATATTTAAGTTTATACCATAAAAAAAATCACAAATATTACAAGATATTATGTATAACACAGACAATATGTAAATGATTAAATTGTCAGGATTATAAAGAAATATAAAAGGGGTTTACTTTGCAGTAAAATCTATATGAAATGAGACATCGGTAAAATCTCAAAGGAACTGAGCTGTCTCAAAAGAACTGAGATATCGGTAAAATAAAAAAAAAAAATATCGGTTAAATCTCAAATGAACTAAAACTTAAGTAAAAAAATGAAAGAGCCAATAATTCGGTCATATTTCAAAAGGACTTAGTTGTCGACAAAATTCTAACTGAAACTGAAATGGTAAAATATCAGATAACTGAGATGTTGGTAAAGTATCAGATAACTAAGTTGTTGGTAAAGTATCAAGATAACTGAGATGTTGGTAAAGTATCAGATAACTGAGATGTTGATAAAGTATCAAGATAACTGAGATGTTGGTAAAGTATCAGATAACTGAGATGTTGGTAAAGTATCAAGATAACTGAGATGTTGGTAAAGTATAAAGATAACTGAGATGTTGGTAAAGTATCAAGATAACTGAGATATTGGTAAAGTATAAGATAACTGAGATGTTGGTAAAGTATCAAGATAACTGAGATGTTGGTAAAGTATCAAGATAACTGAGATGTTGGTAAAGTATCAAGATAACTGAGATGTTGGTAAAGTATCAGATAACTGAGATGTTGATAAAGTATCAAGATAACTGAGATGTTGGTAAAGTATAAAGATAACTGAGATGTTGGTAAAGTATAAAGATAACTAAGATGTTGGTAAAGTATAAGATAACTAAGATGTTGGTAAAGTATCAAGATAACTGAGATGTTGGTAAAGTATAAGATAACTGAGATGTTGGTAAAGTATAAGATAACTGAGATGTTGGTAAAGTATCAAGATAACTGAGACGTTGGTAAAGTATCAAGATAGCAGAGATGTTGGTTAAGTATCAAGATAACTGAGATGTTGATAAATTATAAAGATAACTGAGATGTTGGTAAAGTATCAAAATAACTAAGGTGTTGGTAAAGTATCAAGATTACTGAGATGTTGGAAAAGTATAAAGATAACTGAGATGTTGGTAAAGTATCAAGATAACTGAGATGTTGGTAAAGTATAAAGATAACTGAGATGTTGGTAAAGTATCAAGATAACTGAGATGCTGGTAAAGTATCAAGATAACTGAGATGTTGGTGAAGTATAAGATTACTGAGATGTTGGTAAAGTATAAGACAACTGAAATGTTGGTAAAGTATCAAGATAACTAAGATGTTGATAAAGTATAAAGATAACTGAGATGTTGGTAAAGTATCAAGATAACTGAGATGTTGGTTAAGTATCAAGATAACTGAGATGTTGATAAAGTATAAAGATAACTGAGATGTTGGTAAAGTATCAAGATAACTGAGATGTTGGTAAAGTATCAAGATAACTGAGATAATGGTAAAGTATCAAGATAACTGAGATGTTGGTAAAGTATCAAGATAACTGAGATGTTGGTAAAGTATAAGATAACTGAGATGTTGGTAAAGTATTAAGATAACTGAGATGTTCGTAAAGTATCAAGATAACTGAGATGTTGGTAAAGTATCAAGATAACTGAGATGTTGGTAAAGTATCAAGATAACTGAGATGTTGGTAAAGTATCAACATAACTGAGATGTTGGTTAAGTATAAGATAACTGAGATTTTGGTAAAGTATCAAGATAACTGAGATGTTGGTAAAGTATCAAGATAACTGAGATGTTGGTAAAGTATCAAGATAACTGAGATGTTGGTAAAGTATCAAGATAACTGAGCTGTTGGTAAAGTATCAAGATAACTGAGATGTTGGTAAGGTATCAAGATAACTGAGATGTTGGTAAAGTATCAAGATAACTGAGATGTTGGTAAAGTATCAAGATAACTGAGATGTTGGTAAAGTATAAAGATAACTGAGATGTTGGTAAAGTATCAAGATAACTGAAATGTTGGTAAAGTATAAAGATAACTGAGATGTTGGTAAAGTATAAAGATAACTGAGATGTTGGTAAAGTATCAAAATAACTGAGATGCTGGTAAAGTATCAAGATAACTGAGATGTTGGTAAAGTATAAGATAACTAAGATGTTGGTAAAGTATCAAGATAACTGAGATGTTGGTAAAGTATCAAGATAACTGAGATGTTGGTAAAGTAGTATCTAAGATAACTGAGATGTTGGTAAAGTATCAAGATAACTGAGATGTTGGTAAAGTATAAAGATAACTGAGATGTTGGTAAAGTATAAAGATAACTGAGATGTTGGTAAAGTATCAAAATAACTGAGATGCTGGTAAAGTATCAAGATTACTGAGATGTTGGTAAAGTATAAGACAACTGAAATGTTGGTAAAGTATCAAGATAACTAAGATGTTGGTAAAGTATCAAGATAACTGAGATAATGGTAAAGTATCAAGATAACTGAGATGTTGGTAAAGTATCAAGATAACTGAGATGTTGGTAAAGTATAAGATAACTGAGATGTTGGTCAAGTATTAAGATAACTGAGTGTTGGAAAATCAAGATAAGAATGTTGGTAAAGTATCAATTAAAAAATATATAGCATAGCTATTTTGTTTAAAGGTATTTTAGACTTAGTATCTTAGAAATGACTTCGAGATCTCCACAAAATAGATAGATACCGACCCAAAACATTTTTGGCAAACGCATCTTCACCGAAAGGTTAAACTTGAGAGAATGTATTCACAGCTGAACGTCAGCCAACTCTCACAATTGCACGTGTCTGTGTTTACCACGGCAGGTATATATCTCCGTGTGTTTACCCGATTTTCCAAAACAGAAGTTATTGTAAATCAAAATCAACCAGAAAATAGGTTTGTCATCTGTTGTGCATCACCTGAATTTCAGCTCAAAGCTAAGTCGTATTTTAATGCTACGGAAAAATGAAAAGCCGAGAAAATTTGAACCCGAAGTAACAACCGCTGTTTGTTGATTGGAATAGTTGAGAATGTACATTCCACAGTCAATATATTCAATCAGCTTCTGTACAGTAAAACCTCGAAAACAAAACCAGGCCCCGTGTTCTCGAGAAACCCTTCATTACTCTACAGTCTGCGTTTCACGAAAACTCTCAAAATGAGATCTCGATTTCTGTTTCACAACAAATATAAGATTCTGAGGACAATGAATACGCTTTCAAATTTAATAGCAAGTATGCATACAATTTCATTAAATTATGGAGTTTTATAGATTCAAAAGATTGAGATGAGGAAAAGCTAAATCGTCGGCTGGGCAGGGTGCAATAATTAACTGGTCTAAGCAATAAAGGATATATGATTTAGAATACAATAAAGGAGTAGAGTCAAAGAAATAGTGATCTTAACAGTGAGTATGCGGTCGTTATAGATATGGTTGTTAAATAATGTGGCCGTTTTGTGAAATGGTTGTTATTTGAAACTGAGGTTGTCCTCGTTATATGAGACTGGGGTCGTTATATGAGACTGTGGTCGTTATATGAGACTGGGGTCGTTATATGAGACTGGGGTCGTTATATGAGACTGGGGTCGTTATATGAGATTGTGGTCGTTATATGAATTTGTTGTCGGTTGTGGTCGTTAAACGTGATTATATGAGACTGTGGTCGTTATATGAGATTGTGGTCGTTATATGAATTTGTTGTCGGTTGTGGTCGTTAAACGTGATTGGTGTCGTTATATGAGACTGTGGTCGTTATATGAGACTGTGGTCGTTATATGAGATTGTGGTCGTTATATGAGACTGTGGTCGTTATATGAGATTGTGGTCGTTATATGAGATTGTGGTCGTTATATGAATTTGTTGTCGGTTGTGGTCGTTAAACGTGATTGGTGTCGTTATATGAGATTGTGGTCGTTATATATCGTGCCGCTATATGATTTTGAGTTGATCCCTATTCTTTTTAAAACATATTACAGTCACAAAAGCTCAAAATATATCGATAATCGATATTAGAAAAGCATATTTGTGTGTGTGTGTGTGTGTGTGTGTGTGCGTGTGTGGATTAATAAGTAAGATTTGGCAACACTGTAGGAGTTTCAAGATCATTTTATGGTTCCATTTAAATGACTATTGCTGGCATATACAATCCATGACTTTCTTAAGATTCAGAAGAACTTAAGTGTCATGTTCGCGAGAGAGAGACTTGACTTGACTATTTGAGTTTACCGTCGCTTTAGCAGTATTTCAGTCATATAGCGACGTCCAGATAATTACAGGTGGAGGAAGACCCCGAAGGCACAGAGGTATCCAGGTAGAACCACAGACCTACCGCAAGCCAGCTGGAAGACTTCCTCGCATGAAAATCCGAATGACCCACGCGGTGAGGGGCTGAGTGAGTGTAAAAGTTAGCGACTTTACCCTCTCGGACCCGGAGCCCCCCCCCCCCCCCCCCCCCCCCCCCGGCTACTAGAGAGAGAGAGAAGGAGAGAGAGAGTCATTTCTAGGTAAATCAAGCGTTAAGACCGACCAGTATTGTATTACATTGAAAATCAGAAAAAAATATCCAATCGACTGTGAAGCAGCTGGTTTAAGTGTAAGTAACATATTTCTCGTCTCTTCTTTATTCCCCTTTTCCCCTCGCCATGCTAATCAATAAGACGTTAGCTAATATGATTTAACTATTTACTCTTTATTAAGTGGTTAGCATTTAATTTTCTGAGCCAATCAAAATAATGTTAATTTAATTTGTTTTATTGTCATACATGTATTTTTTTTCAGTCGCGCCGGTCTAACAATTAATTAAACTGTAAGAATACGTAGATTGTGACCTTCCCTTCTACAACTCAGTCGTACTGTCTGATAATAAATTAAAACATTCAAATATTTCACATGCTTACTTACTCTATTTGAACATTAGGCGAATTATTTAATCCAAGTAATTCCTTTAATAATCTTAAACGACTGGGCGGACTCCTTGATTATACTATATAAACTAACCTTACTGGACCGTAGTTCCCATCATAAAAATGATACCTCCACAAATATGATCGCTAATTTGTTAATTACTCTCGGTACCTTCCCACGACTCTCAAAATATAAGTGTATTGATGATTCCACTCAGAATGAATTCATCTAGGCCTATGTGCAAACACCTCACCTATTTACTTATACAAGCAGTCATAAACCTAGAATGTTAAATAAAGGGGAATATTTTGAAAGGAGCACTGCACCGGTATACAAAAGGTATTTATACGTTTTATGAATATGTAATAAATGTTTTTGATAATGCGAGCATTCATATGTTCGGTTTATGCATCATTTTTAGTTGAAACTATTTCACGTGTATCTTAAAGGCGCGTAGATAGATATGATACAAATCTTAAGGCTATTTTTTTCTAGAAGAAAATGCCCATACATTTATATATTAAGTAATATTTCATATTTATATATTGATTTACATAGATAAATAAAATTTATCTAAAACGCGAACCAGATCTAAATTGCATTTTAAGAAAGTTTGATCTAAGACCAAAATCACTATAGAATTTCCTTGTCTTTCATACATTGTACACAGGTGCGGATCCAGGATCTTGGGTTAGGGGGGCGTAAGTCCAGCAACTATCGGTACTTACATTGTATTAATAATATAGGGCATGTTTAATACCATATATAAACACACAAGTGTATTGATTTAACGGAGATAACAGTTATTCTATCGGTATAGTATTTTTTGGGGTTGCATGGCTATTAAAATATTTTTACAACATATAACTAGAAATTACTAAATAATTTAACACAAAACAATTAGTAAATACTGGTTTAATTCAACTCAACTCACTTCAAATAGTTTTTTTTTTTCAAAGTCGACAGCGCAGCTGTCTCTGGCAAATACATCAATAATTGCAATGAATTGATAATGCACGAACAATAAAATCACAAGATTATATGTGTACAAATGTGTATATTAATTAGTTACAATATATTTAATATCAGTAATGGTAAATCAGTTAGCATAATAAGGGCAAAACATTTATTATATGTATATATTCATTATACATACTTTATTTATGAACTTATATTGATATTATTTAAAGTTACATGAGACATGTACTTACATTTTTACAATCATCTTAAATTATACCACATTCAACGTCATTCTTAGTCCTTTAATGCATTATTGAATTGTTTCCGCAACTGGAATATCTCTTTCAAACAGAGCACTATACTTTTAATATCATTTTGTTTTCATGTATACCTATCGAAAGTATTTTTTAGGTATTTGAGACTTAACAATCTATATTTTGGACACACAAGCAAGAAATGATATCCAGATTCAATCATAGATGAGTTACAAGCACAAAGTCTATTTTTCTATCTGTTCCATCGTATCTCCCTACCTTAATATTTAGTTCATGGCTAGATAAACGAAATTTACTCAAAATCTTTGATAATCATTTTCTATTATTTCAAAATAACGTTTCAAATCTAAATTATGTTATGTATTTACAGTTAGTTTCAAGTTTTGGACTATTATTTATACATCCATGCCATTTCTGTACAAACTTTGATTTATCATAGGTACATAGTCAGTATCTACGTCAGAATTATTCCATATTTTTCCAAAACCTAAGTTTTCTAAAAGCGATTGAATTTCAAAGACCCATTTTTTTTTCGCCTAACTATTCAGTATTTTAAACATTAGCGAATCTTGATTTTTCCTTATCTTAAAAAAATAATAATGCGCGTTCTTTACATATTGCAGATATTGAAAATCTTCCTTGTTCTCCCAAAACTGCTATATTTGGGGACTGTGATTTTACGCCTAAAATAAATTCAAAATATATGTATACGTTAAATTTCATCAATTTCATATACTCCCCACACCTCTGTACAATATGTTAGTACAGGTGTAATCATACTGTCAAATAACTGTAGTTTTGTTGATACATGTATATACAAATTTAAACGTTGAAAATATCTAACAAAACCGACATCCCTCTCATTGCTTGTGCAGACAATGATTTAATTGCATAGGACATATTGCCAGTATAAAACATAACTCATCCACAACTTCAACAAGCTGTTCATTTATATTCCACTGACATTAATTCTCCTTTTTCTGCATATTTTTGCTTTCTTGCATTTATATACTTTATAAAATCTTTCGCTGCCTAAAAACGAAAATCGACAGCACCATTGATGTGTTAAAACTCATTTATCCGATTTATAACGGGCACGCATGATAATCCGGTAATTTACTAGTGCTACATCTGAGAATATATTTTAAAGCAAAAACAATCATTTTCTTTTCTTTCGCACTTGTCGAAAAAAAAAAATCTCAAATCTGTCTGAGACCGGTATAACTGAATGGATCCAGCCTTTTCCAATTCAATGGACCGGACAATTTTCAATGTATCGATTGATTGATTAGAGTTTTTATTTTACCTCGCACCCTGAGCTTGTCATTTTGGCGAGTAGGTGTTAAAAGATGTTTATTTGTGAAATTTAGTTTATCTAAAAAGTTCATATATGTATTTTATATACCTTTGTTTATTATTTAATCTTGCTTATATCAATGAACTCGTTATTGTTATTTAAAATTTACATTAGAATACACTAAATTTTTATGTACTCGTGTATTGTAATTTATCTGTATTCTTAGAGATAAATTACCCTAATGTCCCCAGTAATTTTATAATTAAAGGGGAAGTGTATATAATATAATATAATATAATATAATATGTATCGACTGCTACTGCTTGTTTAAATAGCGGAAAGGTGCCAAACCAGCGAAAATGAAACTGATTCGACAAAACTAAAGCAAATAAAAAGAGTGATCAAATTGACTGACTCTAATTAATTGTCTCATATATTTTTTAAAAATTGTGCTTTTTTATATGTATATATGCGTAAACGCCCAAATGATATGTACAATTCGTTTGCTAGTAATGTATCAAATATTACGCTTTGATCCTTGTTCTTGATGTTAATATCGTTTTTTCAGGTCAGAGATATGAAATATTTTAATGATATGTGAGCAGACAAGTCTTCTTCCATTCTTATCATCATTTTCATCATTACCATCATCATCTGCATAAATATGCTAAGCGATTTCTATTAAGAACTTAATACTTGTTTTTATTTTGTTTGTTTGTTGTTATTATATTTTCTTTTATCACCATTGTATAAAACATTGATGTTTTATTTCAGAAAGCCTCGTGTTAAGAAGTTATACTTAAATGTTTGTAAACTTACTGAGCTGCCTTCCATAAATAATTTTTTTATTATTATTATTATTATTATTATTTGTTTCAGGTCCAAATCAGGATTTGTGAAACAAAACCATGGTGTAATTAGTCGCACAGCAGTGTTATGTGAAGATAGAGATGAAAATAAAATGCATCACTTTCCATGGAAATTATTCTGCACAGGTCTATAAAAAATGAAATGAAAAAAAATAACAAAGCTCTTTATATAAGGCATGCATATGTATATTATTTACTAAACTAAGGAGAAAAATAAACCAAAATGAGCTTATCCTGAAAAAAATGTTTTAAGACAAGAATGCTTATGCAAAGTAGGAAAAAAAAAATGATTTTCATGTAAACTGCGAATATCTGCAAAACACACATTTATTTATTATCTACAGTGTTAAGCTTTCTTTGACGGAAAGAGAAAAGACCACAAATCAAATTAAATGTACTGTATTAAGTGTATTTTACTTATGTGTAGTATGTACTTGACAGAAATAGTATTTTTATATCAAGACACAGCACACGTGAAACAAACAGTATTACTTACAGTGACAGTTGCGGTGAAGAAAAAAAAACAGAAGAAAAAACTTTCAGTGAACAAGAATAAATGAGAATATTACAATATTTTGATGGTATTTCAACTCATGTAGTTTTGGAATTTGGAATTAACTGTTCGGGTTTGAGTTTATATTTCTGTTAAATATTTGCACTGAAGATATGATCATGTTATAATTTATTCATACTAAGATTATTGTTACTTCTTTTCAGATCACAGAAAGCAGACAAGGTGTATGTTCTCATTTCAAAGTCCGACGCTGCTGAATGTTGAAATTATTTGTGATATCATTATAAATGTTAATCTTAGAATATCAATACAAAACTAAAAATCTATTGTTTCATCATTCAATGTGTGTGTGTGTGAGAGAGAGAGAGAGAGAGAGAAGCCTTATATATTCGTATACACAGGTACTTGAGGACAGGACCCTAGCTGTGCCCCCCCCTCCTCCGCCCTTCAAACACACACACACAGCACTTTGAATATAGCGGTTTTCAGCTTTAATTCGCCATTTACATTGAGTTTATGTATCAAAATATTCACATTCAAATAAATCTAACGTTTACTATCCATGTCTTTTTAAATAAAAAAATCACTGTATATAAAACAACAAGGTAACCAACTTCAGCAGGACACTGAAGAGCACCCATCAGGAATTGGTGTCAAAATATCTATGAAAATGTTTCAATCGGTAATATTGGCTAGTTCCTACTGTCAATGGATAATTTTCCTTCATAAATGTTAAAAAAAAATACAAATATAATTATTTCTAATGTCAGAAATGTCAAGATTTCGAGTGGGGATTTAGTGATTTATCTCCATTCGAACCTCGATCAACGGAAGTGAACCCAAAAATGGTATCTATGAGGTCAGCGCTGCGATTTGTTTATGTATAGACGGGAACGGTAAGAGTATTCCGAAGTTATTTTGTTTACAAATATTTCTGGAACACTCTTTCTTTCTCGTTCTTTATCATATACATTCGCAACATCTTTTTCTCAGTTTGAGTTGTTCTTCGTGGGCGATGACGTCATAGATGTCGTTTTGGGTTCATTTCCGTTGATCGAGGTTCCAATCGGTTAAAATAACTAAATCTCGAGTAGAAAATTAGAAATTTCAGGCATTAAAATAATCATATCTGTATTTCATTTGAACAGTTATGAAGGAAAATTATTCGCTGACAGTGGGAATTCTCTAATGTTATCGATGGGCGCATTTTCATTGATTTTTTGACACTAATTCCAAATGGGTGCCCTTCAGCATCCTGCTGAAGTTGGTAACCTTGATGTTTTTATGTATAGACTATCGTGATTTTTTAATTGATGAAGAAAGAGTCATGTCCTCATGTACCTGTGCTATTATATACTTAAAGATCAATACATTAAAATTTCCAATTAAAAATGATATTCAAACAATTGCTCCAAAAAGAAAAGTCAGATTCAAACAATTAAATACTCTTTAAAAGTTATCTGGCAATCACTCATCTAAGCTTAAAAAATAATGATATTTTGTTGTATATGAAATCTACACAATATACAGAAAACTAGATTCATAGGTTTACTTTAATATTGTTAGTTCTACTCCAACTTGGAAACAAGTTCTTACAACTTACAGGTTCACTGGCTGGACCAATACTTTGTGGCTGCACTTGGGAAGGTGTATAGGTTTAAAGCTTAACTGTATATGAAAATGATATAATTAAGGACATCAATAAACAAGATGGCCCTGAATCGCTCACCTGAGAAACATTGCCTTCATTACCAATTATTGTATTATGAGTCTTACTGAATACATAATCCATGCAGAAGTGCAGCAAGATCATCTAAATCACACACAAAAACTGTACATGCCATCTAAATTTTGAAGGTCATAGCTGTTGTAAGTATATATAAAATCACGTGACCCCTGGGGTGGGGTCAATTTTGACACCGGGGCCATGCTTTGAATAGATTTGGTTGAGGTCTACTAGTAAACATATTAACTCCAGGCTTTGTTGTTTCTGACAAGAAGATTTTTTGAGGGTTTTTCCTATACAAGTCTATGTAAAATCAAGTGACTCCCTAAGGCGGGGCCAATATTGACCCCAGGGCCATGATTTGAACAAACTTGGTAGATGTTCACTAGGCCATGTTACACACCAAATTTCTAAACTCAGGCCTTGTGGTTTCTGACAAGATTTTTCTAGTTTTCCTAAATAAGTCTATATAGAAGCAAGTGACCCTAAGGGCGAGGCCAATTTTGACCCAGGGCAATCATCAGAACAAATTTGGTAGAGATCTACTAGGCCATGTTACACACAAAATATATAAACTCTAGGCTTTGTTGTTTCTAACAAGAAGATTTTTCTAGTTTTTCCTTATGTTAGTCTATGTAAAATCATGACCCCAGTGCCATGATTTGAACAACCTTGGTAGAAGTCCATAAGACAATGCCACACACGAATTGTCGACGCCGGACGCACGCACGGACGAACGCACGCTCGGATGACGGACGCCGGACAAAAGGGGGTCACAAACAGGTTCCTACTCATTTTAATCAAGAAGGGGGAGGGACTTTTGTCTGATGATGAATTAGTTTTAATGCTCTAATAACATAAAAATGGAGTTGTGTATGTGTAAATAAAGATTATTGCATAGATAAGTATAAAAAATGGCACTCAAAGTCAATGTAAATTTACATTAAACACTAACTTAAATTTCACAAATGATTTCTCGTGATTCATATGCATTTGCATTTTTTCTTGCTGATTCTCACTGCTTTTAAAACCTTCAATAACTGTAAAAGACACACAGTCTCTCCCTCTCTCTCTGGTAAATTTTTATAATACACATTCTGCCGATTCGAATTTTGTAACCGTGAAAATTTCATAATGACGCAATGACATTGGCTAAAAATAGACAAGAGTGTATCAAGCACCCTGGTTTAAGTAGTCATTTTTTCTGTATAGGTTAATGTTTTTTATCGAGGGTTTAACAAATTAAACCGCCCAAACTCGGCTCGATAACAAACATTAACCTACTTAATGTATGGAATTATGTTTTGACGTTACTATGCAAGTCCAACTCTGCACGCATGCGCACAAAGATTGGTCGTATATACTAGGTTACCCATTAAACCAAGTGGTTTAACGAGTTTTAATGTATGGAATTATATTTTGACCATTGAGATTGCAGTATTTTTCAAACTTTTCGATCGGTTTAACTCGTTAATCCACTTGGCGTCGTTAAGGTGTCGTTACTTAAGGTACAGGAATGTGATACGATGGAACTCCTACTGTTAATGGTGCAGGAATGTGATGCGATGGAACTCCTACTGTTAATATTTGACGTGTATATACTGATTTAACTTCATTTATAATATGACGCGTATAGATTTATTTGACGTCATTTATTTTTTAACTGGATCTAGGTTTATCCGATACGATATTATTTGATCCAAGTATACAATGAATCACAGGTGTTCGGCGCAATGTCCCATATAAAAAAAAATATACTCCTATTCTCTACCAATAGAGAATAGGAGTATATTTTTTTTTATATGGGACATTGCGCCGAACACCTGTGCAATGAATGTTAAGAATCAACTCAACTATTAACTATTTTAAAATTATGTCACGTTGCCTATGCCGGGTTCATAACAATATTTACAAATGCCATCATATCATCTAAATACCTCTACCTTTCTTTCTTCTCTTAATCATCATCATCATTATCATCAAAAACAACAACAACAACAATAACGCTCATGATCAATATAATTTCTTCGTCGCAAACAAGGATTTTACCTGCGTGTACTTAAAAATGCCAACACCATTAAGTTAATGCCGAAAATCTTGTTTTGACATAAATGTTTAAAGTGCGTGTTTATGAGACATGAAAACAATAAGTATTTTACGGATATTGGCTGCAGGCGAAGAAAAGGCGCAGATAAGTTCACGCAGTAGAGTCATAAAGGCCAAGGTTTTCAGGTACATGTACACGTGGCGTAAGGTCTTCAATCTAGAAATATTACCATAACATGTACAGTGTGTACTGGAGTATATATCTCGAAAATGTAATAAGTAAAATATAGTTAATACCAGAGGTTAGAGCGTCTGCTCAGAATCAGGAAGTCATTGGCCTTATCCCCAGTTGCGACATATCAAAGTCGTAAAAATGGTACCCCCCCCCCCCCCCCCCCACACACACACACCGGCATTTATGGCCATGCATAAGGATAGCTGTTTGGCGCACTATGTCTAACATAGTCTTCAAATGACCGAAATACTATTGCATATCGGTGGGACGTTAAACTAAAAAAATAATGAGACCGATTGCTTTGGCCGAGCGTCCTCTTCTCTCACTAAACATAGAGATACCTTATAATAAATATGCAGGAAGCCAGTGAAAATGATAACGTCTTATCATTAACGATGAAAGATAGGATTTATCATTCATAAATATTTCTCAGTCTTTTCATCGGGGACAAAGAATAACTAATTTTGTTTGTACATGTTTTTCAATAGAGTATGTTTATATGTTTTAAGTATTGCATACTGGTTTCTTTATCACGTCAATTGCTTTTGAATTTGAACTAATGCAAACTAGGTTTCTCAGGAGTTACATGTTAAACTCTTCCTGAATTCATCTGCTAATTGTACACTGAATCGGCCCATTTAAGCATAGTAATTTATACAGTAAAGTTCAATTCATACGTTTACATACATTACCAAACACGTAATTCGAACAGTATATAACTTATTCCATTTGTAATATAATAGTATGTATGTTACATATACATTCATATAATATGAATCGATTTACTACAAATGTTATACACACTTTGCACTGCTTATTTAAAAAATTTTTTATTTAAATTTATTTATTTTACGTCGATTAGGAAACAAGTTCTTATAACTTATACTAGTCCCTCTCGACGGTTCCTGGGTTGGACCAGTACTTTGCGCCTGGGAAGATCGTAAAGAATTCTTGCCTCCAACGAGGTTCGAACCCACAACCTTCGGATCCGTAATCCGATACGTTACCACTGGACCACGGCGCCCTCAATCGATTTACTACAAATGTTATACACACTTTGCACTGCTTAGCTCTAACAGCAACTAAACGTACGGGACACGCCAGTGGCGTAGCTACTAGTATAGGCCCTGCATGCCTGGACCTACAATTTGGTCAAGAAAATTACATTTTTAAAGTCCAAAATATGCACTAAGAATAGAAAGGGTTCAAGCCTTGTGCATGATTTACAATGCGCATACAGCATTACACTATTTAACGAATTGTTTATTTTCCGTGAAAATACTTTGGACCGCGCATTTTGCTCTTTTAAATCTTCGCTTCTTTCCAGCTTTATGCAACCGCCCCTTGGAACCCTTCTATGTGCGCCTGCACGCTATGTATGCAAGATATAACTTATACAGTGTCTAGATGCAATAGTCTTAAATGCAAATGCTTTCTATAAACGCAGATCGACGTTGAAGCAAGATGTTACCGCCATATGGCTTCGTATACTTTGTTTTGCCTATAAATAAAACCACGCTATAATAGGGTTATTGATGCCAATGTTTTCTTGATTACAGATTACGTCTACTACCTTCACGCGTGTGGGTAAAGAAAGAGACTAGAAAATCTGTTACAACCTAATTTTCTTGTGATTGCTTTTGTTCTTGCTTTGTGAAAATGACTGGTACGGTCAGGGTTGCTTCCTTTCATTCACGTCAAAGGTAATTCCAGCCAGGTGATATTTCCTTAAGCCACTGATGTAGGTTGTTAACGGCTGGCTCAATCTACACAGGTCATGTAAGATATGCAGGGCAAACCTCTGATCACTTCCACACACGAACGAGAGAGAGAGAGAGAGAGAGAGAAAGTAGTGAAAGAAGATCAAAAGAATACAGAGAGTTTTTTTCCGTTTAAATGTTTTACATTATGGAGAGAGATAATGATAGAGAGGGGGGATAAGCAGAAGGAAAAGGATGAGGGGGCAGACTAATTTTCTAATTCTGTTGATATTTTTTCATGGTAAACATGCAGAAAACATGCAGATACGGTTCTAAGTTATTAATAAAAAGAGAGAGAAGAAGAAGAGAGAGAGAGGGGGGAGAAAAGGAGAGGGGAGGAGAAAAGAAGAGAGAGAGAGACGGAGGAAAAGAGAAGGAGAGAGAGAAGAAGAAGAAGAGAGAGAGAGATCCAAATCCTCTTAACTTTTCTATCCGGAGTCAGAGAAAACAACCAAAGAGACAGGGGGGGGGGGGGGGGTAGGGGGGGTTACCCTTTTTTTTCAATCCCAATTTCAGGACAATGAACAATTGTGTCAATAAGGCCGGCGAATCTTGACAAGTGAGCAGGCAAAACATTCGTTTTATGTCCGCCCTATTCCTGTCTGTCTGTTGGTCTGTCCGTCTGATCTATTGTCACACTTTGGTGGGTGAGCTACAAACGTACTCCTAAATGCGACTGCAAGTGGCCTAAAGAAACAGTTTAAATCAAGGTTATTTCTACCCTTACCATGCTAAATTTCTAATCTGGACTTGTAAATTCTTCATTTTGGACAGTTCCATTACAATGTAGTTGTTTATGGGGTATTGTTGAAAATTTATTGATTGAATAGCGAACAATGCAGACCATGGTGAGACTGCTGGAATGTGCAGGCTGATCTTGGTCTGCACTGGTCGCAAAGGCAGTCATAAATGGCCAGTTAATATTTAGATATCCATTATCTATGTACGTATAAAGATGGCAGGTTTACGTACACGTTATTGTTTCAACTGTTCAATATTTACAAGTCGTGATAAGGCGGATGTTGCGATTAACTTCAATTTTAAATGTTTCGAGAAACGCAGGCCAAATCTTGACATGAAGGATTCAGTCAATTATAGGATTTATAATTTATTTATCAGAAAAGCAACTTTAGTAAGTAGAGTAAACAAAATCAATTCAATCATGGTGAGACTAAAATATTTAATTGGCAATGCGTCTTTTGACTTATTTCAGATGCTGATTCTTTAAAAATGCTCGCTACCTTTATAAACGCTTTCCTGGTCATCTTGATGCATGGTAAAATGACATTTTGCCATTTATCATAAACCTTGTTCTAAGTCGAACTAGTACTAGAGGCGACCTGCCCCAATGCATTTTTGACATGCAGGCCGTGTAGAATCTGAGCTACAATTGTGTATAAAGAAACAGAGGAGATCCTGAGCTGGACCTAGGAGCTGTCTGATCTACGTCTGCTCTCTCTGCCAATGCGCCAAATTGCGGTTATAGACGTAAATGGTTAAGGTTACGGAGTCTTGTGGTGGCTCCAGTGTTGATTCTGTTTTTGCATGAACCTATGACGTACTATCATGACTAGAAACTGATTTGTGTCCTATTTAATGTTTTAAAGCACTCGTGTCTTAAAAAGAGCGTAAAAATCACCTAGCAAATAAAGACGCATTATTGTTGTTACATCTTGGCTGAAGCTCTCGTGAGAAATGATTGAAATATTGTAAAGGCGACGTAAAAAAATAAGCGAAGTCACAAAGTCACATTGGTTTTGTTCGGTCACTAAGTTTTCCATACAGAAGAGAAAAGCGGTGACCAATCAAAAAAGGGTTTTATTTGCCCCATTTATTTTATCCAGAAACCACAGTAGTCCATTGGTCCATTTTTGACACTGAAGATTTCACCCACTTGGACAGTTACCATGGTAACTTATCTAGAAACCATTCAGATCACAAGCTGGCAGTAGGTATCGGTTCGTATCCCCCCACGGTATACCACCTGTCGTCTGGTTCTTCGATCAGACGTTCGGTACTCTCGCCAGGAATCTGGGACATTCTGTAGACACGTAAAGCTATTCCTGATTCACACACCCGCGCCCAGCTACGGTGTACCATTTGGATCAAAATGATAAGTATACTCATTATAATGTTCATTGATGAAAGTTTTACTGTGCGTAAGTGTTCATATTGAAAATTTAAAGCTCAAGCTTAGCTTTTCAAGCTGAAAAGTTTAACTTTTCGATATAATGATAATAGTGTTAAGATTATGTAACTTAATACATGTAATAATAATTTAAATATATAATAATGATGACTGTCATTGTTAAAATTAAATGAAACAACCATTCATGTTTTTTTTCTTCTTTTTTCTTTTCTCAACTGCATGAGGCCAAATAGATTGTCTCTATAATGACTGGAGAAAAAATATCAAAGATACCGAAGTAACACGAAACCCATGGTGTCTCAATAGGGTTTGTTTATGGACTGGACTCTTGCTGACAAATGCGAATCACAAGGTGGCTCCGGACCTTTTAACGACATGTGCGACACAGATCATAATAGTCAACCATCTCATGAACATTTATTTGAGATTCACGCTCAATAAATCCTGAGATTTACCGATTTAAATTTTATCTCACTGATTATATATACCCTGTGTAAGCGGACACCTTTATCTAACGGTCTAGCTGTTGTAAGTGACTAGCTTTAAGATTCAGAAGAGACAATTGTATTGTATTATATATTTGCACAGTTAACCTCCATTAAGCGGTCAGCTGGACTAAGTGGCCTAATTACCTTTCCTGGCCGTTGGAAACAGTTTTAAAGTAATATTCAATATTCAGTTGATTTGTGTCAACGTGTCGACTTATCACTTATTTAAAGCAACACCACTTGTCCGTTTTCTAATTTCACATTTTTATATATTTTTTTCACTGCGTTAAGTCTATTACATTATAGTTTATAACATGGTTGATCTACATTCAGCTATGAAAAGCGATTGTAAAATTGGGAACCAGTCATTAACACACAAAGATGTCATTAAACCAAGAAGTCGTTCAAGCAATATCACAAACTGTTGCCTTCAAAATCGTAAGATAAAATTCCATCTAAATTGAAGAGGTAGTAAAAATTCCTAAGATTTATTTACGTATACTGGGGCAAATAGATGTTTTAGTTATAAGGTAAGCAAAAAAAACAGAAAACACTTGGCTTATGCAAAATCACACACAAAATCATAAAAAGTGTAATTTAAGTTAAAAAATGATAATTACAATTACGTGAAGTGTAACAGAGATACCACCTACGGATAGTGAGGTTTCATTTTTAATGATAATAAATGATCACACAGACACACAAATGCCTTTAAGGCATTCCTTAAACAAAAAAAAAGTATTCATTGTTTAGAGTAAGAACGGTTGATGCAAATGACGTTCAATATCTTTCTGGTGAAAAGCGCTGGTGACACGAGAGTTAATCTTGATATCATGAAATCTTCCTTATCTAAAAACTTATGCAAAGTAAGATACAATGGATATTTCTCGCACATTTTAGGACTAAATTCGCAAAATATCATTTTAGTCATATGTGTATAGCATGAATAAAGTATCACAGCGTCTTAAAGGCATAACAGTAACGGTTTTTATTCAATTTCTGTCAAAAGAAAAAAGACAATGACTTCAAACTAGTACCATTGTTGATATACATGATTTGGAAAACGATATATACTACTCAAAATTTGTCAAGGATCACTTACTGTTCATTGCATATCAGAACACTCGAATGATTTGATATAATGATTGAAAAAGCATCTTATGAAATGCCCAAAATACCAAAATAAATCAGCTAAGAGCTATCACAGATAGTGATTCATACCTCGCTACATTGTTATGGCGCATTTAATGATTAATGAAAAGGTTACCATGATACAACGTGATGGTGAGGGCCACAATTCAGCTGGACACCATGATGGTTCTGTCTTAATGAATATTGCATGTGATTATGAATCAATTCTGTGAAGCGATTTAAAAATAAGTCTAATTTAAAAAAAAAGGAATATTAACCGGACGCATCTCAATGGAACAGGACGAGAAGCCCCCCCCCCCCCCCCCCCCCCCCCCCACACACACACACACACAACTTGCTTTGGGATATAATGTATCTAAATACTCAAAGTGGTAATGATCAAAAGCAAATCTATCAAATACACAAGTAAATGGGGTTTCAATTAGTGAGCTTTAGCAAATGTTGAGTGTCATATATTGACTGGACCGGTTGTACTCGGTCAAGCCTTCTAGCTGGTTTACGTTAGATCGCTGGTTTTATCCCGATAATTCTATGTAAGCTTGGCCTTCCTCCATCTGTAATCAGCTATAGACGTTGCAATATGACTAAAATACAGTTCTAGCGGCAATATATTCTGAAGCAACAGCACCAACAACAACCTGACCAGTGTTTTGTGAAATGAAAACCTGCCGATCTATCAGCGCATGTAATATAATCTTACAGTCGGTTCGAAACGAGTGCCTTTTTGTTTTTTTGTGCCAAACGGACCCTTGTCATAAAAGGATCTAAGGTAATCCATACATCAAAACATAATAAGATTGGTCCTTCAAATGCTTAAAGGTTTTACAGTGAATATGCAAGCCTTTTTACTTAAGTCTATAAAGGCTTCAATTTACTATAAAATTCCCACAAACACTTGCTGATGGACCATTAAAAAAATTAATGATGGATGGACTACCTTAATAGGAACGATATAACTCAAACAAATTTACAAAGCCATGTTTGTAAAGAGTAGCTATGAAAGAGTTAAGCGGGCCAATACCCACAGTGTTGATATAGACGTGTGGATAACGTCAATTTAACTTCGGTGACGTCATGTTGACGTTTGTGATATACAATGAAGAGGGCGTAGGGTAAACAGAGAAACGAGTGCTCTGGGAGGGGGTGGGGGCGGGGTCGACGTGCATGTGTGTGACGTCATGTTGACGTGGATGACGTCATTTTGACGTATGTGACGTCATTTTGACGAGAGTGATATATATATGAATAGAAGCATTTAACCTAAGACTGACCCTACCTAAACACTAAAACCTTAATGTTTCAACTGCAGCATCACACAATATCAAACGAGTAAGGAACTCTATTCACTGAACATCCATCTTCAGATTTGTCTAAATTGTGGTAAACAATTACAAATCCTGTATTTTCTAAACTTTTTATATCCCAAAACACACAGCTAGATTTCCAGATGAGGAGAACAAATATCAGCTATTACATTGTATAAGTTTCATCAAAAAATTGAATAGTTAAGCAGAAATACTCTCCTGCTTTTAGACTGGTTTTTGAAAAAATCGGAAGTATCGGAGATGCGGTCAAAGAATCAATACAGAACATTGACTAGCGATATTAAGCAAAAATATATCATGTATTGTATGTCTGATTTACAAAAGCAATTCCAAAAGTAAACATCAAAATTGAATTCCTTAGAAAAAAGGTTCGGTATTCTCGTTTATCCTTATGATTTATTGTTAAAAGCAGATGAATCTACGTATTTTATAGGACATATCGTGGAAATATATATATATTATAAAAATCAATTGCAAAAGAAAGTTTGCACTCAGCGTTTTGCTTATCTTTATGCATCAGCTCTTTCAAAAGTATAGTAAGTTTGCATTGTATGAAAACTATAATGTGAATTTCAATTCCAAAAGTATTGATATTTTAGGGTACTGTTCACAGGCCAACGAGAAAATGGATGAGAAGCAAATGTCAAAACTGGGGTCCTAAAATAGCCATAAATACAAGGTCCAGAAAACGTGATGTTTAAATGACAAAATTGCATAGGTTGGGATATATTGAATAATTATTGTAAAGTAAAACCTCATATCAAGTCCACCTCAATACAAGGACCACCTCACTATTAAGACCATGATTTTCAGGACCCTTTTCCTGTATATACAGCTTGACTCGATAATCAGACCAACTCATTATTACGACCAGCTGACTTTTGTCCCATGACCGGTCGTATTATCGAACTTATACTGTATTCAAAAAATCAGTGACAGTTAACCCCTACAAGTTACTAGGGCTTAAAAAATAAACTGTATTCATATTAAACTTTAATAATTTATATAAATCATCCTCGATGGCCCTGATGGTGGCGGTATACTTTTATAGTTTTAAAGTTCTTTTCAAATTCACCTTTTTCAGATGTCAATAAAACGTTGTTTTTTTTAATAATTTTTGACTAGAAAATATTTTCGCTGAAGGCAGACGGATGCATTCCGTAGCTGATCGTAGCAGTTCCGTGTTATAATGGTGTTGTGGAAAACGAAAGTAAGCATTGAAATCCAGGAAATTGATAATTAAATCAATAACACTGAATGGTATTTTTCTTTTCTTTTCTAAAAAGTTTCTTTGTTTTTGTTTTTGTGTGTAAAATTGCATTAACTTATATGTTCAGTTATGATCAGTATTATAACCTGAAAGACAACTTTTTATTAAATTACAGAGAGGTGGATGTATTAAATTACAGAGGTGGATGTATTAAACAATGTATCGTTTGTAAACTCACTGATCAAAGTAAAGCAATAAAAGTTAGGCCTAAATTATTGATTATTATTAATAAAATATTATTATATATGAAAGTAGATTTTACACAGCTCAAGTGATTAGACAGAAAGCGAATCTCAGGCGGTCACGTGGTTCTGAAAGGGGAAATAACCGGGTTACCCGGAAAAACCCACGTGATCTCATGTGCGACATACAACATCGGGTTGGCCTAAAGAAGAATCTGGTTGCAATGGTTAGAAGAAACTAGAGCGTTAACCACAATATAATCAGAAGACGTAAATGGTTAAAGATATAGCTTTCTTCAGTTATTGTGTAAAACATCTGAGGTTATGGGGAAAATATAGCCTTTCCTCGTCCAAAGATTTGGCGCAAACGCATCCCATCTGGTTACTTCCTTTACTACACGATATGTTCATATCTCATATAGTTCAGCAAATGGCGAGAGAATTAATTGATGGAACCGCCAGAAAACATCTGTCCGCACTGTCAAGCTTTCTTCATGGCCACTTGTTTCCAGAATGGCCGGTGGTGAGTATTTGACGTCAACCGTTAATTGGACACCAGTTTAGCTGATGTATTGGCCATTTCGATGACCGAATTGGTCAGCTAGTCGGAAACTCTGGCCCCCACTGCTGACCAGACGGTCATTGATCGGTATCCGATACATTGCGGTGTACATCTGGCCAGCTGTTTTGCTTACGGAGTGCCGTTTGGATCAAAAGTAACAATAAAAAATCAGATGTTGCTTTTCGTGTAATTGCTGTTATAATGCACAGTTGCAAATCGTAAATATAGTTGAATGATAATTGATTGAACATAACTTAAAGATATTTGAATGCATATCAATGAAATAAAAAAAAATCTTGCAGCGAAATTTGGAATGTATATACAGCCAAAATAATACATTCTTATAGTGTTTGTTTGCTTTGAGTTTAACCTCTGATTGACTACTGTATTTCAGTCATTAGGGGACTTTGTCTAAAAATGGAACTAGTATGGTGATATACCACTGTGGTATTAGTCACAGACAAGTGGCATGATACCATACCCAGTGCATGCCAGTCAGTCCTAGAACTACCCTTACATATATTGAGTGCCAAGCAAAAGTGGTATATATAATTTAATGACTTCGGATAGATCGACACCAACACCTCGATCTTACATATGAGGTGGGTGCTCTGACCATGAATATAATATACTTAAAGAAAATATCTAAATCAGCAGTTTCCCACTTATACATGAATGCCAATTAAAATAATTTAGCAAAGTAACTCCACAACTTGATAAATGAATCGCTTTCGGTGCCGAAAATAGTGGCGTTTGCTGTTATCATTGTGAAGGGAAACTGAAATAGCCATATAATATAGGTGTCTTCACGGGCGACACTCATACCCACTTACCTAACCCGGGTAGTATGTAAATTATGACGAGTCTTTCATAAAAAATGTAGTCATGGTATGACGGTAATGACACTCCCTTTAACATACAGCAAACTCTGTTTTAAGCCACTCTTCTAGGAAAATATGATGGTCACTTATCTAAAGGGACTACTAAAGTAATATCATTGTTAAATAAAGAACATTTCCTGGAATCTAAATTTTAGCTGCTACATAAAGTTGACTGATTAATGCAGATCACCAATAAGACAGATTTACTCTTAGTATGTTTTTATCTAACCTTTCTAAAGCAGCCAGCTTCCTAATCCAAGAACAAATTGTACTATATAATCGGCCAGATCGACTAAACAATTGCTTTTCTTCTATGGCATACTACTGAAGACAGGCTTGACTTAATTTGTAAATAATAGATTCTATTCAATCATTAGATACATTGGTCAAGTTATTACGCATTGATATGTATTACTAGGAGTGCAGTTTAGTATTGACCGCTTGATGTAGCTTTTATCATAATTACATATGATTCATCTTTCTTCTGATTTTCCTGTCTGTATCAACTATTTTTCATTATGTATTTGTAAATTACATTTCCTTCGGTCCCGATGTTCTTTTATATTTGATTTCTTGTAATACTTGTTCAAACAAGGAATGATGACTGCCACATAATTCCGCTAATGTAATAATAGTTTGTCTTGACTTAAGAAAGCCTTGTTTATTTCCCGAACATTTTATCAAAAATCTCATTCAATCTCTCTACTTCAACTAACAGACATACATAATTATAATAATGCATCTGTTTGGCCTTGGTCCGACCCCAATAACATGATTTTCATTTTAAACTGGGCATTCAATTGTCCATTCACATACTTGGTCCGCCTGGATTTAATTAACTTGATGTCTGCGATCGGACAAACGTCACCCATTGCGTCATCAACCGGGCCATCTCTCGTAGTAGGTAAGGAAAGCTTATCAACTAATCAATGTGTATACATGACACTGCAAATTCATGGCATTAAATGTTTACTCTTAACTTACAGCTTCATAAAGATTCCTTTAAACATGTTTTTCAATAACGATCTACTTATTTAGCTTCTCAACAAAGCAGTTATCAATATTCATTTAATTGCCCCCATAGCTTCGTTTATTTGCAATTATTAACGCTATTACTTAATTTTCGAGATGAAATAGTTATTCAATAAACATAACATAAGGTCTATTGTGTAAAATCGATGTTTTCTATCCGTTAAGGTTCACTATACGGTTAAAATCCTATCAAGTTATATTACATTAATTAAATGTTTAAATTAACCAATTTAAATTGGTAGAGCGAAGCAGTCGAGATACTTATTAATAATAATATTAAGACCTTGAATCGGCATTGGACGAGAGAGTAACAGTTCGGTAATGGAACTGACAATGCTTTGTAGAAAACAATGGATGTTTAATGAGAAATATGTCGATAATCGCCTCGATAAAGTACGAGGATTCCGACAATGGAAGAGATAGCAGACGTGATTTGAGTCAGCTGTGTAGCAGACGAACTCGTCCGAGCTGAGCTTTCCCAAAATAAGGGGCACCTGCTGAGTTAATTAGCATTGTTGATTGGCCAATTTGACGAGAACTGACTAGTGAAAAGCAAAATCAGCCTGCAAATAACTCTTTTTTGAACTCGTTTTTTTTGTTAAATTATTTGATTTAAATAACTAATGGAATGTGGACAAATTCTTATTTGATCTCCCTGGAAGTTAGGATTTTCCTGATTAGAAATTAAGTTGATACAGAGATTATTTACCAGATAATTTGATAGGCTGGGGAAAGGTAACACTTTCAAGAGCTACTCTTATATAAAACAACGGAACTATATTTTAAGGTATTCCAACCATCACTGAATTATAACCATGGTTTTCTAAATGCTTAAAAGGATTTCAGTCCATTGACTTTGGGTGGGGGTAGGGCTATTTTTCTTTAAGCCTATAAATGATTGCATTTGCTAAATAATCCCACGATCGATCACAATTTTACTGATCGATGGACTACCGCTATCTATATGACTTTGATGCACGGTATGTTAAATAACATGATTAATAAGGTAGACTTCACATAATTTGGCCTGATCAAATGATAATAAGTTAGCGGCGTCAGACGCCGCGGGCTTCATGTCTATGGCAGTACATTTGTAAAATGAAGTTGTCAATTACGTTCAACTTAAACTGACTCCTTCTCTAGACTGAGCGATATTCTTTCGTTTTAATTAACATTAAAGTAGAACTAAAGGATCAAACACTGCTGACCATATACGAAGCTTTGAATGGGTTATCCAATACTACGCGTTCCATTTCAAAACGTATGTCATTCGCCCCGGAATAGGGAGGTCTTGGGTTCGATCCCCGGCCATGAAAGTCAGAAGTTGTATTATAATGGTATAACTACTTGGCTTGGCTTATAAGGGTAGATCCAGGGCTGATGGGCCCGATGTCAGGATAATGAGACTGGGTGTGGTATCATGCCACATGTCTACGGCGTGATACTGCAGTGTGGCTGCACTATACCTTACTCAAGTAGACATAGACTCAAATACTGTCAGCAGGACGCTAAAGCTAATACAACACGGGTGCCTTCATAGCATAGTTTACATTATTGGCCGCGGATTTTAATACTATTTGCTGTTACAACATGGTGGATAACTGGACCAAACTATAGCGTGATAATAGAGCGGTATGGGATGATATAAGTGGAAAAATCAATTGCATAAATTCCATGACCTGGTTTATATTTGCTTTTAGATTTGATCTATCGACCCTGCGACCGAGTGGTTATACCCCCCTCCCCCAACGTAAAAAAAATTAAAGAAGGTCGTTGATTCGATTCCCGGTGACAACTTATCGGAGTAATTATCAGTAAATGTCGATATGTCGATTGCTTGGCGCTTACGAAACAAGGGTAGTTCCAGAACTGGTTTGCCTGGTGTGACAAGGTATTATTCACTGTTTTTGACTTTGGCGAACAAAATCCCGAAACGACTGATATAGAGTTTGTGGGACACTACATTCGGAATTTCTTGCCATGTAAAGTAAATATGCCCAAGTATTCAGTATACAGTAACATTGCAATTCCGAGGAGTGATTTTTTGAACAACGTGCCTAGCTAGTAACTTCTAAGCCATATATTCAAAGAGACAAAAAGAGATTGGAAATCATACACGGTTTTCAAAGCTATGCGGTTATCCGAGCATTTCATTTTTCCCATAATTCCTTAGGTTATATTACGTTTGCTGTATACTACCGAGTTTCCTTTCTTATGACAAAATCATCATTCAAAGCGTTCATTATATCCACCAAAATAGTATCATTAATCGCACGTACTGTCTATTGAAACAAAAACAATTAATACATTAGATAATGGAAATATAAATTTTCCTTTACCTTTCACCAGTCTTCCACGCTATTCTACTATAAAATGTGTGCAGGTTTCAGACATGAACTGAATAAATCTCCAACCTTTCAATTTTAATTCATCCCTTGTGAACAACCGCGGAGCAAAGTCTGACTAACTAAACTTCTCATCTCCATTTATTACAGGGTATGTTTAAATATGCAAAACGTAGTTCTAAAATATAAAAGAAATAGTTAAGAGTTCCTTTCACTTCAAAACAAAACACGCACTACATTCGACGAGCCTTTGTTAATATTACCTACCTTTCTCTCTTTGCTGCCTCAGGTAAACATAGTCCAATATTTTGCCCCGCTTTCTCCTCACAGTTTACATAAAATTTAACGATATCCACTCGCTGTGTATTTTCCTCTTCCAAATTCAATTTCAAAATAAATAACAGACGAGGTAATGATCTTTGTTAAAGCAAGAATAATTCATATTGCTGCCGATGTTAATACATCGAGTCTGGGAAAGAAGTAAAGTACCCATGCCAATGTAAAGTACTGCGTGATAACAGCGAACCAAGTGAAGTCGCTCGGATTGGTGCATTCCTGGTGTTTCGTGAAGCTGAAGAAATAACGAGGTTTGTATGGCAGAAGGAAAAGAGTACCATCATAAACAGCTAGCCGGGCTATTTCACTATCTAATGTACTCACTTATTGAATCTTATTTGCTCGATCACATAATGGGTGTACAAGTATATTCACCACGTCGTGAAGAGAGAGAGAGAGAGAGAGAGAGAGAAGGGTGTGTGGGGGGGGCGAAAATGGAGAGCGATTTAATACTTTTATTTCTTAGGACAGAGTGAGAAAGAGAGAAGTTTTAATGTTTGGGTTTTAAAAATGTAAAGAGACGGACGAAAGAAATTAACATTTGTAATACTTAAACAGAGAGAGAGAGAGAGAGAGAGAGAGAGATGGGTGCTGCTTACTTGTATAAAGTTAGAGTAAGAGAAAATAGTGACTACTAGTAATAATGAGGGCGGAGAGGAGAGAGAGATGCATTATTTATTTATTTATTTATTTATTTATTATTTGAAACATATACTTTAACCAAATGGTTATGCAAGAGGGACAGACAGGGGAGAATGAGAGGGACGGAGTTCTACTTCATTCATATTGTTTTACTTTCTCCTTCATTTAATTCATTGATCTTCTTCAATACAAAAAATCAATGAGAAAAATGGACAAATAAATTAAAAGCCACCAGCTTGCAAAATGTCTCGGAAATAAAATATAACTACCAGAGATACTGTGGAGTGATCCTTAATTAATACAGGAGAAAAGTTTTTGTTGAGTAGTAAAAACCCAATTAGCTGTCCTTTGCGGGAGAGACTGTTCATATAGATAATCTATAGGTAGTTAATACTTTGTCATAGATTAGACGACAGATCTGTCGAAATCGAATAAATTCTGTCTCAATTAATGTTTTATCAAGTTATACGAACAGGCGCATTGATCTCGGCTCTCTAACGATAAACCCGTTCTTATAATCGAGCCGATATGAGACGTCTGTTAAAAGATCTATGGAGGTGCCCTAACGAGTAGCGGAACTACAAGTGAAAATATTATTTTCTATGACCACAATTGAAAGAAAACACGGTCTTGCATGTTCTATAAATTTTTATTATCATTTTTATTTCTTTTCTCTTGTGCCTTTGAAGTCCTATGGAGAGCCTTAATTATACAATGTGACTTCATATTTATCGATTTGGACATCACTTATTATGACAATTATTTGGACCCGGCTTAATGAACTAGCCGTGCATGCTGGAAGCGTTCGCCACATAAAAAACCGATAACATCTCATCTTATTTCCCACAGACTGTTATATCTTTAGTTCTCAGTTCACTGAAAGAATGGAAAATAACCTAGAGTTTATAGTGGAGCTGATGTCGTCGTTTGACAGGGCTAAAGAGTAAATATACATATTTGTAACTTGGAATTTTAGTTGAAAGTCCGAACAGTGTAGTTCGAAATCTGGAAAGTGTAGTTGGAAGTCCGAACAGTGTAGTTCAAAATCTGGAAAGTGTAGTTGGAAGTCAATAAAGCGTGGTAGTTCGGAGTCCGGAAAACGTACTTTTGGAAGTCCGGATAGCGTGGTAGTTGGAAGTCCGGTTAGTAGTTGAATGTCCGGAAAACGTACTCTTGGAAGTCCGGATAGCGTGGTAGTTGGAAGTCCGGTTAGTAATTGAATGTCCGGAAAACGTTCTTGGAAGTCCGGATAGCGTGGTAGTCGGAAATCTGGTTTGTGTAGTTTAAAATCTGGGTAGCGTAGCTGGAAGTCAGGACAGCGTGGTAGTTGGAAGTCTTGTTAGCGTAGTAGGAAATCCGGATAGCGTATATGGAAGACTGAACAGCGTATTTTGATATCCAGATAATGATTAAAATTGTCTAGATATGCTTGGTATTTTTCTTAAATCCGGATAAAATATTTTTTTATTTGCGTAGTTTGGCTTTGGGTGTTTGGATAGCGTAGTTGGGTGCCATTACAGCGTAGTTTGGAAAGTAGGTGTCCGAGTTTGGATAGCGCACCTGGGTGTTAAAATAACGTAGATTGATGTTTTGATACTGAAGTTGTGTGTTCAAGTTTATGTAGTAGGTTGTTCTAGTAGGCTAGTATAGCGTGTGTCCGAATACGCATACATTTTAAGGACCTTGAATTGCGTAGCTAGATGTTATATTAGTACTTCTGGGGTGTTTGGGCAGCATTTTTATGTGCGCGGGTTTATGCTGCTAGACGCTTTGATGTATTCGGGTATTGTACTTTGGTATGCGTACAGAAAGTCTAGAGCTGCGGTTGATATTTCGTTATGTGTAAATGGGTGTTTTTCGTCTTCTTTTAAATCATCATTATTATACATATCAGCTATGTAAACTGCATTTCTTACGAAAAACTATTCAACCAAGAAAGAAATTAAACAAACGAACAGAATGAAAAACATTGACTTATCTAACGGCTGTGTTCGTCCTGCTTGGGATTCGAACACAGTATTTTATATCGCAAACGAATACCATATCTAATAGTTTTCTAGTTACTTGTTTATTTGTTCATTGCAAATAAACGTTGCTTCGACAGTGTGACGTTGAGCTAAGTACAGGCAGAGGAAGGCCCGTTGATCTCAGACCAGAGAGAGAGAGAGAGAGAGAGAGAGCGAATAGTACCATCGACAATTAAGCTGCAAGCCAACTGGAAGGTTTCTCGCCTGAATCTACAGGTCGGGAATCAAATCCACAGCTGCGACGAGGTCAATGACCATGAGCACAAGGTCATATATACCCCTAAAACGATTAATCATTTTAAGTGAAACATGCACTTCCCTTCCGCCTCAACCCACGACCATCTTTACAACTCTGACAACGGAGCCACAGCTCTACCTGCCCATCTATTTTGTTGTCCAGATGTGCTTGAGCCATGGTCAGTCTGTTCACAAATAATCCATTACCGCGAGAGATATTTGACCAGTGTCCTAAATCACGTTCACATACCCACAAAACCATTTGTGCCGATATAAGCAATGTATCATAGTCTTTAACCTGCCTCAAATTATGAAGTGTGGTCTTAACTTGGATCATCATATCCCGTCGCGTCTCGAGTGCCGAAAGTTCTTGTGAGCTTAAATTATTGGGGCAGGAGGTAGGAGTGTACTTAAGACAGACAAAGTAAAAAATGGACTTACAAACAGATAGAAGGTTCAAGAGCTATACAGTAACGGACAGATAGACGGATGGTTGTGAGGATTTTGAAATGGGACAATTAACGAACGAGTAAGTCAGTCAATAGATTTTCTGCAAAGAATTTATCAAGTTTCCTTCGTGAAGCATATATACGTGCGTCACAAAGACAAAAACTGACACACAAAAAATAGCGCCAGTTTTCAGCATCCCTTCCAAACTATAGTGTTCCAACAATACCACTTATTGCTGTTCAATATTTTTTGCAAGGAAGAAAAAAGAAACAAAAAAGAGCTTCTAGTGCTATAAATATCCCTGAGGAAGCTGTTAACAATGTTAAGATATTGATACAACGAAGGTACCGGTTAGGGTGGGCACGTGCTACATCTATACACCCTCTGCCTTTTCTACGGAATCCAGTTAGGGACAACGCTGATTCTATCTCCAAAAAATGAACGGCGAAACAAATAGAGATAGACAAACAAACAGAGAAAGAGACAAAATGTCAGACATTCAGCAGACATTCAGACATAAACAGAAATACTTTATTCTCCCTTTTCTCTTTACCTATTCCTTATATAAATAAAAAAATGCGACATTGAAGTCGTTTTGTGTATTGTAAAGTTTTAGTTTTAGGTCATTTGCCTTATAATATAGTAGAGAACTAGAGATGTGTCAATAGCAGAAAAATGATTCAAATATCTCATCATTTCAAACAAACTTAACATGGTATGATATACTTCAAAATGTAAATTAAAGCCAATCGATAGAAATTCAAAACAAAAATAATTTTCCACTCTCCCTCGTTAATGTTGGTTAAGTCTTTGTTTCCTGAAAAGTAAACTCGGAAAGAGAAGGTCACCATCAACGCTATTTTCGTAAGCGCAACTTCAACGAAATCGGTTAAATTTAGAAAACGATGTTTCCGCAGCATGGCGTCTTCACCAGTTCCGGATAGCGATTTCGTAATTTCATTCTATGAAGGGAAAAGTGAATGAATCTTAACTCAGGCTTTATCAGTCTAAATATAGTTTCAATACCATCTGTGATGGTATTGCCTGCGATGGGGAAACTACCCAATGTTTTACGATCACAGATGGTTGGATTGGGTGACAAGGCGTCTGTAGACGTAATACACACATATATAGTTAAACATCAAATTCTTAGTCAAGTATCATCTAGGAACGAGCTGCTTTAAAAAACCCGACCAAACATACACATTTAAGAATACAACAAGAAATAGAAATTAATAATAAAACATGCGAAGATGATAAATCTATATCCAGTTTAAAATAATTAAGTCAATAATGCCAAGAATACAGCCTTGTTTTACTCCTATTTTCCAAAGGAGATAATCAAAATGTGCTTCCATACCCATCTTACCTACACCAACTAGAACGTTCCAGGTAAATGTCAGAGATTGCTGTGCCGCAGGTAAACTTGCTCCTGTCTTTGATGGGTGTTATTTGTAAACAACTCAACACATCTCTTCTCTAAGAGCTACACTTACCCAATTTACATAAACTTTTATCGGCATCGCTTTGTACTCTGACCCAAATGTTTTGTTTTTAAATGCTGGATTATTTTTATATCATTGTATCATACACGAAGGTTACTTTATGCTAACTTTCGGGGTGGGTCAAATAAATGTTCGAGATACAAGCATACGTATTATTCATTATTTTATATAGAGTACACATGCTTGAGGGAACTCCGTGGCCGAGTGGGTAAAGTCGCTCACCGCTGAAGATTCGAATCTCTTCAGCGATTTTTCATGTAAGGAAGCCTTCTAGCTAGACTTGCTGTGTGGGTGTCGATGATTCTCCATCTTTTATATTCGTCTGTGTACTCGGGGTCTTCCTCCACCTATAATTAGCGGGACTTCGCAAAATGACTGAAATACTGCCGAAGCGATGGTCAACTCCAGCACTAACACGTGTATGAATTAAACTACGGGAATATTGTTGATCTCTCTCTCTCTCTCTCTCTCTCTCTCTCTCTCTCATGACACTGGGGAATACAACAAGTTCAGATAAGAGAACGTGTTCCCTGTTTCCGCAGCTTCGCTATATAACCGTATTTGCTTTGATCATAGTTATATCTTTTACAAGAAAAGAGAAGGTTTGAAAATTTTCTGAGAGCTCACTATTAATGAGTGTCCGCTATATCCGGGTTCCTTTTACACGAAGGTAAACTTGTATGGACATTAGAATGTCCTCTTTCGTTTAACCTTCTATATTGTACGTTGCTTGGGAAACATTTTGAAAACGTTTATTAATCCTGGGTTGGACCAGTGTTCAACCCACAACCTTCGATTCAGTAGTCATGAACATTGCCGCTTGACCAGGGCACCTTTTTCGGGTCTCTGTCCTCACATAGATATTATATTTATTTAATGATAATTGATGAAATACTGTGTTCTATCAGTGAGATAAAATCCATACAATGTATCTCAGAGTGAGTGATATAGATCTGCCGGAACTATGTTTTATACTCTATAAAGGTATGTAGGTTATTAAGGTGACACGAGTTGAAATATACATACACAACGTGTCCATACTAGTGACCAATCACACGTCAAGAGGAAGTGACGGCTCATTTGTCTTCCAGAACGAGGTCATAAATAATATATAAACATAAATGCATGTGAAAGAGGTGCATATATGATTTGCGTATTGGCCTTTATTTTTCGAACATCGTTTCTAACCGACTCAACTCATAACATTCCGCCTTAAACTTCGGCAACACTCGGTCATTTTCGGCTTCGACCATGTAGAGGTGACGTCATGCTCCTTGTCTTTTCTTTTCAAATTGACGTAAAAGAAAAAGGTTATAAAGCAGGTCAAAGAGGGATGAAAAAAATAATGAAACAAATTAAGGGGGAAAATACTGCTTGTAACCAGCATATGATATTTTAGGTCTTCCTTTACAATACCAACCGATGAACTTCTCAGTGAAACAAAAGCAGGGAGAAGCTAAGATTTCCTTTTATATCTCTAAGATTTCCTTTTATATCTCTGCTTATATCGACGGCTGATTACTGTATATTTCGTACCCAGTTTGAACTTCATTCATCAATTATCCGCGGGGTTTACCGCTGACATTGGAATGTCGTCTGCTCGGATGAATAAAGTTGAAATATACCAGACTCTTGAAAAAATCATCTGCATTGAACATTTACGCCGTATTTAAATAAAAACTAAATTAGACGAATACTAAATCACGAGAAAACTCTACTTCACTCCTTCGCGAGTATAAATGACTATTATGTTCAAATAAATTGTATTGATAAAGGAGAGGTATACCCAGCAACTAAGTGAGGTTGACAATAAATAATCAGTTTTGCTTATCTGCCTGATAAATGATCAGTGATATTCGCGACTGTAGAAGAACAGAGAGATATAAAGTAATGTAACAGTCACTTGTAAACGTTCCATATTGAACTCAATATTCTTTTGAAATGCACTTTTAAATTTACTTAACAACTGTTACAGTTAGAACAAAGGAATGTGTTATACTTAAAACAATGAATTATATTTTTCATTGATTGAATTTGTGACTGAACAGTCCTACTGTGATAACGACCAACAACATGAAGCAGCCATAATGTAGTAACAGCCATCTGTTTTTGACAACCACAATGTGTTAACAGCAACCTATACTTGGCAGCCACACTGTGTTAACAGCCACCTATACTTGGCAGCCACACTGTGCTAACAGCCACCTATACTTGGCAGCCACACTGTGCTGACAGCCACCTATACTTGGCGTTCTTGACGGCCACACTGTGTTAAAGCCACCTGTTCTTGACGGCCACACTGTGTTAACAGCCACCTGTTCTTGACGGCCACACTGTGTTAACAGCCACCTGTTCCTGACAGCCATACTGTGTAAACAGCCACCTGTTCTTGACGGCCACACTGTGTTAAAGCCACCTGTTCTTGACGGCCACACTGTGTTAACAGCCACCTGTTCTTGACAGCCATACTGTGTAAACAGCCAACTGTACTTGAAAGCCATACTTTTAAACAGCCACTTGTACTTGGCAGCCACAATGTGCTTACAGCAACATATACTTGGTAGCCACATTGCGCTGTCAGACACCTGTACTTAGCGTCGGATACCCACGGCTGCCTTTTACATCTATGGAGTAACAAAATGAGCGCTCGTGGGTTTCCGACGCTGCCTATACTTTGCGTCCTTACGTTGTTAACGGCAAACCGTTCTTTGCAGGCATACTGTGTTAATAACAGCCTGTACTTAGAAGCCTGTGTAAACAGCTTCCTGTATTTAGTTGCCTCATTGCATTAAAGACCACTTGTACTTAGCAGCGGCTAACTACACAAAACAATCTACTGTGTTCAAAACTTCCTGTTCTAAGCAGTCATTGTTTTAACGTCACCTTGACTAAGCACCTTTACTATGTTAATGGCAACCTGTACGCCTTGTTATGTTTTAGGTGACCAGTAATAAGTAGTCAAACTGTGTTCATTGCTTCTTGTACTTGGCGGTCATACTGTGTTAACGGCTACCTGTACTTGGCGGTCATACTGTGTTAACGGCCTTTTTTGGCAGTCATCCTGGTAAGGTACCGCTTATCTGCACCTGTGTTAACGGCTACCTGTACTTGGCAGTCATTGTGTAATGGCTACCGGTTCTTATCTGTCACACTGTGTTAACGGCTACCTGTACTTGGCAACCATTGTATTAATGGCTTCCTGACCAACCAACTCGCTCTACAGAAATCCAACTACTCATAATGCAGTCATACTGTGTTAATGATTACATACACTGCCTGTTCTAAGCTGCCATACTGTGTTAACGGCTGCCTGTTCTAAGCTGTCATACTGTGTTAACGGCTACCTGTACTTGTACTTGGCAACCATTGTATTAATGGCTTCCTGACTAATCAACTCAAGCCAAAGAAATCCACGTCACAGTCCTACCAAAGAACCCCAAGTCACGGACCAACCCACTCCAACCAAAACAAAAAACCACAACCCAACCAAAGGACCCCAAGTCACAGATCAACCAACTCCAACCAAAGAAATCCAAGTCACAGATAAACCCAACTTAACAAATGACTCTAAAAACCAACCAATCGCTTAAATATTACACAGAGGAGACTCGCCGAAACAACCATTTCATACAGACTGATCAAATGTGCATCAAACTTAAAAAATGTATATCAACTAACTAATCAATTTCCCTGATTTCATCCACAGAGACAGTACAAAATTATTCGGATATTAGGTTAAGACCTTCTCTTTTTCTTTTTCAGGCTACTTGCCACAATTTCACAGCCATCTGTATTAACAGATACTTATTTTGTGACTTTTAATAATAATAAATAGGCAAATAAAAATATCAGGACTTAGACGAATAATATACTTTTGTATGGTGCATCCATGACCGTAAAACGATGAGGTGGAACAGTATGCATTGATGAAACTTTAATTAATGTGCAACAAGACTTTTTGATGAATCTTATTTATTTTCCTTACCTTGTATCATGTATTTATAAATGTTCAGGCTCGATAGTTGTTATGTAAGAGATATGTAAAACAAGTTTGCCGAATTTTCAACGGAGCATTAATTCAGATAATTACAAGCCTCAGCCTGCGTTTATATAATGTCGTCTGCTGCAATAAAACTATGTTCTTGATCAGTTTTCAGGTGAAAACTTCAAGGCTAATTAAACATTACTGATTGCTAAATAGGGCTGAAGATGTGAGTGTATGTATTCTCACTTCTTGACGGCTCAATCTATATCTGTAGTAAGAGGTTTAATGGTGCATTGATGATATGTTTTATAGAAAGTGCTTATCAACAGTAGACTACAACTTAAGAACTGAATTATTTTCACGCTTGGTATATATGAGCTATGGCTCGGAAAACTAATTTAACCTTAACATGCTAAGTTTCTAAATTGGACTTGTCCTTTCTCTATTTTGGACAAAACCATTAGTTGTTTGTGGGGTGCTTGATGAAAACGTATTGACTAAGTAGCGAACAGTGCTGACCATGATCAGCCTGCACGAATGTACTGGCTGATTTTGGTCTGCACTGGTTACAAAGGCAGTGTCAAGTGTCCACAGCATTGTAAGGATTAATAAGGCGACGTATTGCACTGAAATAGGAATCAATACGTAAGCTTTCCTGTGCATACTTGGGTCAGTCTCAAAGACAGCCGCCAAAGTTGTTATTTCTCGCATAAATTAATATGTACTTCAAACATTATATTGAATGCGTGTGCATCGCTTTTCAAAATTACATTTATCACATGCACGGTTATTTTTTCTGGTAGAGTTCGAAAGTCACGTAATACCTTGGGCTGGCTTGATCATTGTTCATTCTTTTTATGAATAAACAACTAATTTACCAGATTAAGAAAACAAATAAACATAAAATGCCTATAATTGTAAAATTTATCTACAATTTTGGCATTTTATCAAAATTTAGAAATGATAAAGCAGAAATACTTCCTATTAAAATTAGCTGATTTTTTGCTTCAGCCAACGGTCAAAGTGATAAAAGTAAAGTTGCTTTGCTATTGCGTTCCATATATAAAGTAACAAATATGATATATATTCATAAATGAGGATAAAGTATAACTAAACTTTGTACGCTTTGAACGTTCTTATTCTAATTACCCCCCATGAAGATATTACTGTGTGCCTGTTTACACCGCCTAGTAATGTTATCACTGACCTAGCTCCCTTTTGGCATTTTATAGGCCCAGGCTTGTTCATCATGTCAAGAAATGGTATTGTCAGAAAGTCAAAAAATGCATTAAGGATTGTAAAAAAAAAAAAAAAGAATATTTCTACTTATTATACTTCCGATATCATTGTATTCTGAGCCCAAGATGTGCCGGGAAAAAACAGCACCTACGCGGATCCTAAGAAACAAACTTTCCCGAGGGCCTAACCTGCGTCTGCATTACAATAAAGAACCACCTATGCCGATGACTCTCAGGATCGTCAAGTTTCCAACCGGAAGCAGTTGTTTGTCTTACAGTGCAATCATCTTACTCATCATTTTCCATCTGAAATATTACTGTTAAATATCACTGAGTAATCGGATAGTTAAACATTGTTAAATTAGTGCAAAGCCATGCAAAGTGGGATATATATTTATAAACATCTTAAAATGAATGAGAATAAAAAGTCAAATAAAGAGTAAGTAAGTATTACTCACAAATTCTGAAAAGTATAAATCCAACACACGAACACGCAGGAGGGCTTGAATCTTATAGAAGAACGAGTTGAAATACTCATTAGTGGGACATTTGTCACATTGGTTTTGGACGTTTGGGTGGTACAAATACACTATTAATATCGGGGCGCGTGAACCGTGACGGACATGCGCAGATGTGTCATGTGTAAGCAGGAGTCTTGGTGTGGGTAATGAGCAAGTTAAACTTCACTTGGGGGACGTGGGACACATTGGTTTGTAAGAATAAGAATATCGTGTCTTTATATTAACCACTTTTTATCGCAAGAAATAATGGACTGACTTTCATTTTGACATAAAAGTAAGAAGTGTTGTTGCTGTTTTGAAACCGAACGTCTCCACAGAAGATGTTGCGCAGTGGTAATACTAAAGCGTACTGTCAATGAGACTTTACCTCACATGGACACGGAGATTCCGCGTGATAATGGATGAAAGAATAACCCAGAATTTAGGCATCGACAGCTTCTCTGTTGTTTACGCTAGCCATTATATGCTCAGTACTGTGGGAAAGCAATCTGGGGTCTAACGTACTATGAGATCCGACCCCATAGTGCGTTACGCACTTTTAGGTCAGAATTGAACATTTGTTTCTCGTTCAGCACCTTGCTGTTATTTTCTTAGATTAACTGCTATAGATACATGTATATAGAAATATAAGGACGTCAATGAATTTGGCACATCAAAATTCATTTCATACCACATGCTTAAACGTTTACCTTATCATTATCATAGCTTACATCATCATCACCACCATCATCATCCCCACCATCATCAATATCATCATCATCATCATCAGATTTATAGGGGTAAATACAAATAATGTAAAAGCAAACCTAACGTTACATACGTCGCTTGCTCTTTTTGTTCTTGCTGTAACACTGTACATAGTGAAGTAATGTAATTTTCTAAGTTTGAATGTAATAAATTAGTAGAAAATTAATTTCCCTTTGTCCGATATATATCTCCGGTAGGTGTCGCCAGTAGTTTTGAAAGAACGAGATTTTGGTGCTATGTTAAGCAAGAGTGTGCAATGTTCCATTCAGCTTTGGGCAGCCGACAAACATGGACGTATTTTTATCTCGATTAGGCACTTTGCAATGCTTGTTGCATTTCATGATTTAAGTGTTCTATTGTGAACACTTTTACATAATTTCTATACATGTTATTTTTGTATGAAATATGGATCATTTTGATGTGTGACGCATGTATATCGGTTGCCAAAGAGCAATATACAAACACAAGTTAGTAATTTAATTCAGTTGTATGTATTCTATTTTGTGGGAGTTTTCCTCTCTTTTAGGCTTTTTATTTTATGCCGATTTGAAAACAATTTTTTACAACTTATACTGATCTCTCTCGACGGCTTCTTGGTGGGACCAATACTTTGTGCCTGGAAAGGTCACGAAAAACCCTTGCAAATTGAAAAATGCAAAAATAATCATACGTCTTATATAAAATAATACAATAAGATATTATCAAATATATATACAACGCCAAAAAAGCATACGTTATAAAATGATGGTATATACAATATGCATTTATATAATGTGCAAACTTATAAATAATATGCAATTAGATAAAATATCAATATTATATGCTATAAAATTTTACACATAATCCCATGCAACTATATTCAATTATATATAATATGAAATTTCATTATATATAATGATGATAATATGCAATATTTTATATAATAGATTCTATTTTACAAACAATTTTTGTAAAACTTTTTTACACGAGACATTCTGAAATGAAATATCAATATTCTCTACAATGATAGTGAAAAATAGTTTTAACTTTATACATATATAATGATAATATGTCATACGTACGTGTTTGTCGACTGACCATTCCAAGGTAGTAAGGTTTGGTTTTTTTTGTGTGTGTGTGTGTGTGTGTGTGTGTGTGTGTGTGTGTGTTGTTGTTTTTTTTTGTTTTTGTTTTTTTTTGTGTGTTTTTTTTTGTTGTTGTTGTTGTTTCATGTTATGTCATAGATTTCCATTTACATGCACCGCCTATACTGGTGTTAGTTAATTTTTAAAACTGCTGGATTTCTCATAGGACCTTTATGTCTTTCCTTATTTATAACGTGCAATAATATGAAGTGGTAAAATATGCAGACACATCAGATATCTTATAATATATCTTGTCGTTATTAACAGTTTTATTAAGCAGCACGCCATGCATTGCAGATTATGCATTTGGACATCTATCTTACTGAATTACAAAATGTGCAAACACATCAAAAGATCTTTATACTGTAACAAATTATTTACGTGGGCGTGAATGACATGCATAAATTACATTAAAAATGTATCTAGAAATTTGATCACAACAAGATATACAAATGTACATATCCTGGGACTCTCCTGATTTTTAACTGTATGGAGGCCTATTCATTCTATCCACGGGACTACTGCACGTGACCAGCGGGCTTCAACAGTAACACACGCCATTACAACTCGAACACCAGCCGCCACCTTGTTAACTTTACATGTAACCAAACACATGTAATAGAATACATCTTAAAAATGTCTCTCGGAATATCAGATTTATAAATGAAACTATAGATACATTTATTTAAGTCCCGGGTGATTTTTCACCTCGATAGGCGGTTTGTTCTCGTAGGAATTTTGACAAATTATCATTTATATTAGAAACGGGGGGATGGGGTGAATAGGTAATGAGAACATACCGTTTTCCTGTGTGAAAAGAATGTGGTGAATGTCCAAACCCGATATTAGATATCAGAGACAAAATAGCCCCACACAGATATTAGAGCCAAAATAAAACCGATTTCTACTTTCATGGTGTAAATAGGTGGCATAATTGGTCGTCGGCATTTTGTCATTCAAATGTAGCGTAATTGATTTGATTCAAATGTAAGCAGGCTGTCTCATTTAATTATTTTTTCTATTTTTCACGCGAATATTCTTAACTCATTTGGCCACCATCGGTAAGGTTACAGAATGACGTGTTACCTATCCATGTATCTTTAGCATTCTTTATGTAAAATTAGGAACATTGAAGCAGCTGGTTTATAGATGGTCGGTAGAAAGAAAAATGTCCACTCTCCCTCGTTAATATTGGTGAAGTGACTGAAGTCTTCATTTCATGACAAACAAACTCGCCAATTGTACGTCACATTGCACTGGTAAACACCATATTCGTAAACACCGGTTATATCCCCGAAGCAGGTGCTTGCAATACCACGTGACACGCTCCATAAATATGACGTCTTAACCAGTTTGGGTTTGGCAAATTCATAAATTCAGCATGTGAAGTAAGCGTATGCATGAACAGTTAATGTAATAAGTCAAGTGACGGAAAACGAAATTGAAAATCTAAATATAAGTTATATAATTCTAAATATATGTCCAATACTATTCGTAGCGCTACTGCCTGTGATGGAGATACCACCCATTTTAGCTCGACTATTCGAAGAATAAGGAGGGCTATTTTACTCGTCCGAGCGTCGGCCTCGACTTCGCCGTAACGTTTAAAATTTTCGTACCACCTCATTTTTTCACTGAACCTCTTAAGGTATTGCTTTGAAACTTGAAATACTTATTTATGACCATCACCCCACATGCAGACAAGAGGGGATAACTCTGTCATCAATTTTGACCAAATTATTCCCCTTTTTCGACTTGGAATCTTGGTTAACTTTTTTGTACCCACGTCACCTTTTCACTGAACCCTTTAAGGTATTGCCTGAAACTGGGAATACTTATTTAAGACATCACCTGTTGGCAAGAGTATATAATTTTATCATGGATCGTTGCTAAATTAAGTCCCTTTTGACTCAAGATCTTGGTTTAAGTTTTTTTGTACTACCTTACTTACTTACTAATGGATTTTTATCATATTATCCCCCTTTTTTCGACATAGAATTTGGTTAAAGTTTGCATACCACCTTATCACTTAAGCCTTTGAGATATTGCTTTTATTGTTTATTTTTAATAATACAGAATTCATATATTTCCTGTTATTACAATTTTATTCAATTCATTGACAAGCGCTGAAATACGTAGTCGAACGCGCTGTCTTACGGACAGCTCTGGTATAATACCGAATGGCTGTATAGGGTGACCATACGTCTGTAGATGGGTATTGATAGGCGTTATAAACACATATAGCTTAAATTAAATTCTAAGTCAATAACCATCTGTGAACGAGCTGCTTAAAATCCTTCAATATTAGCACCAATGCTTAGCGCTAAGTAATACATACTTATTGTTTTGAATAAGGTAGAAACATATCCCCTTTTTCCGAAGTATTCAAGTGCATGACTAAGCTGACATAAATTATTGCCTTAATAACTAACAGTATATGATTAGAAGTTAAGTACTCTGGCTCATATTCAACCAACAATACTTAGCACTTAGTAATACTTAAATTCTTAATCTAGGTAGATATACATTCCACATTTACTATTTTATGAAATATTCAAGTACACGATTAAGTTGAAAAATAACTAACGATGATTGATAAAAAACGAAACATCTGGGTATTTTTATTAGAGAAACGAGAGTTATGAAATTCGCCCTTAAGTATTTAAGTTTTACTTAGCGCTAATAATTGTTGGTGGAATTCGACCCATATATTTTACTTAGGTGAAAAGGTATAATGAAATTCGTTGAAGTATTGTATTACTTAGCAGTAAGTAAAATTACAGTACGTTGAACTGTAAAACAGATAATATTGTTTATTGCATAAATAATCTAACGTTATATGGTAGTGTGTAAGGAATATGCATGCTCGATATAAAATTCATAAAAGCTGTATTCCTTTAAACAAATATATATATATATACGAACCTTTTAAATCCCAGATTGACAAAAGAAAAGAACGTCACCGAATCTTGACACGGCTAAGCGTCTAATTCTCAAGTGTAGTGAAAATACCGGTTAATGCAATTTAATGAATACATGTATAAGACTCGATTTACTTAGAGATTAAAAAAAAGGTTAAGTAAACTATGCGGTCATTGTGAACCGTGACATGAACTTAAACTAAAGACAGACAGGTGTAATTGAATAAACAGATGTTGTTTGGATACACACAGAACTTAATAATTGTATGTTTCATCTATAAAAAATGAATCAATACATTCACACAACTATTTACAAAGAATATGTTATTGTCACAATACCATTGAAAGTGATGTTTACATGCATGTATAAAAGAAACAATTTTCTGTAACTTTCAGCTATGTCGACTTCTTATTCTTGAATTCCCAGGTCTAGGCATTGCATGTGTAACGGTATCGATACTGTCTGACCCAGTTCAAAGATATTTATATTAAATTACTACGCCACTATGAAGATATAGTTTTTCAAAAAAATTCGCTCAAAAATGACTATGTTTCCTATTTACTGTGGTCCGAAATACGGATATTCCATGCCAGGTGTAGTGGCAGGTGTCCGCGAGATGGGTGTATCATCCCAACGGTGGCGGCAGATGTCCGCCATTTTCTTTCCCAGCGGAAGCGGCGGGAGGTAGCCACGATTTTCTTTCCCAGCGGTAGCGGCAGCTGTCCGCGATACGGTATTCCATCCCAGTTGTAGTGGCAGGTAACCAATGTATGAATGTTCCATCCCAGTGGTAGTGTCAAGTGTCCGCGATACGGTATTCCATCCGAGTGGTAGTGGCAGGTATCCGAGATATGGATGTTTCATCCCAGTGGTAGTGGCAGGTGTCCGAGATACGGATATTCCATCCGAGTGGTAGTGGCAGGTATCCGAGATATGGATGTTCCATCCCAGTGGTAGTGGCAGGTGTCCGAGATATGGATGTTCCATCCCAGTGGTAGTGGCAGGTATCCGAGATATGGATGTTCCATGCCAGTGGTAGCGGCAGGTGTCCGAGATATGGATGTTCCATCCAAGTGGTAGTGGCAGGTGTCCGAGATATGGATGTTCCATGCCAGTGGTAGTGGCAGGTATCCGAGATATGAATGTTCCATCCCAGTGGTAGTGGCAGGTGTCCGAGATATGGATGTTTCATCCGAGTGGTAGTGGCAGGTATCCGAGATATGAATGTTCCATCCCAGTGGTAGTGGCAGGTATCCGAGATATGGATGTTCCATGCCAGTGGTAGTGGCAGGTATCCGAGATATGGATGTTCCATGCCAGTGGTAGTGGCAGGTATCCGAGATATGAATGTTCCATGCCAGTGGTAGCGGCAGGTGTCCGAGATATGGATGTTCCATCCAAGTGGTAGTGGCAGGTATCCGAGATATGGATGTTTCATCCCAGTGGTAGTGGCAGGTGTCCGAGATATGGATGTTCCATCCCAGTGGTAGTGGCAGGTGTCCGAGATATGGATGTTCCATCCCAGTGGTAGCGGCAGGTGTCCGAGATATGGATGTTCCATCCAAGTGGTAGTGGCAGGTGTCCGAGATATGGATGTTTCATCCCAGTGGTAGTGGCAGGTGTCCGAGATATGGATGTTTATCCCAGTGGTAGTGGCAGGTGTCCGAGATATGGATGATCCATGCCAGTGGTAGTGGCAGGTATCCGAGATATGGATGTTTCATCCCAGTGGTAGCGACAGGTATCCGAGATATGGATGTTCCATGCCAGTGGTAGTGGCAGGTATCCGAGATATGGATGTTTCATGCCAGTGGTAGTGGCAGGTATCCGAGATATGGATGTTTCATGCCAGTGGTAGTGGCAGATGTCCGAGATATGGATGTTTCATGCCAGTGGTAGTGGCAGGTATCCGAGATATGGATGTTCCATGCCAGTGGTAGTGGCAGGTATCCGAGATATGGATGTTCCATGCCAGTGGTAGTGGCAGGTGTCCGAGATATGGATGTTCCATCCCAGTGGTAGCGACAGGTGTCCGAGATATGGATGTTCCATCCCAGTGGTAGCGACAGGTATCCGAGATATGGATGTTCCATGCAAGTGGTAGTGGCAGGTGTCCGAGATATGGATGTTCCATCCCAGTGGTAGCGGCAGGTGTCCGAGATATGGATGTTTTATCCCAGTTGTAGTGGCAGGTATCCGAGATATGGATGTTCCATGCCAGTGGAAGTGGCAAGTGTCCAAGATATGGATGTTCCATCCCAGCGGTAGCGGCAGGTGTCCGAGATATGGACGTTCCATGCCAGTGGTAGCGGCAGGTGTCCGAGATATGGATGTTCCATGCCAACGGAAGTGGCATGTGTCCGAGATATGGATGTTCCATCCCAGTGGTAGCGGCAAGTGTCCGAGATATGGATGTTCCATGCCAGCGGTAGTGGCAAGTGTCCGAGATATGGATGTTCCATCCCAGTGGTAGTGACAGGTGTCTGAGATATGGACGTTCCATCCCAGTGGTAGCGGCAGGTGTCCGAGATATGGATGTTCCATGCCAGCGGTAGCGGTAAGTGTCCGAGATATGGATGTTCCATGCCAGTGGTAGCGGCAGGTATCCGAGATATGGACGTTCCATCCCAGTGGTAGCGGCAGGTGTCCGAGATATGGATGTTCCATCCCAGTGGTAGCGGCAGGTGACCGAGATATATATATATCTTTAAACTGATTTTTTTCTTTTGTAATTACATATAACACCTATGTGTCACTTCGGATATAATACTATATGCATTTATCACCTGCGTATATTCGATATTAATTCAAGTTAGTGCAAATCCTGTTTATCGCCGCCCGTAAAAACAACATACTTTAATAATAATTTTGCACTTGTTTCATTTAAAAGGGGCATTGGCAAACGAAAAATTGCGGTTATGTTAAGATTCAAAATTAGTAGTTATAGCCTGGAACTTTATTAAACATTCATCAAATAGACTGCAAATTAGATGTGATAACTAATTCGTAGCGGTGGATGTCATTCTAAGATGAACATTTTATAGCAGATATAGTCAAATGAAACAGATCGTGATCGCCTTTTTAGCATTCATTGGTTATAAAAAATGACCGTAAAAACAGCAGTTAGCAGGTAAATTTCGTGTTTATAAAACATTCCAAGGTCGTTTAATACTGTAAAGTATTTTTACCCTTGATAAATGCTAATAAAATACCATATTGATTCATTCGTACAAACGTGTTTTTTTTTCTGAATTAAAATTAACACCCTATATCATTGGCATATTAAGGATATAAAAACAGGGCTTTCTATCAAAGATATTTTTTTTCAAATAATATTTGACAATATGTCCAGATTGGCAGATTGGGGAAGAACAGAATCCACCAGTAACATTTTAACGACCAAATAAACGTCGCAGGCGGATACCGTACACCCTTACAGGACCACTGGCTACAGGACCACTGGCTACAGGACCACTGGCTACAGGACCACTGGCTACAGGACCACTCATCTATTTTTATCAGAATTCGAATATATATGAACAGATTTTTTATCAAACATATGTGAACAGATTTTTTTTAGATATAAGTAAACAGATTTTTTTTTCAAATATTAGTGAACAGATTTTTTTCAAATATAAGTAAACAGATTTCTTTTAAATAGAGAAAATGTAGTACATGTAATATAAAACAATGTACTGAATGAATAAGTCATAAAAAGAAATAAACTTATTAACTCTTATAAGAATGATAATGTCGAAAAATATGGTAGCAATCTGACATAATCCCAAACGTTGACCCCCTGTAAGGTGGCTTCTGGTAGGTCTATACGAAAAGGCTCAGATAGAAATATAGAAAAAAACATGACCAGATTATTTTGTTATGATATACACACACTTAACAGCAATGTCGAATATCCTAAAGAACAGATTAGATGGAAGGCTAAACTATCTAGGCCTACCTAGTGTTTGGTATTTTTAAAAGCTTGTGAAAAGATAATATAGTCGTAAATTACAGTTTCTGCTTCCTGTATTTGAAACTCTTACGTGCCT
>CM037793.1:7223515-7261353 GCA_021229015.1 Solen grandis | reverse complement strand
CCCAACACTCGTAAATAAGTAGGTCCCCGGGAAATGTAAAACAGTGCACATACTCATCTTTTTTATTCTGAGTGCAACATGGCGTAAAACCGTAGTCCCCCCCAGACTTGCAAAAATTTTTTTCCTCGACAACCCCAGTATGGGGAAAAAGAGGCGGACCCAGACAGCTATCACGACCGAGTTGGGTGTATTATAAAATATTCACTCTTATAAAAAAGGGGGGGTTTCCCCAAATTTCCCCGTCATTTTACTTTGAAGTGTACCGTCTCCCTATTAAAACGAGTGGGGCTCAGCCTAAATTCATGGGTGAAAAGGTTTAAACCCCTTTGTATTTGATCCCCTTTAAAGGGTGGATGAAGAATATGTGATGGGAGGGTGTACAACGTGTGGATGGACCACAATTAATAAGAAACAAAACGGCCCTTTTAGGGCAACCCAAATGTCTCGAAGGACATTTACATTGTAAACCCCCCCCTTTAACTTACATAAGTAAAAAAGGGGTCCCCCTTTAATAAAATAAAACTGACGTCAAAATGACAATATCGGTCTTGGAATGTTTGGTATGAAAAGGTATACCTTTTCTCTATAGTTTAAGTACCCTAGTAGTTCTACCTGGTATGAAATGTTTTTTACATGCAAAAAAAGGTCCCATAAATCTTTTTTTCGAAAACCCCCAAGGTACCTAATTTCCCGTCGGTCCCAAAATTTTCGACTCGGTGCAAAATTTTTTTTTTGGAAAAATCCAGGGTCCATGTCCCACCCTACCTAAAAAGCATTATTATAAATATGCGAAAATGGGGAATTTAAATATTTGTAATAGTTTGGCTAATCAGATTTTTGTTTTCGATAATTTTTAAAAAAAACTTTTTTGTTTAAAATATTTTATTTATATTTATATATATTATATATATATATCTGTAATGTATGAACAGTAATTGTGCATATTATTTGTCTGAATTATTTAAGCAATCAAAAGGGATGTTCTTTTACGAATATTTGTTTTAAAATTATATGTGTGATTACATTTATCACTCCCCTCTACGGGACGCAGGTTACCAATGCAAATTCTTAAATTTTAAAAACAAATGGTTTTTCTACAGGCAATAGAGTTTCGAACGTTATCAAAATTATAATTATAAAACTTAGTAAGAATGTTTTTTTTGTGTGCGTAAATATGGAGGACACCAGGTAAAATTTTAATCTGTTGTTGTTTACTTTGCTTTGATAAATACAACCGCATTTCTGTTTTTCTTGATCAAGAACGTAATGCGTAAACTGGGTTTAAATTTCGATTTTTTAATTTTGCGTCCAAAAAATGTTTTCTTCAGTCTCGATGAAGCTTTTTGAACATGCATATGGAATGTGTATATATAATTTTTTTTTTTTCCCAATTCGTTTCGTTTATGCTCCCCCAATTTTTCCAAGCTTTTTTTTTTAAAAACTGTCGCGTAAAAAAAAGCTCGATTAGGGTTTGTCAGGATAAAGGACAAGGCAAAACAGATAGCATCACATAACAAAGTTAAAACCTTCTAAGAAAGATACATGGAATGTGAGCAAGCGTTATCGCATTGTTTTAAAGCAGCGTTTTAAATGTCGAAAATGTTTTTGCGCTTAAGAAATGTCGTATTTGTTTCCAAAAGTTTCTTGATGTTTTAATGGCGTAAAAAACATCGATATGAATGTGTTTTCACGGGTGCATGTTAAAAATTTATTTTTTTAAGAAAAAAATTCCTTGTCTTTTGGAATTTTAATACCCCAGATGTGTAAAAGGTTTTGGGGGAAGGGCCGGGGACAAAAATACGTCACCCCGTTTAAAAATAGCTATCTTTTGGGTTTCAAAAATCGATTGCAACAAGCGGAAAAAGTTTTTTAAAAAGGTGTCGTGCTGCCCAATATACGCCGACACAAAATATAAAGCCCCAAGAGGGCCCTTTTAATTATTTTTTTAACATTTTGTAAGCATAAGTCATAATGAAGTCTCTAAAAACCAATTATTTAGCGAACAGGTAGCCCCCAAAAGGCTTCCAATATGAAAGTAGGTCAAATAGCGTTAAATATCAATCCTTTTTTCTTTCTCCGCAAACTCTTGCAAAAATCACTGTAAAAAAAACCCTTCTTTATGCACTTTTACCATTTTAAAAACTTGATTTGTGTTTTCATGAGACCTGCTTGAAAGACTAACTATTGCAAAAAATGATAAACATCAAACCCCTGTTTTGTGATATCTCCCCTTATAGTAAGACTTTGCCCAAATTTTTTTGAAAAAAGGAATTCCCAATTTCGGGAAAAAAAAAAAAATTTTAAAAAGGAAAAAAGAAGTTTTTGGTTCCCCCAAAAAGGCTGAAAAAATTTTAATAAAACAAAGCTCAGAGACAAAGTTTAAAGGGACAAAACTTGTAAAAATAATAAACCCGGAAACCCATTCTGCACATTCCCCATTATAGTAATGACTTTGACAATTTTTGAAAAGATTCATTTAAAAATGTGGAGGAGTTGCGTTAAAAAGGCTGCAATATCAACGCACAAAGTAAGTTTCAAGGGACACAAATCTTGTAAAAATTGAACCGGAAAAATCGCCATTATCACATTCCCAAATTAAGTAATGCCATTGCCCAAAGTTTTGGAAAGATTATTCGGAACAAGGGGAGTTGCGTTCACAAAAAGGGACGTACGGCGGACGGACAGAGGGAAAGAAGATGACGCAAATATATGACCGCCTGGGCGGGTATAAAAGAAATGATCAAGAGGACTTTTTGCCCAATTACGAAAAAGGCTTTACACGGAAAATAACAATATAAATACTAGGAATAAAAAACATTTAAAAACTTAATTGTAAACAATGACAGGATAAGTAAAAGCGGATAAAATTGACGGGTTTTCCCTTTTCCTAGTCACTGATGATCACATGGATCTTTTACAGGCTTACTTACGATTCGTCCGGAAACGGGAAAAAGGACAATATTTGCAAAAACGTCCCACGTGCCCCCAAGTACTTGTTTGGGGATAGTATTCTATTATAATTTTTTTCCCGAGGTGCGTTTACAAAAAAAGGCGTTTCCCGTGAAATGTTAACTTTGCGAGTTTATTTGTCGGGGAACAAAGTTTCATCTATTATAAAAGGGAGGAAAAAAACGGGAGTGTTTTAAAGTACGCTCTTTCCCCTTTTTTAGAAAAAAAAACTTGCAGATTCTCAAACTTTAAAAATAAATCAGATTGAAAACTGTTAAAATCAAAACTGTCAATATTAATATTTTTTGTTTTGTGTTGCCATCAACTCTTTTTTGATAAAATGTTTGATTGCCCTTTGTTTCAGGAAGGTTTATTAAGATGAATCTATTTTTTTTGGTAAACATTGATAAATATTGTCAAATTTATACGTAAGGGTTTTTTTAAAGGGACAAGGAAAATTTATGTTTTTTTTGTATAAATTAAAATGTTTCATGAAAATTTTTCATGCATATGATGAAATCTGTGTTCTGTCTGTAGATTTACCATATCCCCTACCTGTGGTATTTAGATCTTCCGTATTACTGGTATTTAAAAAAGAAAGTTTTTGGGTGTATATGCGAGTAGATATAAACAAAAGTTTTTCAGTTTTCATAACTGCCCCTTTTTTCCCCTTATATGCAAACTTGACATGGTTTACTGTTGTGATCCACACAAAATAAAACCCTTATATATTACTTTTTATAGTGAGGTTCTTATAAAAAATTAAAGCGTGTTTCATGGTTATTTTCCATCCTTAAGTATTCAAGGATTCTGAGCATTCCCCGAATTTCCCGTTGTTTTATTTTCAACAAACTCATTTACTTTGATCACTTATCAAACTCCACGGGTTTGTTTTAGATTGTCATTTAGGTAACAAAAAATTAAGTTTACGACAATGATTCCTTCTTTGTATTGGCAATGTCTGTTTATGCAATAAATCGGGTCCGACTTAACAAAAGGTCTTTGTTACCTCATGTGTCATTATCAAGCTTCATTTTCAGAAAGCGAAAAGTGAAAACCCGGTTAAAAATTAAAACTGTGTCTTTGCTTTTTAAAAATTGTTTATTGATTTTTTTATAATTACTAAAATTAGGGAAAAAGGTATTGAGGGTTTTTTAAAAAATGCAAAAATTCAATAAAAAAGCATGCTTTTTTATATTTTTTTTCCCCTTTGCCCCACCCACGTGTTTTTTTGTCTGTCAAATAATAGAAATATTTATTTCACCTATGATATATAAAAGCCTATCCAAAATGGTCAGTGGTTATAACTACCAGAACTAATGGAGTATGCCAATATTTGGGTTGCTTCGCCCTTACTAGTGTTTGAAAAATAGCGAATCCCCGCTAAAGTTTTTATGTCCTTTTGTATTTTCCAGAGTAATGTTAAGTTGAAACGAAGAAGTACATTCAACAGTGAAAGTCTAGAATTCCAGCTTTTGGCACAGTCAGGTCCTGTTCGTTGCTGGGCGATGGTGTATAAAAATGCAAAAATGGTTGTGCTTTGATTAAAACACGAATATCAGTTTATCATGAAAACATGATGCCCCCCGTTTTTAATCGTATTGGGTTCAGTCATGGTAAAGAAAATATAAAAATGTTTTTTTTTTTTAGACTTTTGTCCCCAAAAAAAGTGTTGGGGGGCAGACGCACAAAAACACTCTTTAACTATATAGACATCAAAAAGGGAAATGGGACATATTCATTGAAAAATAACATATTAAAAAAACCAACCAAACTTATTGATATAAATGTTTTTGATGAAATGATAGCCGAAAATGTTAGTGCATAGAATTTTTAAATTCTTTTGATAGTAAAAAATTCATGAACATCTGTATTGAATTAATTCCCCCCTTCAAGTAGGCCGATATTCTGGCCGAATTATTGTTTGTTTGTTGGGTTTTCGCCCCACGACAGTTTTGAGCTTTTTGGGAGGAATGTTACTTGAGAAAGGTTAGTGCTGCCCACTGCAGTATCATGTGTAGCCCTGTGGTATGATCCACACCCGTACTTTATCCGCCCAGGCCAACCAGCCTGCAAACTACTCATATATACTGGTCCAAGAAGGGGGGGCCCCAAAAATTATTACATCGAATCTCAGGTGTATTTTACTTTTCTGAAAACATTTGTTCCTTCAATCAATTTTTTTCTCACTGTTGAAAAGGACTTTTGATGTTAATACGTTTATTGGATAAAATTGCGTATCAAATGGTAATGAAAAGTGTTTAAATTGTCAAATATCAAATGAAATGTATTTTTAAAAAAAAAAAAAAAAAAAAAAAACACTTTCATAATGTTTAAAAATTGATAAAGACCACAGAGTTAAAAAAAGAAATGTTCATTAACTATGTTAAGGGTAATTTTAAATTAAACACCTTTTTCAAAATTCAAAATTTTTTTCACTTTTTTTTAATTTAAAATTTTTAAAATTATTTGAAAAAGTCGTACTGTTTAAGATTTTTTTTTTTATGGTGGCAATTTTTTTTTTTTATTTATATTTTTTTAAATTTTAGATAGGATAACGAAGCTAAAAGGAAAACAATATTGAATTTTCTTTGAAATATAAAAAAATAAATTTACGAATACTTTTCCCCTTTCCCCTTTTTAACACACTTTTCTAACCTACTTTAAACTGCTAAAAATTGAATAGAATTTACGCAGCCCGTTCAAATAACTCGCATAAAAACAAGCATGGGTTTAGTGTCACCCCTGTCATCCGTTTCTGCGAATAAAGTTCTTTAAGCCATCACCCAAAAATACTTATACAACTATTTTTTGGGACAAAAACCCCTTACACCCCTCCCCCGGTCGATTTTCCCGTAAATATAATGCGTCAACAAAGTTAAAGGGAAGGGGAAAGAAGTAGGGATTTTTTTTGTAATTAAAAAAGGGCCCCCGCTCATCACAAAAGTGCCTTCTATCGGTTTAGTGGTACTTTCAACGGTTCTTCTTTACAGTTTATCTTGAACGTAAAAAATGGATAACCCGGAAAAATTTTGTATTTGAAGGGCGCTCCCAAATTTGTTTTTAACCCGACTCCACTAACCTTTTCTGGGAACGCTGGGGGATAAGGAGACGCAAACTGTCTCTTTTTCTTTTAAAGACGAAAAATGGTTTTTCCTGAGTATTTGATTTCCTAGAAATAAATTATCAGTCATTTTCCCTTTTCGTTCGTCCCTTTCACCCATTGAAAACACGAAACCCTATGCTATTGTTTTTACCCTTTTTCTATCTGTAAGGGAAATTATTAATAAGAGGTCAAAAAACCCATTTATTCCGGGATAAAACCCAAAATTAAAAAAAAAAAACCAAAAAAAAAACAAATAAAACGTAAAATTTTAAAAGTGGTCAACATACAGTATTTAGGAATAATGCATTAATTTGATTTTCACGTAGGAATATTGTCCCCCCCCCCTTCTGTGTTTCACTTTTCACCCAGCCCAAGATATCAAGTATTACGTGATGATTGCCAGATGCTAATATAAAAACAAATAAGCCTAGTAAAAAATTTCCAAGAACGGGATACGCACTTTCGCAATATACATGTTTTGGAAAAAAAATAAAAAAATTTGTACCAAGGGATCTGTCCCCCACACACACAACCCCCCACCGTAAAGAGGAAATGATAGAAACCCAAAAGGGAAGGGGGGTATCCCCCAAATTCATTTCTTTTCCTATTTGAGGTTTAGAATGCTTATTACAATATTACCATGCTTTATTGTTTTTTTGGATTGGATTTGGGTTTTCCCATCGCTGCGTAGTTTTAAAATTTTTAGCGCGCCCCAGCTAATTACGGGTGGGGGAAGCCCCCGAGTACACAGAAGTCCCCGGTTAAAACCACCGCCCTACCGAAGCCGCGGAAGGTTCCTACTGAAAAATCCGAAGCCCCTCCGGGGGTTTCAAAACCCCAGGGGTGAGGGGCTAGGGGATTTGTAGTCCCGACTGTAACGCTCGGCCAGGGCGGCCCCACCTGCTTTATAAAAATTCAACAAGTTTACATTTTTTTATTTTATGCATTAAATTTAGTCTATTACGATTGATAATTTAAAATTTAATCTATGATGATTACATTATGTATTTACATTAAAAGACAAAAAAATTTTCCGTTCATTTCGAAAGTGGGGAGATGCCCGTGTAGTTATTTCAAACATTTAATTTAAATTAATTGTCTGTCGATAAAAAAATATAAACGCTTTTGGTAAATTTGAATTTCTTTTCAGTGCATTACAGAAATTTTGTCTCAATCATTTTTTAATTTGTAGGTAGAGGTTTCCTTCCCGGTTAGGGTTCATTTATTTGTTTGGGTGATTGCACGTGGTGGCTCAGTGAAAGGGGCTTAACATTATTTTAATGAAAATGCAATTTTTAACAAAAAACTAATATATGTTGGATAAATATGATAAAATTTAGTTAATATTTAAGTTAATTATAATACAAAATAAAGAAGACAGAAAAATGTTTAAAGATTTATACTAGTTTAATTTAGGTATGATTGAATGATTGCTTTTTAAAAAAAATTTTTATAGGTTCGTTCACAGATGATTCCTTCTGTTTCCCCCAATTTAATGTTGGGAAGTCTTTTTTTCCCTGACAAATAACTGGGCAAGTGTAGTCACTTGGACGGGAAAAACGTTTTTTCGTAAACGCCATTCGGTAAAAATTGTTAAATTTAGAATAGGGTATCCGGAAGGGGGCTTGTGTGGTACCACGTGACACTTTCCTCACAAAACATCTTTACGAGTTTTGGTAGCGATTTCATTAAAATCAGTGTCTTTGAAGTGAGCGCATGCAAAAAAGAAGGTATGAGATCGTCAGGTAAAAAAAAAGCAAATAAAAAATTTTTTTTTTTTGCAAAATTGGGGGGCCCCCCCTTTTGCGTTCGGGGATTTAAGACGAAAAAATATTTTTTGAACATTATTCTAATAATAATAATAAAAAAGATGCGTAGTTTACTTCAATGCTTCAATGATAAAAAATATATTGATTCATGTTTTAAAAATCATGATAAAAAACTCCTTAATTTTAATAGGGTTTATTTTTTGTGCTTATCTAAAACAAAAATTGTTATTGAATGCACTTTCTACTCAAAATATGTGAATCTCAATATTTCCCACGATTCAATTCGATTTTTTTTATGATGTATTTTCGGGGGGCTCGAAGTTAAATGGGCGAACATATGTGCAATAGAACATGAAAAGGATAGGGAAATACTGTTAGGACCCCAAAAAGTGGGAAATCGCGTTTTAACCGACATTGGCATTTAAATGGAAAAAATTGGTGTGTTTCCGAAAAAAACAAAAGATTTGCAACAAATTTAAAGAATTTTTTACTGAAACTGGAAAAATAAATCATAAAATGCATTGTATTTTTATCAAGTTTTGATATTTTCGTTTGAAATAACAACATTTAATTTAAAATGTATTGCCATTGACAACTAAAACCCTTTTATTCACTGAAAATGGAACCGGGAAGCACTGTCATGGCAGTTGCAAGCTAATTGAAAAAACATTTTTATCATTTATATGAGTGAAACAACACAGGAACCTTCCAATTTTTTAATTCATTTCAATCGCAAAAATAAACCCTTATGAGGAAATTTGCACGAACGCGACTTAAAAAAAAAGCAAAAACATTCCCTCTGCCTTTTTTTGTTACCTTTGTATCGTATGATTCGACCTTTTAAACTTCGAGCTTGTGTATTGATTGCAAATTAATATTTTGATTAACCATCTAAATTTGTGTATGGTCATAAGTGTCGTTTGAATTTTTAGGTAACTGCAAGCCTTATTGCTCTGAGCAAAAGAGTTTTAACTAAAAATCATAAATGTTTTCGTCGATGTTTTTTTTTAAAAGGTTTGAAGGACCATGGCTTGATTTAATAATGGAGGATCCCTTAAAAAAAATTTGATTCGTCATTAGTGCACTTTTCTTTATAAGTTTTAACTCTCAAATTAAAAGACATAAACAAAAAAAAATAGTTGGTTCCATTTAAGGACGTTTTCAGCGGATTTCCATGATTTTAATTTTGGTATTTTTTAAAGTTCATTTTTTTTTTTGTAGAATGTTAGAGGAAATTCCCCAACTTTTAAGAATTTTGTTTAAAAATGATCAAAAGTATTTTTGCCAAATGTTGAGGATAAAAAAGTGAATTTAAGTGTTGTTGTTTTTTTAAAAAAATTTGACTAAAATTTCAAATAAAGTTTATTTTTTAGCTAAAAAAAAAACAAAAAAAAAATTTTTTTTTATTTTTCAAAAAGATTTTTATCAAGGACTGAACTGAAAGAAAAGGAAAACCGCCGTTGAATTTTTTTAAATTATAAAATAAATACAATTTAAAAATTTAAAAATTGTTTTTTTGTAAATTTTATCCAAAGTTTCAGGTGATATTATTAATCACGAGGGTTTTTTAAAACGAAAGGGAAAATTTAATTCAGATTTTTTTTTTTTAAAATTTTGCAAAATGATAAGATATTGGCCAAGATCCCAAGATTCGATTAAATTGCTTCGGAAATGAACGGATGATTACAAAAAATAAATTCTCTGCGCCTCTCAACGCGAATTTTGCAAGTCCATTTTGTCGTACCTTTTCTGCATCCTGTTTTCAGTTTAAGTTTCCCAACACCCGGTAAAAAAAAGGGCAAATACTTCCGCCGTTTGGTTTTTAAAGGGTTTATTTTTAATTATGGACGTCAAAAAACAACCCTTTATTGTTAGGGTTTCCTAATAAAGATGAGTAATTTTCCAAAAAAGTTTTAAAATTGAAACGTTCGAAAATTTTTTTTCGAATATAGCTGAAGGGGAATTATCTCTTTTGGTTAACACAAAAGGGAGTGCCCCATTCTTCCAAAGAAACCGTGTCAGTGCTTTTTTCGTAATTTTGTAATCGTTCCCACAAGTAACTGTGGGTACTTAAACGTTCTTAAATGCAAATTGAACAAAAGCAGAAAAGTGTTTTAGTTATACTGGGATATGCCCTTTGTATGCACGGTATTGTTGCAGTTAGTTCTATGGTGATTTGCCCTTGTAGCAGGGATTGTTGTGTGTAGTTATCTGGTGATTGACCTTGTGCACGTGTTTGTTGCAGTGTAGTTCTAGGGTGTTTTTGACCTTGTAGGCACGGCTTTGTTTGTGTTTCTTGGTGATCTGCCCTTGTAGGCACGGGTTGTTGTGTGTAGTTTACTGGTGATCGCCCGAGAACAGATATTCTAAGTGTAGTTCTATGGTGTTTGACCTGTAGACAGGATGTTGTGTGTAGTTTATTTATTTACTTTAAACCCCTTTTTATGTGTTTAAGGGTGATTTTTTGTAGGGGATGTTGTAGTGTGTTTATGGTGTTTGACCTTGTAGACACGGGATTGTTGTAGGTGTTATATGGTGATTTGACCTTGTGACACGGGGTGTTGTAGTGTCGTTTACTGGTGATTTGACCTTGAGACACGGGTTGTTGTTGTATTCTTAATGGGATTACTTGGGGCAGAGATGTTGTAGTGTAGTTTACTGGTATTGACCTTGTAGGCGGTTTTTGTGGTAGTTTACTGGTGATTTAATTTGTGGAGGATTGTTTTTTTAAAAAATTTTATGGTGATTGCCTTGTAGACCGGGATGTTGTATGTTTTTACTGGTGATTGCCCCTTAAAGACAGGGGGATGTTGTAGTGTATTCTATGGTGATCGACTTGTAGACACGAGTTTGTTGTGTGTGTTTATGGGTCTGACCTTGTAAAACCGGGATTGTTGTGTGTAGTTTATGGTGATCTGCCCTTATGGTGATAGGTACGTAGGTGATGGTGATAGAATGCAATAAAATTTTGGGGTATAGTTTTTTGCGAAACAGACAAACCATTTATATTACAAAAAATATGAGAGTTTGTTATGCGTATTTGTGCGATTCATTCAAAAGTGCAGCGATAGATCGTAAATCGACATATTACAGCATAATTTATATTACGCCCTAATTAGAATTTAAACAATGTAAAATGATTTGTATGAAAAAATTAAAAAATCAAGTAATAGGTTTGGTGTTTTATTTAAAATAGGGCCCGAAAACAAAAAATTGCAATGATTTTGTATAGCAAAAACTTAAATGCCCGTTAAATTTAAATTTTAAACCCGAATCATATGTTACATGAAAAAGTTGCTGATAATAACTGTTGTGCATTCAATTCATTGAACATGATTCAAGCATTCATTGTCAGTTCTAACTAGACATAATAAATCATTCTATGGATAGGTACAAAAAACTGTATAGAAAGGATATCTCCTGTTCGAAAACTTAAAAAATTCAATTGATTTATCATACATGAACTCGAATATTTTTCCCGAAATTAAATTACCCTTTGTTAAAAGAATTATTATAATAATTACACCCAAATAAAAAAGGGCGCATGTTTAGTGATGAGAAGGTGAGTTTTAGCATTAAGAATATTCGGCGGGTTTAGTCCCGCGCAGATGCTGAATGTTATAATTTGTCAAATCATGAGGTATTCAAAATGCTGCCCCCAAAAAAAAAAAAAAAACAATACTTGTTTAAATTTGATTTTTTTAAAAAATTTAAAGTCAATATTTTTAGTGTAAATAAAAAATTTCATTTTCATAGGGAAAGAAACCAAAACCACGTTGCACGAAGGGCCTTATCACAAGTGTGTTTAGTTATATTTTAAGTAAAACTACAAGAAATAAGAGCAACGGGGGCGAAAGACAAGTCAAAAACAACCAAATTGAATACCCAAAAGGATTTTATTTTGATTAGTTTTTTTTGGGAATTTATGTGACCCCTTTTTTTTATTTGGGATTTATCATGATTGAAGAACGGGAAATTTTTTGCGTTCTTTACATTCCCTTTAATCCAACATTTAAATTTTGTATCTTATATCATACGTTTTAAGACAAGTTAATATAGGAGCGGTTTGGGCAAGGACTTTAAGGATAAACCCCATCTAATGAAAAATAGCAATTCACGTCTGCACACCCCTTGTATACCCTCTAATGATAAACAAAAACGTGAGGGCTAAGTTGTGTGTGTGTCTCAAGTGGAAGAGGGTTTGCGAGCTGCAGATATGCAGGTAAATTAGTTTTTGCTAAATATCAAACTTATATTAAAAAAAATAAAAAATTGTTAGGTAGGCTTTGAAAAGTTGAGTGGATGCGATGTGCCCTTGTTTAAAAGTCGAGAAACAAAAAGTACATTCATCTTTATTTCTTTAATAACCTGTTAACGCTCGTTAAAAGGGGTTTTTTGGATTGACGAAAATGTTCCCCCGTTATTTAAAATTACTTTGATAAACAAAAAAATGCGAAAATTGCTCCTTAGCACTATCAGCGTTTTGATTTGCACTACCGAGCGAGGGACATTTTATTTTAGTGCAAAAAAGTGGCTCCTACTGTGTAACTTTTTGAAAGCAGTTTTTCAGGTATCAAACCATTCCATAGAGCAAAAAATGACCCCCAGAGGGGATCCCCTGTATTGACTAGCTGGATTATAATTTTAAGTTATCGGATTTGCACGGAACTACCCTTTCTATTATTCTATATGGATATTGAACCCATTTAAAATCCAAAACCTGCTCATTTACCCTCCAAAATTTGGCAAGAGCCAACCTTTTCATCGAAAGAAAATATACTCCCCCGCGGTAAGTGAAAGTTACGCAAATCCAGGAAAAAATAGTTCTTTTTTTGCTTTTAGGTACAACAATTTTTTGTTTCCCGTAACTATGCTTTTTTTTCCCAAATTTGGGTTTTTAACGCTCTGGCTGAATCTCAATCCTGTGTTGTGAATTCTTTTTAATCGTTCGATCAGTCATACAAAATTAAGGGTTATTCGGATTTAAATGTAGAGAAAATAGTTATATAGTTGGAGTGACTACGTAAAACAAAATAAAATAATTTTCCCATTTTGCAAAGGGGGGGTGGTGTACACAATTCAAGCCAAAAAGCTGCCAGTCCTGAAGATGTATTAAATACGAACGTCGAAAAAATAAGATTTTTGGACTTTGTTATGTGTGATCAAAGGGTCGAAACAATGTCCCAGGTACTGGATCCTGCCTGTACTGACATGAAAGGGCCCCGTGAACCAACGTCGCCATTCCCTTTCGATGTTGAAAGTCAGGGCAGACATTTTTGCTGAAAAAGGAAGGAAAGATTCCGCATCGAATATATTAACCAATTTTCTTAAACCCAAGGTAACGGAGGACCGACTGACAGTTCTACTCTGAAAGCGAGGATCTTTTATGTGCTTATTTTTGGGTCAGTCTGGGTTCATTTGCTCCATCCGTTTCGCCTTTGGTGTAACGTTTGCCCAATGCTGTTTCGTTTTTTATCATTTTTTACTGATCCTTTTCAAATTTATCGTCTTCCCACCCAAAAATTTATAAATTAAAACACCACGATCTGTATCCTCTTGGTTTCTTTCCAAGATTCCATCATTCACTTAAAATTTCTGCTAATCCTTATTTGGTTTTAAAAAAATCGGTCAGAAAAAAAATTTTTTCGAAAAACTTTATTAAATCTCGATTCTGAAACAAAACCCTATTTAGTTATTTAATTACCCCGTTAAAGGGTCAAGAAATTTAAAAAATATAAATGAAATTTACAATTTTTTTTTGGTCCGCACTTTCGTTGACTCCCAAAATGTTTAAAAGATTTGTTTTTTGTTAAAACATTATTTTTTTTTTGAAAAAAACCAAAAAAAAAAAAAAAAAATTTAAAAAAAAAAAAAAAAAAAAAAAAAAAAACAAAAAAAAAAAAAAAAAAAAAAAAAAAAAAAAAAAAAAAAAAAAAAAAAAAAAAAAAAAAAAAAAAAAAAAAAAAAAATTTTAAAACAAAAAAAAAAAAAATAATTTAAAAAAAAAAAAAAAAAAACCTCGTACGTTTTCTCTTAACTTGTTTTTCTTAAATTAATAATTTTTTTTTTTAAACAATTAATGGAAAAAATAAAAATTCATTTTAACGTTGGTAGTTTTTTTTTTTAAATTCGTAGTATGAATTTGCCTTTTTTTTTTTGGGGTTATCCGGGTTTTCGAAAGGCAAAAACAACCTTTTGGTGGAAAACCTAAAAGAGGGAACATTTATATTTTAAAAGTCGGAATCTGTGGATTAAAAAATTCATTTGCCTGCAAAATGTGGGCTTTGCCAGTTTTAATTAAAAAAAATTGGTTTTAAACAAAAAGGGGATTGTTGAAAATAAAAGAACATAGGGGCATTTTTGGGGGGAAATTTACGAGATTTTTTCCCCTTTCAGGATTCCTTTATTTTAGAGGAAAAGTCAAGGTTTTCAATTTTACGGGAAATTTTTTTGGGTATTACTACAAGGGTTCCCTTTCTTTAGAATTTAAACCCCCAGTACCCAAAATTTTTGTTAATGTTTTTAAAAGGGAAATATTTAAAAATTATTTTTAAAAAATACCGGGGGTATTATACCCCTTTTTTTTCAAATTTAAATTTATGAAAGGTAAAGTAAAGTTTCTTAAAAAACATAAAATTTTTTGGCATAATTTTTCATTTAAAATTTCAAAATTTGGGGGAATCCATATATTTTTACAAATTTTGTATTTTTATTTTTTTATTTGAATTTTTTCAGAAACTTTTTTACGCGTTAAATTACCCAAAAACATAAAAAGCCCCCAATAAAAAATTAAAATTTTATGTCAAATTAAAATTAGTGATTTTACAGCATTTTAATGAACATTTTACGAAATATAAAACAATGCATATTTTGTTAACGGGATCATTTTTTGTATATGATTGAAACCAGAAAAACGTTGAACGAGCGATAAAAGGAAACCCTAAGCAGGACTCTAAAAGGGAGTCTGTCTAGGTTGCTCGACCCGACAAAAATGTCAAAACGAAAACCCACATGATGTTAAGGGTTAAATAATAAAGCTCATAAAGCCATTACATAATGGTATTTTGATTCAAAAGTTTAAACAATGACAAAGCACAAATTTTTTCAAGTTTAGTCCTCCGTATGTAAAAATACAATTTTTCTAAAAAGAATTGCATTATATTTATTGTAAAATCATTCGCAGCGTAAATGAAAAGTTGAAATTTTATCATTTTTATCCCGACAAAACTCCCAAAAGGGTGGTACCAGTCAGGGGAATGCCTATGACATTTATAGTCATGAAAAACTGAAAAAAGATAAAATACACATTTAAAAATTAGCTTATTGAGAGTAAGGTTCTGTCAATATTAACCCCCCAAAATGGTATAGATTTAAATCTTACGACGTGAAGTTTTACGTGTCAAAGCAATGGGTAGCAAAATAAGGGGGGTTTTAGAATGAAGGTTGGATCTTAAAAAAATAAAAAAAAAAGGATTAAAAATAGAAGCATTGAGACAAGGGGGAAAAGTTAAGTTTTTTAGAGCCGAGAGAATTTGTGTACATTTTTTTCTCGAAGGGGTCTTACATGTAAGATTAGTAAAAAGAAGCGACATGTAGAACTGAAGAGACTTTTTATACTCTGCGAAATTTCCCGAAAAAATTTGGATCAAGTTTAAAAAAAAAAAAAAAAACTTAAATGGCTAATGCCTTGATGCGAGTAAAGTAATTAATTTAACTGTTAATCAGATAATCACCCAGAGTGATTTGCTTTTTTGCGCTAAAAACTTTAATTAAAGATTAAAAATTTTCAAGAGCAGTGCATACATACATATTTAGATGGTACTTGTATTTTTCCCAAAACTACATTTTTGGTTGTTTTGAAGAAAAGGCCCCGCCTAAAATACCCTGAAGAGATAGATGACTTTTCCAATTAATTAGAATAATGATAAAAAAATTTTCCCTTTGCAAAACCCTTTCCTCGTACTTGTTTTTGTTTTTGACATGTAATAAGGTTTGAACAACTAAAATGACCTCTATATATAAACCAAAGGGTCTTTTTAAAAGGAGATTGGGAAATTTTCTAATTCCCCCTAGCCGAACTATTGCCCAAAAGTGAATGTCAGTTTTCCAAAAATCTCGTATTCTATTGAAGTTGGAAAATAAATCATGATATCTTACAACAGAACATTCAATACCTCAAATGATACCCCATTTTTAAAATAAGTCAGAAATTAAAAAAAAAAAATTATAGTAAAGTAAATAAGTGAATTTTGGGTTTTTTTTTGCCCCAAATTGTTTAAATTAAATAATACTTTGGATTTTTTTTTAAATAAAAAAGGGGAAAATAGAAATGATTATTTCAAAATATGGTACTTATCCATACTTTTGTTGTTGAAAAATTTGCAAAATCATTGATCTGCAGTGTGCCTAAACAATATTTTCCCCTGGCCCTTCCCCGTTTAATAGGCTTTATAATTTTATAGTTAATGCCATATGCGGAATTAATATATTTAATTTAGTGAAACGTATTGTTTATTGAAACTAATTGTCCCGTTCATTTTTTATCTTCTAATTTTAATGTAAAGTGATATTTCTTAATCGTCCCTTAAAAAACCAAAAACAAAACAGTGTAAAAAAAAGGTGATGAGTGCTACTTGCTTTTGATGTGCCCCCCTACGCACAATTGATTTATACTTTTTAGGTTTTCGCCCCTGCTAAGGCTACAAGGGGGAAAACCCTTTTTTCTTTTCATTTTTTTTTGGGCACTTTTAAGCGAACCTGGTGCCCACGAAAAGTACAACTAGGTTTGGTCTTATTATATATTGTGAAGTTAAATCAAATCGATCAAAAAATAGGGAGAAATATAAAAGGGCCTTAATTTATTTAAATTAAAAAAATCAGAAGTGCCAACGATATGCGCAACTAGGTTAAACTTTTCGTCTTTTAAAGTTTGACAAACCAACCCAAAAGGGAACCGAAAATAGGGCGGACAAATCTCGTACGACCCCCGGGCACGGGCCGACCGACAGCGACCAAACCCACCCACTGACGGGGGGACTCCAATCGCACCCCCCCCCCCCCCCCCCCCCCATATACTTCGATCTGGGGTATGATTTATCCAGAGCCCCAATTAATAGTTTTAAAAATTTAAATTTTTTGACATGTAAAAATGTGACCCGTATACTTCAATTTAAAAAAACTGCTCCAAACAGTAAACCCCTTGTCAATGATTCCGTTTGCCGGGGGTGAAATAGAAATTTTGATTATTGGTCTGAAAAAAAATTTAAAAAATTTTTGTTCTCTTTAGTTTATTCTGAGAAGTGAATAAAAATCACCCCCTTTTTATATAATTTCAATGAAAAGTGACATTAATTTGTTTTTCAAGAGGTAGTTTGAATGGAGAGTGGTCAAAAATAGTCAAAAGTACGTCAAAACTGAAAATTTAATTTTCTGCTATTTAGCAATGCGTAAAAAAGATAGTCGCGATTAGCAGACACAGTTGGTATTTCCCTGCCAGTGTCCCGGGGGGGGAATTTTTCTGTCAAATTTTCCCAATTGATAAAGATATCGTTTTAAAAAAACAACCCCAATCTTATCAGGGGGGGTTATATATTTTGGGCCCCTTTTTAAGGGTTTCCCCTTTTTAGGACTACGGATTAGTAACACAGAAGCTTATTTTTGATTTTTCTCTTTTTGTTTCTGGCTGTTTCCAACTTGCAGGTTATCTTCGTTGATCGTTTTTAAGCAAAAAAAAAAGGCCGTCAAGACAGGCAAAGTCGCTAGTAGTATGTAACGTGCGGGCTCGTGCCAGCTCCATTAGGGAATCAAGATTGTGAAAAACATTTACTCGCGGAGGATGATGTTTCACTGAAAATTTTAAGATTTCTATAACAAAAAAAGCATAAAAAATTTTAAGAAAATGTTTTTGGCCATTTTCGCGTTCTTTTTGATTAATGCTCGCATTTATACTTCAAATTTAAAAATTTATATACGATTAAAAAAGTTCATGAATAAAATCTTACTTTTTTTGTTCTTGTTTAATTTCAATTTTTAGGGGAAAAAGTGTTAGCCTTCTTCGTGCGGGATAAAACCCTTTTTTCTATTTTTATCCTAGCCGTCAGGTTTGCTGTGGCCCCAAAATGTGTCGCTACATTCTGAAAATATTTTGAACAAAATGACATGATTTTTAGGAAACATGTGAACTAATCATTGCATTCGGAAATGTTCTGAATTTTAAAAAAAAAAAAAAAAAGAAAATGTTAAAAAAAATATTGACCAAAAAAGTCTTTTTAAAACTAAAGGTGTCAAACACCATGTTTCAGGCGTCAAAATAAAATGAAACAGAATAAGAAAAGAACTATCCATCCGATGGATTGTATGACGGAATTTGAAAAAATCTAAAGACGAAAGGGAAAGATTTCTTCAGGTAGGCTGTAATTTTTGTGCAAAATTTGTTTCTGGACCGACGAGTGTTTCTATTTCAAGACAGATTTGAAATGAAAAAAGTATTAACTGTGTCAGTCCCTATCTTGTGCTGGGGGAAGTCAACCGTTATTACTCGTTGAGAAGGCACCAATATTTCGTTGAATTTTGGGGCCCATATTCTGTCATTTTATTGGGTATTGAAAAGATGAGGTCACATAATCATCCCCCATTTGCTGTCTTTTACACGTGCTTTTTTAAACCCAGAGACTTATTCATTGCTCGCTATTTTTAGACCCGCGAATTTTTCCGAGGGACTCAAACAGATAAAATTGCTATTTTTTTTCTTCAAATTCTACTATCTAACAAATAATAAATACTGTAAGAGTCGATTGAAAAACGGTTTTTTTTTTAAAAATAAAAAAGTTAAATAAAAAAATAATTTAGATCGTTTCGGAAAGGTAACATTTTTTTATGTATGACTTTGGTTGCCTCACAAGAGTAAGGGGATGTATGTGTAACAGATCAAAAGGCACAGTGCGCTGAAAGTGCGGTGGATACAGTAGGTACATGAAAATTTTAACTCCGTGTTTCAGCAGGGTTGATTTTAGAGGCAAAAGGTCGTGTGACGCACACGTTGAATTTTGCATCTGCTAAATTACAAAGCGAACTGTAAAGGCCAATTCATAATTAGGTAAAAATAAAAAATGGTTTCCCGGGTTTTGTATTGTTAAAAATCAAAGCAGAGTACCAGAACAAGTGTTTGGATTTACATGAGTTCGGAAAGGCATGGGCGAAACATTCGAAAAGACCCAACTATAGTTTTGTAGTAACAAAACAATGAGAGGTTGCATCCCCGTTTTATCGCAGTTTTAGAGTCGCAGACATTTAAATGTTAACGCGCTATCGGTAGTCAAAGCGGCTGGCCTAAAAGCCCCCGGTGAATAAATGGGAAATAGCTGCCAGTTCTTTAACATTAAAGTCACGGATTTTTACAAAAATATAAATTCAATGAATTAGATATCAACAAGAAATATTTAAAAGTATATGCCCCCCCACCCCCCCAACATGCCCTAATATTTTAAGCTATATTATTGTATGATTTTTACTTAATACATGGGCATGTCCCCAAGTCGAAATTTAAAGGGAAAGGTTTTTATTTATTTTTGAACATGCAAAAAAGTTGGAACTAAATCTTCCTGTAACAATCAATTTGAGATGATTTAAATAAGTGTATGGCATTTTAAGTAAAGCAGCCGTCAGTATATACAACCAAAAAATTTTAAGGTTTCTAGTTTATTATTAAAAAAAAAAGTCAGTAGTGTCCTAAGCACATTGTCTTACTGCTTGTAAGGGGGGGGGGGGGGGGGGGACACAGTTATTAAGTTTGGTTACCAGTCAAAACTATTTCTCAAATTTGTGGAATTTAAAATTTTAACCCCTGACTTTGCCTTTTAGGTAAAACCCAAAAACAAGGGGTTGGGGGGTGGGGTTCCATTAAATTTAAACAACAGAGTGCAATATTTCTAAGAGATGGGATAGAGGAGAGAGAAGACCGAAGACAAACGAGAGAGAAAAATGAAGGAGTTAAAGTTTATGCATAAACCCGAAAAACAAGACAAACAACAAACAACACAAGGCATCCCCTTTGACCCAAAAACATTTAAAAAGAATGATTTCCCCCGGATTGGTAGGTAAGTGTTAAGTCTTGTTTTAGGTTTTCGTGATCAGTGACCCGGGAAAAAAAAATGTCAGGTTTTTTCGCGAATCGAATTTTATCCCCCGTGAAAGTTAATGAATACATTGTAAGGAAATGTTATTTTTGCCTTAGCGATAACAACAAAGCTCCCCTTTACGACATCGGTGTATTACAAACCCGGGTATGTCGTTTAAAAAACAATATTTCCCTTTTCGTTGTAATCCCTTCTCTAAAGGGTGTGGTTGGTATATATACTAGGTGTGCGAGTCGGGAAATTGGGGATAAAGGAAAATTAATTTTTTATATTCAGGATTTTATATATAAATGAATAATAATAATGTCTACATACTACTTTAAACGGGGGCATTATCATAAGTTTGATTTAAAATTTATGAATATGTTGTATGTATGTGGGTATATGTATTTGTTATTTTATTCTTTGTACGTGCAAATGCATGTGTGTTTTTTCACTTCATGTAATGTTGTGTGTGTGGGGAGAGAGGGAGAGAGTTTTTTTGTCTCCAGTACTAAGGTGGGCCCGGAAATTTCTCGGGTCTATGTGATCTGTCCTTCTGTCCCGCCCCATTTCTTTGGATCCTGCCTTTTGGAATCTCTCCCGTTTATCAAAAATCTAAAAAAAAAAAAAAAAAAAAAATTTTTTTATCATCATGCTTTTCTAAAAGACATTAAAAAACTATTCTATACTACTACTTTAAATTCACCAACATATGTTTCACTTTTTTAACTTTTTAATATGCTCAATCCCCTATTTTAAACTATACTTAAAAATTGTCAATTGTTTGGTTAAAAATTTTAAATTCTGTAACCTGTTTTGGAAATATTTTGTCTAGCATTGTAAGTAAATTTTTTTTTTGTCCATAATTTTCGTTATGTTTGTTTATTTTTTGATTATTGAAAGTAACAGGAGTAATGTCCCCTTATTTCAGTTTTTTGGAGGGCTTGTTTACTTTTTTCAGATTGTGTGCCACATGCGTTTCAGGAGTTAGACTTGTGCATGATACCAAACCAAATGTATTTCTGAACAAGACAAACCTTGGAACTCCTTAATATGCTGAGAGCCAAACAAGGGGCTATCCGTATATATTTTCGAATTTTTTCGCTGCCGGGGTCGAACGCCCTTCCGGGCCCAGCTCTATCTAAAAGGCCCCCCGGACCCCTTTTTTGTTTGTTTCTTTTTACAAATTTTTTTATATTCAAAGAATGGCCTGCCGTTTTATATGCGTGTCATATACTATTTTAAAAACACTGTCGGTGTTTTACGTGAACTTATTATTTTTTTAAAAACTGTTCCCTGTTTCCCGGAGCCCCAAACCCTTTGTGTTTAGATGGGACGAGAACCCTTTTAAAAGTGCTATAATGTTTTATTTTTAATCCTTTCCACCCGGGGTTCCGGTCGTAAACCATCATCTTTGAGCGACCGGAAGCCGATGAATCTTTTATACCTTCAAAGAATAATTTTACGATTAGACATCTATATCTCTTGATGCCCATAGCAAACAACCAACACAACACTGCTTCTTATTGGGAGAAGTAAGCACGGAATGTTATTGCTTTTCGCATAATTTTCATTGTTGGTGATGACGACCTTCGTCGAAAAACGACGAACAAGAACAGAAAAGAAAAAAAAAATATGTTATGTGGTATGTTGTTACTGGAACCGACCTCAGTGGGATCTGCATGGGCACAGGTACCTTGACCTTGACAAACCCGCCCCTGTGGTTTTAAGAAAAATAGCTTCATAGGGTGAAAACCTAAAAATGCATAAAAATTTTTTGTGATTTTGTATTTGTGTAGATGTCTGCGATAAGTCGAAAAAAAGAAAAAGCTTCTTTTCCTACACGTTACCAGACGCGAAACAATTTGTGTGGTGTCATTTTTCACGCCTTTTATGCCCTATAAATTTTCGTCGTTTTTTAACGTGCATAATACAAAAGTGACCACGCTTCAAGCCTTTAATGTTTTTAAGATGATCGCAAAATTGAAATGACGTCAAAGATAATTTGTTTAGTTGACGTTTTTTATCGGGGAATTAAAAGAGAGAAGAGAGAGAGGGAAAAGGAAAAAATAAAAGCGTTTCAGTTGTATGAAATAAGGAAAGGAAAGCTTTATTACAAAAAATTTCATTCATCAAATAGCTGACCTCATCTGCCAAATACTGGCTTATATTTCACCCCCATTATTTGCGTAAATAATACATGTCATGTATTTAAAACGTAAGGGCGTATGTATCATTTGTTTTTTTGGATGAAATATCAAGTGTTTTTAAACAAAAATTTTTAGTTACACCATTTATTTAATTGTATACATTTAAAAATTTTATAAAGCGGGTAAGGATGCGCTTCAGCTGTTAAGAATTAAGTATCCCTTTACAATAAGTAGTGTTATGGAAATGAACAAATCTGCTAGTAACAGTTTTCTTTTCCCGAAATTTGATTGTAAAATTTTATTTTAGTATATGGAAGCAAATCTAAATCTTTTTTATCATAGAAGAAAAATAACACGAAAGTGTTCTTTACATATATAACCTAGGTATTAAGCTTTCTATATAAAGCATGGGGAAAAAAATTTTTTTTTTTATTTCAAAATTGCATCTAAAATGTTCATTTCCGAAAACACTTCATTTTTCACCAAGATGGGCGCAAAATAAATTACTCATTAATTGCTGAATTTGATGCCCAATTCTGTGGTTCTAGTGCAAGTTGATATTTGTATCCTTACAGTTACCTATCGTTTGTTCAGCTGGTTGTTTGTTGGGTTTTTTATCACCCACAGTATTTTAGTAGGATTTTTTTTTTTAAAAAAATTTTTTCTGGGCATCCCTATTTCAGTTTGGTACGTGCCCAAAACAATATCAAAAACATAAAAACTGCATTGTATCTTATTCAGTTCGCTTTTCGAATCTGATTGAAAAAACAATGCTGCATTCGGTTTAACAGGATAATAACTGATTAAAAGTATTTGGGTTTGCAGAACTAACCCCAATGCATTACTAAAGGTTAGAGTTATTACCCACGCAATGGTTTAAGGAAAGTTTCAAGATTTAAAAATATGCCTTTACGTTTTACTTAGTGGTTGTAACGGGGTAAAAATTTGGGAGGAATCCTGTAATAATTTTGCTCCGTTTTCCCCCTTAAAATTAAAGTACTTTAACTCCGTTTGCTTCCGGACCCCTTTGGGGCGACCAAAAGAGTCGACAAGTAGGCTTTTTGGCAAGAGAAGCAGTGGCACACAACCCAGTACATCGACACATGCTTCTGTATTGTCGAAGACCGGTCAGTTTGGTGTGAACCAGCGGGAAAACGTCGATTCGGACCAACACCCATCGAAGAAACAAAAGTTTGAAAAATAAAAAAGGTAAATTTTTAAAAAATGTTGGGATATAAGCATATTTTCCTCCGGTTTTCTCATATTTTTTATCTTTTTTATTATTATGTTTTCTAATATTTTTTTAAAAATTTTAAATTTTGTTTGTTTTTTTCCTCTTTTTTAAAATTTTAAATTGTTTTTGGTTAAGTGCGGTTTATGATTCTTAATGGTTTTTACAATCCCCGTCATAAAATTTTAAAATTGATTGGGAAACAAAACAAAATCTGTAATTTACAAATTTTTATTAAGAAAATAAGGGGCGTTGCTACTGTTAAACGTGACGGGTTTAAACTATAAATGAGGGAATGAAACGCAGGACAACCCTTTTTTGTTTGAGTTGCAATAAAACTTTAGAAAGTATGCTGATGTAGATAGGGCCTTTAATTTTTCTAAAACATTAGAGTAGGATGGTAACATGTTTAAAAACAAAGGTTCTTATCTGTACCGTGATTCCGTTTATCAATGTAAAGTTTGTAAAACCCGGTTTTCTTTGTTTTTTTCCCATGAAAAGCCCCCCAATTCATTTCCTTTTAATGTGCTAGTCGAAATAAAAAAAACAAAATCCCCAAGGGTTTTTACATTTTTTATTTTTTTCATACGGCGGCAAATACGCGGCTTGATTTAAGGGAGCCCACTAAAAACCAAAAACTTTCAAAGGCAACCCCGGTAAATTATTTCCCCAATTTCTAGAAACCCAAACTGGATATATAACGAAAACACGCAATGAAACGTAGTTTTCTTCTTGATTTCATGGTCAATTATCGAGTTGCGACACATCTTGTTTATTACAAAACTCGGTTAAATTCCTTTCTTCTTTTTGTGTTCGTAACCACTCGCATTAATAAGTCGATTATAATTTCTCCGCCTCGTAAACCCATTTTAAAACTGCACTTGCTAACTTTAAAGAAAATATCAAAAAACGCCGCCCTTTTTGAAGTGAATTAAAAAAATGCAAAAATTTTTTATAACGTGCAAATAAATTTCAGACGGGGGGTCTAGATTTTTTTTAGGCAATGTATTTGCTGTAAACTTTTTGGTTAGGGATTTCTATAAAGCCCAGTAAATGGGGTTATGATTTTATGTATTAAAAATCTGATTCTTAAAGGGCAAACTGTGGCCCAATCGTGGGGCCTAGCTTCCGTGAAAAAAACATTAGTACGATTAATTTTTAAACTTGCTCTTTTTATCTTGTTGATTTTTTAAAAAGTTACTGTAAAAAAGTTTAAAAATTTTCCCCAACATGTTACTAGTTTTGTTAGTCCCCCACCGGGTTTACATCGGAGGGGAAATTAGGGTTTTCTCTCCGATGTCTGTCGTCCGGATGTCCCGGAAATTGGATCCCGCGATAAATTAAAAATGTTTAAGATAATATTATGAAATTGGTTATGAAAAGATGGCAATATGGAGATTCTGCACACTTTTTCACTTTGTTTTTTTTTTTTTTTTCTGGGGCCCAAAAATTTTGGGTTTCTATGGTAACGGAAAAATTATGCACCTCGCCGGTAGGGGGGTATTTGTTTCGGAATCGTAGTTGTTTTACAATTTAAATTAATAATGTAATGGGCTAAAAGGGCAAAGATGAAGTGATGCTGGGTTTCTACTAAGCGTCAATAAGCTGCCCTAAAACCCTTTGATGAAATGTTAGGGAAAAAAAAAACGGGGTCGAAAAAAACCCCCTGTCCTTCCACGTTTTGCATAGCGACCCATGAAGAAAAACATACATTCTTTTTCCCCGTGCGTGGTTAGGAGGGTTTTGGCTTTAAACAGGTGGTGTTGAGCTTTCCCTTGTCTCTAAGCCGGGAAAAAAACAGATTAAAAAATCATGACCGTTTTTCAAAGAAAGTTTTTCAGTAGTCAGTAACGGAAATTAAAACGGTACCTTTCAATTTTTTTTGAAAAAATTTCCAAACTGTACCAATGTTCTCTTGTACACTGTTGTATTTCAAAAGCTGTAAATACATGTTTTTGTAAGATAGAAAAAAATGGAATTTCGGGAGGCTAAATAATGTCAATCAAAAAAAAAGAATAAAAAAGGGTCTTGTTCTTGTAATTTAAAATTAGATTTTCCTTTGTCCCTTTACCCCCGAGTAAAATTAAAAAAACATTGTGTGCTTAAAGGAATAAAAAAAAAGTTTTGTGGAGGAGTCTTGACGTTTTTTCAGATTTTTAAATTTCTTCTCTCCCCCCCCCGTGTCAAAGCGACATTATAGGGTACGTGACCCATGTCGTTTTTTTATAACATAAGCGATGAACTATACACGGTGGGGTTTAATCGTTTTGAATATTATGTAAAAATATTTAAAAAGTAATTTACTGGAACTTTTAAATGAAAATGATGTAAAGTTTTTCTTTTACAGACTGTAAAATTGGTTAGATTGCTGTACAAAACACAATGGGCTGTTTGCCATTGCGTTAAAACGACTTTATCGAGGGGTGAAAGCGAAATAGGCTAAACTTTATAAAATAGACTTAGCCCAGTTTCGCTTTGTCCCTCGAATTATGATTAAAGGGTTAAAAGGGGCAGGGGTAAATGTAAATATTTTACATATTAGAAGATAAATTTTTTTAAAATTGTATGTACCTTTGTTTCCCAAGATTTTTCATTGTTTATGTTTTTGTTGGTATGTTAGGGGCACCCCAACCACCTGAAAAGATTTGCACTGTTTGATTTTATTTAATGAATTAAAAAAAAATAAAGCCACTTGATATATCACTCCCCCTTCTGAGAAATAACATTGAAGAAAAAAAATGATTTTTTAACTCGGGGCCGGAATATGCTTGAAAAACTAAAAAAAAAAAAGAAAAAAAATCGTGTAAATTATATAAAAGAAAATAAATGAAAAAATACTTGTTTTCAGGGGCAAAAACAAAAAAAATTACAAGGAATTGGATTTATGTTGCTCGGGTTAGCAAGTTCTGGTATTAGAATTACATCCCCCGTAGCAGCTTAAATTAATACAAGTCAGTGTATGTGGCATGCATTTTCGACCGCTGGCAACATTGCACTGTGGTCATTTTTAAAAATAAAGGGTACTTAGGGTCAGTAAGTGAAAAAAGGGAATGTGACCTCTAACAAGGGGCGGAAAAAAAAAGGTTAACAGATAACACTATGCCAGTTTGGTCAACTAAAAAATGATGCTAAAAGCAGCTTGACCCCAAATAAGGTTCAACTGTATTCTTCAAAGTTAAAAAATCATTATTTTAGATCTATTCCCTGTCTCCCTGTCTCGTTTTATGGAGACAAGTATCGGGTATTCTTGTCTTTTTTCGTAAAATTATTGTATAAACTGTATACATGGTTTCCTCTTTTTTTCTAAAAATTTTTTTTTTCTACCTATTGTCACTTTCTAGTACAGTTCTTTTTTTTTTCCCTTTTTTACTGAATTTTTACATATATCAAAACAAAAAAAAAATTATCGTGTAAATTATGGTAAGCACCGAAAATAATTTTCCCCCGTTAATTTTTACTTTTCTTATAGTTTTGAACTGTTGGGTCTTCAAGTTTTTGAATCCCTCTAAAAAATAAAATTTAGTTTTTATTGCTCTATTTCGAAAAATTGGCGGGGGGGAGAAAAAACGCAGAGTTTACAGTTGACATTATTTTTGACCTTCTATGACCCGATAATTCCCTTTTCAAAAGAAAATTTTTTCTTAAATCGTTTTTTTTTCTTATAAACCCTTTATCTATTTTCAAAGACGCCGACGCTTCCCCCCAAAAAGACACAAAGTTTGTCATGTGTAGCATAGATTTTTCAGAAAAAATTTTTTCTTTTTATGTCGATTTAAACAAAATCTTACAAAATAACCAGTTTTGTTTTTTTTTAAAGTATAAACGACCCGGATGCAATGAAAAATTTTTTTCCCGAAATTGGGTTCGAAACCTACAATCTTTTGATTGCAGTAAAGTACTTTAAAACTAGACATGGGGTCCTATTTATATATCAGAGTAATTCGAGTGTTGTCTTAATTATTTTTTACGTGTTTGGGAAAAAAGTTTAATACTTTACTAAAAACCCGTCGACGGTTGTTTGTTGGTCCAGGGCTACCCCATTTGAACTCACCTTTGGGGTAAAATGGGTAGGTAACCCTGGACTAGGCCCCTTTTAAGAGTTGTACAGAGGGGAATGAAAAAGAAATAGACGAAAAAAATTCCAATAGTTGATAAATACTCTATGGTATAAAGACTCCCCTGATGTCCATGGCTATTTTGACGTTTTGTTTTCAACCCTCAGGTTGGCCCAAAGCCCCGGATCCCGGGGGGTAAAATCCCGGGGCCCTGTAAAGGGTTCTCTGGATAAATCCTCCCCTCCCCTGTGGGGCTCGGCACGACTTGTGATGGGTTTTATTTCACCAAAAAAGTTATCCGGCGTCTCGACTATGGCTTTGTCGGAGTGTCGTTCCCCAGAAGTGGGGGAGAATGAACCCAACCAAAAAGGGTGAGGGACAGGAAGAGCACCCCCGGGGTCTTGGGTTTTTTAGGCCCCGGTTGTCCGAAACTGTTTAGGATGGAAGTGAAAGGGTTGGGATAGCTTGAATTTCTTCCCGGGGACAAAATGGGTCTGGAAAAATTTCCTCAAAGTTGCCAATTTTGGGACAACGTTAGGTCCGCCGGCAGCCCCCAACCCCTGGGATTCCCGTGTGGTCTTGGCTGTACCCCGTTGTTGTAAGTCATTCCAGAAAATGTCAAAGAGTGTGTTTTTGGTCTTCTCCTTGAGATCCCTTTCCCACCTGACTGCCCAAAAACACTTCGGTTTCCCCTGGCTTGTACTTGGAAAAACTAGACATCATACCCGACCGCCCAAATTGATATTTTGATTTATAACAAACTGTCCCGGGGGACCCTCCCCCACGGTTTCCTAAAACTCCGGTTGGTTAAAATAGGTTGTTACCCCTTTAATAAGACCGTAAAAAAAAGAATTTTTTAGCAAAATTAAAGTTTGTTTATGATGATTAAGCTATGCTAATGTTTAATTGTTTTAAAAAAGTATATTAAAATTACCCGCGGGGTGGGAGCTTTTGATACAGGATAAAGGGCGTGTTAAACGTTTGCTGTGGGCTAAGGCCGCGTTGCCATTAAAGAATGTTTATGACATTCCTTTTTGAACTCATTATGATGGGAAAAACCTTAACAGTGATTCTCGTCAAAAAAACTATTACTGCGAGAGACGCCATGAAAATACACAGACTTTTGTCATGGTGAGATTCAAATATTGGTTCTTCATTTATTTTTAAACTTTGTTTTTGATTGGAAGTAGCCTTCCAAAGATTTTAAAGTTTGTATATTTATTATTTAAATTAATTTTTAAAGATTACCTTTGAAATTAAAAAAAAGCATGTTTTATCTTTGTGGTTTGACAAGATTAAATCGGATTTTGACATTTTTTTTTTTTGGTTTGACAGATTAAATACTGGGGTTTTCTTTTACATTTGGCGTAGAAAAAAGTACTTTTTAAATTACATGTAAATCCCTTTTAAAAAGTTTCGATTTAACCAGCATGATATTGCTTTAAAAACATTAAATTTAAATTTTTCATCTTCGAAAATGTAGTAACTTTCGGTTGTAAAAAATAACCCGATTCCCCCTAAAACGAATTGTTAAATATTTTTAAGGACAATTCAGAAGCTTTATTTCCCAAAGGACATGACTAATTTTTTAAAATTTCTTTTGTTTGACCAAACATCACTCTTCTAAAACCAATTGGGGCTGCATCTTAACCACATTTAATTTCTATGTATATGCGTGTAAGTATGAAGGAAGGGCAAGAAGTGAAATAAGTCTCTACCCATAACCTCGACCCCCAAAAGTAATTTAAAATGAGAAGTTAAAATTTTTGTGAAAAATTTCCAAAAGGTTAAAAACAGATGCTGTTGAAAAGTTGGACTTATTTCAAAGGAAGCATCACCAGATTTTTTTGGAAGTGGATCAAATATTAACCGTTTTTTGTTTTGGGCATAAAAAAAATGTAAGTATTTCCGAAATGTTAGGCAAAAAGATTCCGCCGTGTGGAAAAAAGCACTTTGGGGCAAGATTTGGTCCGACCCCCAAAAGGCCCTGGTTAAAGCATTTGTGGTTGCTCCGAAAAAAGGACCCCCCAAAAAAAATTTATTTTAAAAACATTTACTAGACGCGCTAACAAAAATAGGCAAAAATGTAACGCCGGTATACACATTTGCTTAAATTTTCCATCCCACGCAAACACAAGAAAAAAATCTGCAACCTCCCATTTTTTTCAATTGTTGCAATTCTGGCCTAAAGTGATATTTATCCAGATAAATTTTTTTCACGAAAGAGATCAAAAAATTTTTATATTTTTTGATTGGGGTATTGTGCAGGTTTATTTGTGGAAATGTCTGAATTTTGAAAAAGGGGCTAAAGGTCTCAAAATTTTTCAAAGTATGACAATGCACTCTAATAGTTTCTTCCTCTTTACACAAACTATTGGGAATATTATACGAAACTTTATCAAAAGTTTAAGAATAACTATAGAAAATGAAAATCCCCCCATTTACTTTACCCTGAAGGGAGGGGGAGGTGGGGGTCGCAGATATAGTGGCCAATACGAAAATCCTGCGTTGCCCATTAGAAATTCTAAAAATTTTGGGAAGGGGGGGGGGGGGGGGGGGGCCCTGACGTAGGGGGGTATGATATTTTTTCTTCCATATTTTCCTTTAAGACCGGGGTATCCAGGAAAGGGGGGTGGGGTTTCTTTACTTAATTTGATATAAATTTTTGACCCGCCTCCCCCTGGAGTTTTTGTATGAACAAGAAATATATATAGAATTGACATGAATTTATTTCTATCCAAGTTTATGAAAATGTTATCAGCGAGCCTTGGGTTAAAATGTTGGGTATCATATACTGGTGTGTACGATTTATAATGATGTGCCCTTTGATCCCCAAATGCTGCAAAGGTGGTGTGTGGGGGGTAGCTACAGAATTATTAATATTGTAGTAGTATGTTCCTCAAAAAGGTTTGATTTTGTCAAAAAAATTGGTTTATATACATTTTAGAATGTATATAGTGTTCCGGGGGTGATGGCAGTATATGGTGGATACTGTATTTTTCCCGCTTTTTTGGGCAATGATTATGTGTCAACGTCATGACGTCGTTTCCCCGGTTGTTATTGCGCCCAAATTGTTTTTGTTTTAGAGTGAAAGGTTTTTATGAAAGTGGATGTATACAGGGAAGCCCTGTACGTAAAAGTATATGTGTATGGTGTCCCTGCATGTATGTATTTATGTGTATGTCCCGGAATTTCATGTTGAATTATATAATTTGTTTCTTTGTAAAAAAATTGTTAATATTTAGCGCAATGTATTGACGCAACGTTACGACGCCTTTCCCGTTTATGTTTTTATTACGCCAATTGTTTTTAGTCAAAAAAGCAAAAAAGTGGCATAATTGAATTCTTTTGATTTTTTTTTTTAACCTGTGGACAAAAAATAAAAAAAGGTTTTTTTCTGTGTATCTTGGTATAATTTATATATGGGGCCCGAGGAGGTACACTCTAGTAACATTACATCTTATAAAAATGACTCAGAAGACTTTTTGATGGAAAGATAAAAGGGTACCCTTAATGCGTGAAAATTTTATTGACATAAATAGATCATATGTGACAAAAATAGAGTGTTTTATGTCGTGCGTTATTTGTTATTTGAAATTGTGGTAGAGGTAATGATGCACTTGTTTCTTTAAAACAAGCTAGCTATATATAACTAGTTTTAAAGAGGGGGTTTGGGGAAAGACGTACCAGTTTTTTTTTAACATTTGGAAATAAAAGTCCGTTTTTGGTTCGTGCGACGAAAAATTGTTTTTATTACTCCTGTTTATTTCGTGATGCAAAAAGCACTGAAACGCCAAAAACTGCCCTTTTGTTTCCAATAAATCAGCAAAACAACAACAACAAACAAAAGGCCCCTGATGGCCCCAAATTTGTCACCCGAATTCAACTGTTTTAGGAAAAAAAGTTAAGTAAGGAAAAAATGACATAATACATATTAATAAGAAGCAAAGGCCAAAAAAAAATTGCCCAAAAGTCAAGGGGATGTCGTTTAAAATTTTTTTCTATTTTTTTTTTTTTCTCTGGGGGCCATCTTTGGAGGGGCTAAAAATTTTAAAATTTTTGGCCGTATCACCCAAAATATTCCTATTGGGGTTTCCAAATTGATGGGGGGTTTAGGATGAATGTTGTTAAAATAATTTTGGTCTGTTTAGCTTGGCGGGTATCTTGGTAGGCGGACCCGGAAATATTTTGTATTTCGGCAATATCACCCAATGACCATTCTGTAAAGTTTCGTCATAATTGCTCAGTGGTTTAGGGAGATGCGTTTAAAGCAAAAATTTCGAAGCACGACGCCCGACGCACGACGAACGCGGACAAAGATGGATTCCAAAAAAACAACAACAACAACAAAAAAAACTTTAAGCGATTGCAGTAAATGCATTTTAGATTAACCGGTTAGGAAGTTTTTTAAAAAAATGATTAAAGAATCTTTTTCCCTTAAAAAAACCACGGTTTTTTATAGTTTAAATTCAAAAACATCACGCGAAAAGGGTATCAAAATCAACGCTTAAAAAACGACAAAATTACCCAAAAAAAAAGATTAAGTACGCCCGGGTTTTTGGGGGTGAGTGGTTAGGCATCCGTTCCCGGGAAATTTGGGGGTCGTGGGGGCGATCCGGTCGCCATACCAAAAAACGTTTAAAAAAAGGTACTGCTCCTTGTTGGCTTTGCATAAAAAGGGTAGTTCCGGATGGTTTTGGGCCGGTGTCAGGATATGTAAATAGTGGATATCTGCCCCATGTTATGGGTGATTGCAGTGTGGCAGCCCCATATCTGTTCAAGTAGACATAGTCTCCAAATAAATGGAAAGCTATCGGGGGGCGCTTAACCAAAAAAAAAAACAAGTAATCAGGGGAAACAGTTTTGACGGTTATCCTTCAATAAATCGACGGGGTTCTCGTAAATGGTTTTGTAAAAAGAAAAGATAATCAATGTTTTGAATCTACCACGGTTGTATACGGTCATTAATAGACCCCGGGGTGATGTATATCGTCCAAATTTTAAAGGACGAAAAAAATATAATTCAAAATGGACCAAATTTCCTTAGGGGTGGGGTCGAAACAATTTTGTTTGGAAGCAATTTATTTGTCATGGGGAGGCAGAAAATTTTTTTCTTGTTTTACAATTTCATTGAAACTTAGGTATTATCGTGCCAAACTCGTACAATGTTACGAGTAGAAAAATTTTTCGGGAAAAAAAAAAAAACCAACAAAATTTTTATTTATTAAAAAGTATGATATTTCTTATTTTATAATTTATTAAAAATTAAGGGTATACGTTTATAAGTACTCGATAAAAAAAATATGTTTTAACTCTTCCGAAAAAATTTTTTTTTTTGTATTTCTGTTGAAGAAAGTCCCGGGAATGGGGTTTTTTTTTAGATTTGGGGATTTGAAATTGTTTTTAATCCCTTTAAAAAGGGGAAAACCCTTTTAAAAATGTATTTGGGTACAGTACAAACTGTCAATAACCATGTATAACGAATTGTATTCGACACTTTTCGGGTCCACATGTTGGCTGGGTGGCATGCGTTGGGACGATAGACATCAAAATTTGACGTTTTTGATTTTAAAAGAAAATTTGATTTTTAGTTCCAGTCGACCTAAACCCGCTAATTTGTTTACACATTTTTGTTCTTTTTTCATTGATCGTAATCATCAATTACGTTCTACTCTGTAATTTATCAATATCCGATAGTTTTTGTTCCAGTCGACCTATCTGGAAATCAATCACTTCCGGATGTTCAACTTGTCAACATCGATTTATTCCAACAGAGATCTAGACTACCCATGAGTCAGAAACTAAAAAAGTATATTGCTGATCTGCCTCAATCACCAAGTGTATCTAGATATACATGTAAGACACCAATTCTGTATAGGATAGCAAAGGATTCACTTTACGGAACGCTTGTCGTGACAGTGAATTCCCCTTTGAATCCTGGTGCATCTCCAGTGCAAACACTTCAAAACTGGTCAACTAGATTGTCGAAATAATCTCAAAAGCTATACAGAGACATAACCAGATAATTGGTCAGGAACCTGCGATATAACTTTCAAAAAAAGGAAAATTTATTTATTTAAGAAACCAGAACTTCACAGCAGTCTACAACACGATAGAGGAATATGAGACAGCTATAAGAATTGTCAGTCAATACCTGTAGTGACCAGTAGTGCTACTCCTGATAAGCCCCGCCTTCTGGTGTGGCCAGTATCAGTTTATAAAACCTTCACTTAGAATTTAGAATGTATGAACGAGTATGAATCAAGTATGATGTGTATATAGGCAGAGTATAATTAATGTAAAAAAGCCGTCCCGTCTTTGGGTCAAGACTTTTTCATTTACAAGGATCTAAGTGTATACGAGTACAATAAACAAGTGGAGAACATTACAATACCCAAATGCGGAAATTAAATTTGTGTACGCTCCATCTTATCAATCGTAAACTACAACAGATCAACGAGGCACCAAACAGCACTATAAAGAAAATAGAGGAACTAAATAGTGAATCTGCTGGGAACAGAGAACATGTCTTTATGCTCATCTAAAATTGATAGCAGGAAACACAAATACTCATTTTCTCTAATATGCTTTTACGACTGCATGTCAAGATGGCTCAATGTTAAAGGAAATGGAATTTCTCTGAAGTTCATTACATTTTTTTTTTGTTACATGTATGTTTTCTATGTCTCTTCTTAGGCTTCGTTGCACGTTAAAATAAATAATGTGCTTATATAAAGGATTATTGTTTGATTTGAGTAAATATGAAATATATTCCACTAAAAGTGAGATTTTTTATCAATTATTTTTTTCAAAAGCGCGAAGCCGACTTAGATTTTTTTGATTTTTTTGTTCTTTTCTATAGTTATTGCATATTATTACCAATATATATATATATAATGGCCCCAAAAATTACGTCAAATTATATGACGTTGCCGTGATCTCAAGGAAATTTTTATTCATTTTACGTTTTACTTTGCTTTATATTTCAATGTACAGAACGGGAACCAAATTCATATCTCACTCAATTTCTGACTTTAAGATATGAATTAGATTATACATCACTGATATATTACAGTATCTCATCGAAAATCATAAGATACAATATTAAACCATTGAAAGTTTACATAATACGAAGATAAATACATGTACAACTGAATGAAAGCACATGTGTATGAATGTCACCCCCCTATATATATATATATATATATATATATATATATGTATGTATGTATGTATGTGTGTGATTTTTATATACATTGCATATCCTAGTAATAATAAAAACGAATACATACTCGTAAATAAAAAGCGATGGAAGGAATTTTGAGTAGACTTCACAGATAGAAATTCAATGTAAAAATTTCAAGTAGACTTCCCAAACAGACAGGATGTAAGATAGAAGCGTGTTGCGTGTTACGTATACACTGGAGACGAATTGGAAGATGTGTTTGATTCAGAACTCATGAAAACTATATTGCTTCTAGTATTGTTCGGATTAAGGATTTGATCATCACAATAGTGGAGGAAATCTTGTTATAATTTATCTTAAATAATATATTATTTACTTTACATTTACTTTATTATATATAAATCAGTATTTATAAATAATGGGTCCCTATCAAAAGGTCTTAATCTTTATAAGAGAACATATCTTTATTAACTGTCTATTTTAAACTAATCATCGTCTTAATTAAATCTTTTGGTCATGACTTATTATAATGGAAAAAAAAAAGAAAAGAATATACCCTGTTCAATTTTCAACTCTACCTGTATCTGAATACTTTCTATATTTTGATTAATGATACTTTTCAGACTGGTATTTAATCATATTAATTCCCTGTATTTTGCCGTCGTCAAGGAGAGAAATAATAGACTGATGTCATAAGCCATCTCCGTTGCCCAATATTTCACGCGGCAAGACAAGAAGTTTCACTAAAAAGTATTTACATCGTCTTCTTCAAATCGTCAAACCTGCTCAATTTGTTCTGTGCAAAGTCCTTCATATCGACAGACACGCTGTTCCATTGTCAAGTCTTTCCTACATGTATCGCTGTACTAGCTACTCTATTGTCAAGTCCTTCATATCGCTGTACTAGCTGTTTTGTTGTCAAGTCCTTCCTATCGCTGTACTAGCTGTTTTGTTGTCTGGTCCTTCCTATCGCTGTACTAGCTGTTTTGTTGTCAAGTCCTTCCTATCGCTGTACTAGCTGTTCTGTTGTCAAGTCCTTCCTATCGCTGTACTAGCTGTTCTGTTGTCAAGTCCTTCCTATCGCTGTACTAGCTGTTCTGTTGTCTGGTCCTTCCTATCGCTGTACTAGCTGTTCTGTTGTCAAGTCCTTCCTATCGTTGTACTAGCTGTTCTGTTGTCAGTTCTTCCTATCGCTGTACTAGCTGTTCTGTTGTCAAGTCCTTCCTATCGTTGTACTAGTGTTCTGTTGTCTGTCCTTCCTATCGCTGTACTAGCTGTTCTGTTGTCAAGTCCTTCCTATTACTGTACTAGCTGTTCTGTTGTCAAGTCCTTCCTATTACTGTACTAGCTGTTCTGTTGTCAAGTCCTTCCTATCGCTGTACTAGCTGTTCTGTCGGTCCTTCCTATCGCTTACTAGCTGTTTGTATTCCTATCGCTGTACTAGCTGTTATGTTGTCAAGTCCTTCCTATTTGTACTAGCTGTTCTGTCGGTCAAGTCCTTCATATCGCCAGACATCAGACCTGAGAACTGTTCTGAATTGAAAATTTGTTAAAGTGTCTTTTCAGAAAACATCTGAGACTAATCTTCATTTAACAAGCATTCTGAAAGTTTTGCTTGGATAATATTAAGTCTCCTACCGGCAAATAGAAAACTAAGATCCTCGTCCCTCTTCACGCTGCAAACAAGGCTTTAGAAAAGAAATCCGAAAAACTGCTATTTAAAAGAAAATTTCTAAGTCCAAGGCCCGTAACTTCGTCAAAAATCAGTAGACCGGAACGAAACTCGACCTTGATCTGTAACTCATGGTTGTAGACTCACATATCAAATATAAGATCAATATCTGCAAATGTTTAGAGAAAAAGGCCCGGAAAACGCGTGTGACTGACGGGCAGACGGAGTGCTAACCTATAGTCCCCTTCGACGATGTCGGCAGGGGACAAATAAGCAATACAACCTTTTTGTTACTTCTTGCCCTGATATTCTATGATAATACACAAGCATCCCATATGATGAATGATTTTCGAAATGATCCTAAATTACAGTCACTTGATTCCAAAACCAATTAAATGCATCTTCTACCTACAAGTGCAGTGCTTTGCATATACTTCGTCAATTTTAGTTGCGTGTGACGTAATCACGCACATCTATAGTACCTTCATTCTGAGGATCCGTTTCTCTAAATTTAAAACCGAATAACCTCTCAATTTTTATGAATGACCGAATGATTGAACAGATTCTACAATACAATATGCTGATATTCAGCCAAAGTAGTGAAAACTCAATTTTGAGTTAAATATAAATATTTATGGGACACAATAAATGTATGTAGTATAAAAGCACAGAAGAATTATTTCCCCTAGGATGTTGCGTAACTCACTTTACCATGCGGAGGAGTATAGTTTCTTTCGAATGAAAAGGTGGCTCATGCCTGAATTTGGATGTGGATATGCAGTTTTCGGTTATTTAGTGGTGTTTCAATGGACCAAATAGAAAGCTTAAATTAAGAAAGAAAATTCCTTGTAACATCCTTATAATCACATCTAGGTATCTCAGATACATCAGGGGTTATTTGTTGCTCTATAGAATGGCTGATACAGGTGTTTATCAGCTATCCGACAAGATACAAGATATATCTAACAAGATACAGTATGGATCCACTGAGTTGGATCTATAAATAGAAACTGTGCCGTTGCTCGATAGTACAAATCAAAGCACTAATAGTGCAAAAAGAACAGTATTGTCTCATTTCTTTTGTTTATCATAGTAAATTTAATAAACGGAGGTCAAATTTCGCACAATGCTAATAACCCCGCTTTAACGTTGCGTTAACAGGGTCATTAGATGAACGTACCATTTGTTTCAACAGACTGATCACAATTAGAACATTGCCACTCTTACCCCCCCTATATTCTATAGCCTTCAATGAACAATCGTTAATTATTTTAATATAGGTTTAATATTTAGAAAAACTAAGTTACCCTGCATATTTGCAGCTTGTCAAACCCTCTTCCACTTGAGACACACACAACTTCAGTGCCTTTAGCGCTTTGATTTGAGTTAAGAAGCAGACCTGCAAGGTTATCTCAACGTCAGCTGGCATCAAAACTCCATTCTATATACAATGCATATACCAAGTAAATGAAAGAAAGAAATGAGTAGACTGGACTGCAATAAAAAAGAAAATGGAGGAACTCAATGGAAAATAAGAAAACAGCTCAATGAAGGCAGAAATGTTCAAAACCTATTGGACACGTTTAAAGATTCCTTACTAGTTA
>CM037793.1:7173415-7223415 GCA_021229015.1 Solen grandis | reverse complement strand
AACTACAAATACTACAATACAACAATACATAACACTACACATATATATGTACACATAAAACATACATATACACACTACAATATATACATATACACACTACAATATATACATATACACACTACAATATTCATATACAAAATATACATATACACACTACAAACCACATTATATAATTATATATATATATATATATATATACATATACACACTACAACACATACATATACACACTACAACACATACATATACACACTACAACACATACATTTATCACACTACCAACACGGAATGACCAAATTCATTAATGTATACATAGAATATAAGATAGGCATTTAAAGTTACGGTCATACCAAAAAAAATGCTTATAATTAAAACACCTTTAATGGGACATTATTTTAAAGTTTATCCATCCATAATTGAATTTAAGTCATTGTCCCCCAAATGCTTAAAAAATTTCAGTGGGCGTATTCGACTGGGGTTTTGTTGACTTTTTTTCGTTACTTAAACTTTTTCATTCGACTGGTGGAGTGTTGTGATTGTGACGTCAGAGCGTTAAGCACTTACTCAACGAAGAAAATTTTCCGTTAATAATTATTTTCAAGATTAAAAACTAGTACACATAAGCGATATTTGAAAAGAAAATATACATATTCAAACAGCTCATCTTATAATTTTGCTAAACAAAACTCCTTAATTTCTAAATTTAATAATTTAGCATCCTGTGTTCGAGCATAACTTGAAACTTTCTGTGTAGAGATTATTAGATAAAAATAGAATAATGTCACGTGTCTTGAAATAAATATCATGCATGACCAATTTTATCATTTAGATTGATGACTTGGGTTCCCTTGGGGTAACAGAAAAAACTAATAAATTATCGCGATGAACACGGTGAAAGAAATTCTTATTCACATCTTTATGTTTTTAATTTTTTTGTAAAAATGGTTATTGATATAAGCAACATCAATGCAAATATCTATTCGGCTAGGCATTTTTCGCTGAGTAACTTATCGTATGAGCGCACATACCTCCGCCCACATTTCGTTCTCAACGGAAAGTCCAAGTCGAATAGGACCAGTGCATTGAGTTGGATATAAGTACATGTAGTACATGTAATCTTAGTTGCTCTATGTCTATAAAGGCTTGCATTTACCATCCTTTGACCCGGAGATATGGGGGGGGGGGTGCCCTAAGTCTGTAAAGGTTTGCATTTACCATAAAATTCACACCATAACTTGATGGACCATGGTCACAATTTAATGATAGTGGATTATCTTGAAGTGTACGCCTTTTAGCAAACTGGTTTTGTAATTGATAATTACAAATATTAGAAATAATCATAAATGCATTTCTAACAACTGACAAATAACTCCTTTTCATGTGGAGCTAATTTTCTTCGATTACGTGGACAGCTTTATCCAAGAATGTTGTTAAAGCAGCTTGTTCACAGATGATCAGTAGACATTTAAAGGAAAGTAATTTGATAATAAGATAATAAGATATTATGATGTTCAACTTTAATCTGACAAATACATCGAAACTGCTTAAGGTAGATAAATCAGATATAGAAACTAAATGTTTATAAATATTTGATACATTTTATTGTACAGTATATTGTGTGTTTCCACATAGACAAAATCAAGTATGACTCCATATTATATTTAAAAAATAATATTGATAGTACATCATTAAGGTTTATGTAGGTAAAACAGAAAATTAGCATCGTGCTTTTCTTTACAATGATGAAGTCCTTGTGTACAAAACCAGGGAATGGCCCCCGCACATTGAGGAACATTACTGAACATAATACTGAAATGCGTGTACTGCAGAAGCATTGTGGTAGAATGAGTGGTTTAAATTATAATTTTACAGTCGTCGTTGCACTGCTATTTATCTATTTATTTATTTATTTTTTTGTGTGTGTATGTGTGTGTGTTTTATTAGTGTTTATCTATTTATTTATTTAATTGTTTATTCATTTATCAATTTATTTTGGTTTATTTTGTTTTTACCAGAGTTGCAAGGTTGCGCTAGACATTTAATTCCTGCTTCAAATATGTTTGAAAAATTGTTTACAAACAAAATATTTTCTAATTCTAAATAGAAATACACATTAAATATAAAATAAATATCTCATATCTCAAAGGACATATAAAATATCGAGTTATTGCAAATAAATCACACAAAAGACGTCACAAGCATTTTACAATATTAAAATAGTGATGGCTGCAAAACACCAATCCCAAATTATGTCTGTTGCTGACGTTTTGCTTTCAACGGGGACTAGCAGAATAAAGGAATATTTACAAGGCAAGGAAATAATTGAAGATTTCTATGATCTGATAAAAAAACCCAACCTTTTTGTCATTCCTGTTGGGAATTGTCTTAACTCGGGATATTTGTTTCCAAAAATACACAAGACTGCAATTGTCGAGAGAATTTATTGTCACCATTTGAGGTAGCAATGATCATTAGACCGTCTGCTGGTGAATTTTTGGAACAAACTACCCCCAGGGTATAAGTAATCAAAGTATTCTATATCCGTGTGATTTATTGACACTTCATTAAGCTTCCATATAGAACTCGAGGTTGGGTTAGCTGAATTAATTTAGATAGCATGAGTATTTCCAGAAGAGCATCATGTTTCCAAGGTAAATTAAAAAAAAAAGAAAAGTTCGTCAAAATGCATTTTAAAACAGAGATATTAGAAAACCGGATTGATGGTGCGGTAGATACTATAAGGTTTTCTAACATTGCTCTGTACAATGTGATTAAAACTATACTAAATTACATGTCTTACTTTACCTACCTTTTTTATTTATTACAAAGACATTTATTTCAGAATCAGACAACATTTTAACTTTTATTTTATACAAACGAAAATATTGACGTGTGAAAATAAAAACTTTATCGTAATGCTTTATCTAGAGCGCCTTCCGATTTAGAACTTCATTTGGAACCACCCCACGAGTTTCGGTCTTCATCAGAGAATTAATAACATTTGACCCTTGAATCGTACAATTAAATAATACATGATTTTTGTACGCGTTTGTATCCAAATACAAAAGAAAATGTAAGTCTATGATTGGACATGAAAAAATAGGTAAAGAATAAATTACACTTCATATATCTTAAATCTCGAATAATAGTTCGGGTCTTTTTATAACTTTAGCATTTCAGTCATTCTGAGACTATGTCTACTTCAGACAGATATAGATCTGTCGCACTGTAGTACGTGCAGAATGATACTACACCAAGTCACATTATCCTGACAGACGTTAAACCCAACAAACAGCAAACATTATCCTGACACCGTACCAACCAGTCCTAGATCTACCCTTATATGCGGTGTGCCAAGCAGGGGAGCTTTACCATTCTTACGACTTTGGTATGTCGCGGCCCGGGATTGAACCAACGAATCCGTGCTCCCTTGACGGACGCTCAAAATTTTTGGTCAACGGAAACAGTACAGTATTTGACTGTACAGGAGAATAACGTATGTCGTATAGTTACTATATATATATGTAACTAAGTATCGTGGTATCGTGGCATATGTCACGTATACAAACATAATATGAGAAGGTAAAACGCACTTTACACGGTGCAAATTGCTGTTAAAGTTTCATTTGTTTTTTCTGAGAAATTCAATGCACCACACAGATGTATAATCTGCATTAGACATCATAAATTACGTCTTGCCATATCTGTTAATGGATAATAAAGAGCTTAACGTCATTATAGGAGTGTGTTTGTGCAATATATTATATCAAATTCACGTAAAAATGTATATTTCTGTGCAATGTTAAAAAAGCACATTCCAAAGAAACCTTTCCTTTTGCGAAAACTCAATCAATCAAATCCCACACTGGATACGAGAGTCGCGTGGACTTTTACACATAAACGCTTTTGTAGTAAATGCATTTTCTTACTCAAGTTCAGAAAAGTACTTATCGACGTCTAAATAACGACAAAAATGATAGGATTTGCTTTTCTATCATTTCATAAAAAATAATCCCAAGACCTCTTCAATTTTCCTGGAACTTTTGAAATTGTGGCATTGTTATGATATAAACTAGCTAGATGCCATTTTACTACATAAGGATTTATTCTATGACACCGCAGTTTATCGTAATATGTTAAGATAAAAAGAAAATTCATCGGCATATATTATACCGATATCTACTTAAAAAAGACTTTAAAACATAAATTGTACAAGAGTATTTCCGTAGACATTGTACGCACTGTACAAATGAGATCGGCCTGTCCATGCTGTTATATCATTTCAAAATGGATGTAATTTAGAAAATTCGTCTAATCTACTTAGAACTGAATGATGTACATGATTGTTTTTGTTTTGTTGTTGTTGTTGTTGTTCGCATTGTTTGATATATTCTAAGATAGAGGAAATACGTGTTTTATCAAGTATGTGAATAGTGTTATGCATTCAAGAAGATCAGCAAAATATGCTATGCACGCATGTACAAGCATAGAAGGAATGCAACGTGTATTATTTTCCTATATATACATAGTTTAAAATGATATTACTTAAGGCAGTTTTGCATGTCTATAAAAATGGAAAAAGAGTATTCAGATGCGTTGTAATTAATCACTTAGGTATACGGCCTTCGTGATTAGAACAGAACAGAACAGATTAGATCACTGTGCATCCAAAATTAACACCGTGCATTAACAACCGATAATGCGATAAGCCACTCAAAACGAAAGTTATGTGCGAGTCATCATTATAACACTGACACAACTTATTATCTTATCATTATCTGACGATGATATCGTGACTACTTCCTGACATTTTCTTTAGTTATTTGATGTTTTTCGATGTACTTCTATTTATTTGATTTTTCTTCTTATATATTTACTCAAATACAAAAGTTCATTATCCTTAAAAGTGTTTAATAATACTTTTAATATAAAAACAAATTATAACAGAAATATTTTGAAATACTTTCGGTATTAATTTATTCTTAAGGATATAAAAGCACAACACAATTACTATAAAATATTTCATTAATCGGTATGTTAATCAACTGCTATAAAACAGAATGTATTCCACATTCAGTACTCTTATTTTATGGCATTCTAATTCAATAAACAATCTGCTAATATAAAAAGAATCAGTATGAATATTTGAAGAAAATTAATCTTGTACGCACGTTTTGTTAGCAAACAACTCATCAATTGTTCAAAATATTATCTAGAACATTGCGGTTGGTATGACGCACTTGTTAATATTATATTACTTCATTTACTTTTAATAGTTGTATCTTTTGTAATATATTTCTCGTAATACCTAAGGGTCACGTTATAAAAGTTTTCATTTTTAGACAGGGATCCAGTTTTACGTTTTTTATGTGAAAAGGATAGAATATAAACATAAAATGAGACATTGATTAAGCTATTAGTTTCAGATACTCCGTACACTGAGCCGTTTTAATGTTGAAAATATCAGAGAATATTGCGCAATAAAACACCAACATCTAGGTAAACGTCGGTCGTATTATAATCACGATTCCTTATTCATTTTTTCTTTGTCGAAAACAAAAGTCATCATGTATCCGATTTTTTATCGTTTTCTTTATCTTCGATTTATATTTCATAGTTCCCATAGTATTTGTCTGTTATGCAAACTTATTCAATATATATAAGAGGCAGACTTAGATTTGTACTTACTACTATTGGCATGCATATATATGTTGATGTTTGCAAAAAATAGCACATTCATCTGTTTTGCAAAAGGCAAGTGCATTAAAATCTAATAATCAAAGGAAGTCCTTCGAGTCAGTTTTGTAACCACGTAATTGCCAATCTATTTAAATGAACTGTTATGTTTTCTGTAAAGAGCCACTTCATGCTGTATTTTTTTTTAACAAAATAAGGCTAAACTTGTGTAAATGTTGGCTTGTAAAGGCTATTCCTACCCACAAGGGGTTGGTCTAAATTAAGGTCATCAACTGGGTGGACTTATTGAAGATTATCCGGTGTGTGTTACTGTGTCTCCTATAAAAGGAAAAGCAGAGTTTTAGGATAACGTTGTTTTGTCGTTGTGTGTTGTAGAGTGGAGGGGTTGCTGAAGACATTTCACCTATCTGACCTTATGCAACCGTGATCATTTGATATCAGTAAAGAAAAGTTCCTAACAATGCATCAACATAAACGTTTTATGATCGAACGCCATTTCTATAAAAATATATATATACAATCACGTCTTATTATAACCATTCCTTGGCGTAAATGACTTCGTTGAATTATATATAAAATAACGTGATTTAGAATTTGATTTTATCTGTTTTTGTGAGTACCTTATATCGAAGATATATCTTCGTTTACTGCACACTCATTAATTGTCGTGGAGAACTAATTTTCGTCGATTTCGAGGAAGGATTTATTCACGAATATTTAGCGTTTTCTAGAACATGTTTCCCCGATTACATGAACCAGCCAAATTGGTATTATTACAGATACCACGAACTTTTATGTAAATCAAAATAGGTAATTTTACAGTTGCATGTTGGTCTTTTCACTGGCAATGCGTATAAACAGAGCCATAAATAAAATGGGTATACAGAAACGCATATGCCCTTTTCATTGTCGCATTACTAAAACTTAAAATCATCTTTGATAAACGTTTTCTAAGAAGCGTACAGTTTAATACAAATGCATTTTATTTTCAGTGTCCACAGAAATGCACATTGTTATTAAATGGACTGCTTCCCATTTGCACTCAAAATGACCATAAAAATATGTAAACTAAACTTTCGGACGTAAATGTTATCAATTTTGTTATTATGTCTACAAACAGCCAGAAATGTACTGCTTTTCGAATTATTAGCAAGTGAAAATGTTTCCGATCTAACCCAATTAGGGAATTTCCCGTTTATAAATAGAACTTGGATTTCGTTATAAGGACACTTCACATAGGTCACTGATCGATTATGCGATGTAAATAAAACGTCGGCGTCCTCAGCGTCAACTACCAAAGAGGTTAGTAGTTATGTTATTTCACCGTTATAATATTTTAACAGGTGGTGAAAAAAATCAACCGGGACTCGAATCCAGGGCCGTCGGAATACCGTTCCTGCGCTCTACCAACTGAGCTACCAAGCCACATGTTTCTGGTCTATTGATTTATCCCCAAATACCTGTACCCGGCTACAATACGTCTGGATTTCAACGGGCACTTGCGATGTCACATGAATTTTCAGAAATCTATCTTTAAAACTTATATGCGTTTGTAACGCATTTAAATTTGTATTGGAAAAAACTGCGGAAACGGCAATACCTCGGGATTTCCTAGACAATGTAAGCTATCAGTGATCAAATTTCAATGCTTCACGTACAATTATAACATTGATTTTCTTAAAATTAGAAGGGTTTTCTTCTCGTCATTTTAGCATCGGGGGTGGGTGGGGGGCAGTCCTTTTAAAAAGACAAAAACCAACTATGCATTTTCACACTCCACCTGCCAAAAGTCGAACATAACTGAAGAATATTCTGTTCACATTATTGATAAAACATTTCTATAGGTGTGCGCAGTAAACTGCAATAATGCTGTTAAAAATGAGAAAACGACATTGTTTTAATGGAGAGATGATAATAAATTCAACATAAACGCCATTCAAATACGAAACTTATTTTCCCTAAGTAAAAGAAAAATGTTCATAATTAAAGTATTGTTTCGGTGGAAGAAATATTATTATGAAAGACTTTCTATTTACCTGATTACACTCTCCTACGAGTATATGCATAACTTGTTTCGATTATACCTGTAACGTTTGCATTTAATTTAAGGTATTTAAAGTATTTTTTGCATATCCTATAAGACATGAATTACTTTTTTTTTTTAAAACAAGCAAAGCTCAAACATGCAATTCAAACAGGGGGACTATAATTAATAAACCACATATCATATTGGGTTTCCTTCTCTGTAAGCGAACCATACATCCATCACTTTTTTTGCAGATTCGATACTGTAAAATAATTCTTTTTTGTTGGCATTAAATTTTGTGGATTTTTTAATTATGACAGTTTCGTTGGTACATATATTCGTTGATCCATGCTCTAGAAAACTATAGGTCTTCTTATTAACATTTATCGCGGGGGTTGGCATTCGTGGATTAAGTTTTCCACGAAATCAACGAAAATTAATCTCCCACAAATATTAATGATCATTCAGTACTAAAATGATAACATGGTTTCGTTTGAAGAACATTACTGTTTATTTACCCGAGTTCCAGTTTATCAGCGAAAATTAATATACATGTAACACAATTAATTATTACAAAAGATAAGGGAATAGGACGACATGTCAGTGGTGCTGAATTGCTGGTACATATTTAGTTTTTAACTGATCATGTCTACTCATGAGTGCTAGATTATTGTTAGTCAGACGAGCATTTCAATCATGATTAGTGTATATTAATCTACTTAAATGATGCTTTTAAAATTATTGGTATGTTTTATTGGTTATCGATTTATAACGTTACTAGTCACATTTTAAGCAACATTTACAGTGTTTATCTTTCCAAGGAAAAAAGGTTAAGGCCTTTCAAAACTTAGTAAAAAATGTAGTCCTATATCAGCAATAAACCAGCAATGTAGTCCTATATCAGCTATAAACCAGCAATGTAGTCCTATATCAGCTATAAACCAGCAATGTAGTCCTATATCAGCTATAAACCAGCAATGTAGTCCTATATCAGCAATAAACCAGCAATGTAGTCCTATATCAGCTATAAACCAGCAATGTAGTCCTATATCAGCTATAAACCAGCAATGTAGTCCTATATCAGCTATAAACCAGCAATGTAGTCCTATATCAGCTATAAACCAGCAATGTAGTCCTATATCAGCTATAAACCAGCAATGTAGTCCTATATCAGCAATAAACCAGCAATGTAGTCCTATATCAGCAATAAACCAGCAATGTAGTCCTATATCAGCAATAAACCAGCAATGTAGTCCTACATCAGCTATAAACCAGCAATGTAGTCCTATATCAGCAATAAACCAGCAATGTAGTCCTATATAAGCAATGTAGTCCTATATCAGCAATAAACCAGCAATGTAGTCCTATATAAGCATTGTAGTCCTATATAAGCAATGAAGTCCTATATCAGCAATAAACCAGCAATGTAGTCCTTTATAAGCATTGTAGTCCTATATCAGCAATAAACCAGAAATGTAGTCCTATATCAGCAATGAAGTACTCTATTAGGAAAGTAGTCCTATATCAGCAATGTAGTACTATATCAGCAAGGTAGTCCTATATAAGCAATGTAGTTCTATATCAGCAATAAACCAGCAATGTGTCCTATATCAGCAATTAGTAAAGCCTAAATCAGCAATGTAGTACTATATCAGCAAGGTAGTCCTATATAAGCAATGTAGTTCTATATCAGCAATAAACCAGCAATGTAGTCCTATATCAGCAATGTAGTACTATATCAGCAATAAACCAGCAATGTAGTCCTATATTAGCAATGTAGTCCTATATAAGCAATGCAGTTCTATATCAGCAATTAGCCAGCAATGTAGTCCTATATCAGCAATAAACCAGCAATGTAGTCCTATATCAGCAATGTAGTCCTATATAAACAATGTGTCCTATATCAGCATAACCAGCAATGTAGTCCTATATCAGCATAAACCAGCAATGTAGTCCTATATCAGCTATAAACCAGCAATGTAGTCCTATATCAGCTATAAACCAGCAATGTAGTCCTATATCAGCAATAAACCAGCAATGTAGTCCTATATCAGCAATAAACCAGCAATGTAGTCCTATATCAGCAATAAACCAGCAATGTAGTCCTATATCAGCAATAAACCAGCAATGTAGTCCTACATCAGCAATAAACCAGCAATGTAGTCCTATATCAGCTATAAACCAGCAATGTAGTCCTATATCAGCAATAAACCAGCAATGTAGTCTTATATAAGCAATAAACCAGCAATGTAGTCCTATATAAGCAATGTATTCCTATATTAGCAATGTAGTCCTATATCAGCAATAAACCAGCAATGTAGTCCTTTATAAGCAATGTAGTCTTATATAAGCAATAAACCAGCAATGTATTCCTATATTAGCAATGTAGTCTTATATCAGCAATAAACCAGCAATGTAGTACTATATCAGCAATGTAGTCCTATATAAGCAATGTAGTCCTATATCAGCAATAAACCAGCAATGTAGTCCTATATCAGCAATGTAGTACTATATCAGCAATAAACCAGCAATGTAGTCCTATATTAGCAATGTAGTCCTATATAAGCAATGCAGTTCTATATCAGCAATAAGCCAGCAATGTAGTCCTATATCAGCAATAAACCAGCAATACCAACAGCAATATAGTCCTATATCCGCAATGAAGTACTATATCAGCAATGAAGTACTATATTAGCAATATAGTACAATATCAGCAATACAGTCCTATATTAGCAATAAAGTACTATATCAGCAATGAAGTACTTTATCAGCAATGAAGTCCTTTATCAGCAATATAGTACTATATCAGTACTACATCAGCAATGAAGTCCTATATCAGCAAAGTCGTCCTATGTCAGCAATGAAGTCCTATATCAGCAATGTAATTCTATATCAGCAATGTAGTCTTATTTCAGCAATGCTATAATATTGGCAATGCAGTCCTACATCTGCAATGTTGTAATTATATATGTTTAAAGTCAAACATCTTTATATAAAACTTCGGGAACTGAACTTTATCTGTAACTGGGGTAAAACGTTTCGTGAATAAAGCTTGTCATTCAACTTGAAAAGTGCCGAGAATGTATAACAAGAAAAAAAAACAACATTTTACTAAGACCAATCATAAGAGTATTTTCTAAATACACGCAAACTGACAATATGATAAATCCGACAGACTGATTGAAATGTCTACACCATGCCTACTGTGGTTGTCTCGTCATTGACAATAAGTTATTAATTATTCAAAGTTTAAATACATATGTAATATAATAATACATTCACATGGCATTGGTAATGAGTACTCAAATATGTAATATCTGATATCAAATATAATACGAGCATATATCGGAAATAATGAAAATAAGTTAACAAACACTTGACTGCATACATTCTTTTGCATATCGTTATCCCGACACCGCGCAGAACAATTCTGAACTACCTCTTTACGTCAAGCGGCAATCAAGGGACATACATCAGTACACGTATTTTGTGACTGTTTTTTTTTTAATATAGGAAATACTACCCAATACAATTAAGAACATGTTGAAACAACCATTCACCACGTTCTAACAAGTACTTCGTATGTTGAAAGAAATACAGCTCGTTCACATTTTGTTATTAACCAACACTTTGATTTAAAACTATATGTTTGTACTACATCTATCAATACCTATCTACAGACGCATGGTCACGCAATACAACACCCGTGATTGTAAGAATTGGGTAGTTTATCTATAAAAGTCATAACGAACGCTATCAAACCTGTTTTAAGAATTTTTATTTCCACGTAACGTCACGTGACTGATAAAATTCTCTCTTACTTCACGGGCTGCAAGTATTAGTAACACGAACTATCAACTCGGTATTGGTGAGAACGCCATGTTGCGAATATATCACGTGGTACAGTAAGACCTGCTTCGGGGATACCATATTTTAAATTTGGCCGTGTGCGTTTACGAAAACAGCAATAACCTACATGAGCAGAGTTTATTTGTCATTAACCAACTACTTCATCAATATTAAAGACGGAAAGTATATATTTTCTTTAATTTCTATTGATCACTGGGATCGAGATGCTTTCAGCTACGACATAGAACATTTTAATCTTGATTTAAGCAGTTAAATCGGGAGTCTTATTTGTCTTAATGGAAACATTTAAAACAAGACCTTAATCAATGTTTGATTACCCTATCGGAAGTACATCTTAAGCTTTTACCGAAATTGCCATGTTCCTTTCCTTCTTACGAGATTTTTTTTTAAGTACTTGATCTACACAGAAAATAAGTATAAACTTTATTTAATTCATGTTCTGATATATTACTCGCAGACGCAGATTACCTATGAAAAGTATTTTACATTAATGTTCACAAGGTACTTAAATCCTTTAAAAAATAATATTATGATATGGAAGAAAATAAAAAAAGAAATGATGCATTATTACTATTAGTATTATATTGTAATGTATTATTGTATAGTTCATTCTTGTGTGTTTATCTAAAACAAAAAAGTTAATTTCATCCGCTTTAAAGCTCCCTCACATAACAATGAAACTTCAGCGCAGCTTGTTTGAATTATATTTTTTTTTCACTTTTATTACTAATCTATTTCTTAGCTCGAGTAAAGTTTAATGTGTCAGTCCTATTCAAATCAAATATATGGCATGTAGAGGTGAGTAAGCTTTGAAATATACAATCCACCCCCTATATTTAGACGTCACTTTTATGTAATAAACTTCCATTTTGATCACAGTCCACTAATTCGTCTCCATGGATACTCGTTTTATAACAATGTTATGAAAATTTCACTGATTTTTAGGTATATCAACTTTGAAAAATAATGTATATAGTAATATAATTTATTAATAGAAATACCGACAGGTGCAAAATACTTAGATAATGCATCTGAAAATGAAACTTTGTAACGGTTACAACTTTAAAGAATGATATGCTCACCAAGGATTCAGTTTTTTGAATCGTAAGAAGCATTTGAACTTCGAATATATGATTTAAACTCTTCAAAAAATAAAATCAACTGACCGATGTATACATCTTGCATATAAAAAGAAGACGGAGTTGAACTCTAATATGGTGGTGTTGCAAACGATATTCCCGCAACTACATCAATACATAAATTTAATAGAATACTGTGGAATCATTCATTTTCGCGGGACACGGTTCGGTGATTTCGTCGAAGATTTCATCCACGAATATCCAACCCCACGAATACCGGTTTTAATAATAAAACTACACCCGGTCACTTTCTCTTGACACCAGGTCGACCAGTCCTGGAACTATCCATATATACTGACCGCAAAGCAAGAGAGCTATATCGTACCTTTTTCAATTTCGTAGCCGAGGATCAAACCTGCGATGTATGGACGCTATCAATATTCGGCCGCTGTAACCTGTGTATGCAATCATATTAGAAGGAAACTTTACTTATTTTGTAATTGAAACTTGTCTAGACATCTCAGAATTAAATGAAATGTTTTGTATTTTCCGACAGGAAAAATAATAATTAAATTAAAGATTGTGGTTGATGAAAATAATGCAAGGATTGTGTGAATCAGTTGTCATATCTTTGATTTCATATTAATGAATAAATACTCAATGCAAAGCGTATTAAGCAATATTGGAAGACTTTCGACACTGTGTTATAATAGTCGTTGGAAAATGAAATGAATGAGTGGCTCCTTAAAATGAACCAACAAGAAAAGACCCATAGTTTGACGATAAAAATAATTATCTATTAGATATATGTATATGATTTAATGGTATATTTCGATTCAGACATCTTAAGACTATTTCATTTGAGCGGTATCCAAAATGCTTTCTTTGGTTTGACCATGTCGTATATCCAACGTACTATGACATAGCGATAGACATTGTATATAGAAATTGGATACGATGAGAATACTGTCCACGAAATAGTGATATGAATTATTATCAACGTTGACACATAGTTCTTAACACCGACATCTGATATTTACGCTGGTGACATCACTTCCGGAGTATTTATTAGAGTCTAACCTTTCTTAAGGTGAGTGTTATTGCGCGACTGTTAAAAGGAAACTAAAATAACATTAGTGCTATGATACGCTTAACTTTAGTTAATCAAACAGAGGTAATGATTTTTTACATGTCTTTAAAGTATTGATTTCGTATTCAGAGTTAATTTAATCATTCTTAGTAAACTGGGTGTCCGGATAGCAAAGTGATTAACAGACTTGCTTTTCATAAATGCAACCCGGGTTAGATTTCAGGTGTGTCCGAAGATGTATGTGGTATTTGGTCGCCCGTTCGAACACGTGGGATTTCTTCGGGTACTCCGGTTTCCGCCAAAATCAAGGTCCACACAAGAACCCAGTGCCAACGAGATTTTCATAATTAATGTCGTGTATTGTTCACTCGTAGGACCTGTGAACTATTATGAAAGTAAAGCCTTACACAGTTGGAAAGTTAATGTTAATACATATGTAACATCACCTCGATGGGATGATTACTTGATAACATATTTATAAGTGTTGACCACTGATTCTCTGTATAACATATACTATCTTATCAGTACACTGAATTAAATGAGTATCAATATATTTTAGTTATAGTTCTTCTCTGTTAACTTATTATTATTATTTTATAGATGAGGGTGTGCATGATTCCATCCCCTTTGCCAAATATATATTGTGGTTTGACACTGCATAGTGGTTTCTGTCTCAAGTAGACAGAGTCACAAAATTACTGAAATTCTGTCGGTGAGACAGCTCTAACCATCCCTGGCTGAGTTGTCATTTTCGCCCATTTACTATCACTTAGCCCCTGAACCTATGTGAGTCCGAAGCCTTATCCGGTCCTCGGGTTTTTTATAAGGGAAAGCCTTCAAGCTGGCATGCGGCAAGTTTTACACGTATGTCCCTATTCACTAGGGGTCTTTATTCATCTGTAATTAGCTGAATTATTATTGCAACAACGGTGAACTAGCTCCAAAAAATGTCCAAACGATTGAACGCTAAATCATAATACATTGAGATCTAAACTGATATGCATGCGAACACATACGCATAAATGACTTTGTGTCAATATGCACCCTACCCTGTTGAAAGAAGATGGGACATGTTGTCCGATTGCGATAAATTCAATGAGGCGTTAGGTTAATGCCCCCTATCTTGGGGTACCTCAAGGTCAGAGGTCAAGGTTGAAGCGAAATTCGAAGTGAAAATCGTTTCCGATTAAAAACTTGAGAACGCTTGATCCCACATTCCTCAAATTTTAAGAGGTTGTTTCAGGAGCTCTATATGACCCAATTTATTTTAGGGTCAATAGATCAAAGTTCAAGATCAAAGTGACTGTAACTGTGAAACATGTTTTGATCGGCAACTTTGAAACACTCGAGCCCACATTTCTCAAACTTTATGAATAGTAGATGACCTTTATTGATTTGTTGGTCACTAGTTCAATGGTCACAGTGATCTTGATTATGAAATATTTAAGCCCACAATCTACAAACATGATGAGGTGTTGGATCATGACCAGTAGTTAACTGTTATCTGATGTTAGATTCCCTTAATACCATAGCTTCTGAACACACACCAAGAAGGCATACTGACAGCTCTTGTAATAAATTAATTTTATTTTGCCAAGAAAATATGAATGCGCAGATATTGTCGATTAATTTAGATTAGTGAAGAAAAGGTCCTATTCATTCCATAAATATAATACGGCATTTATTATATAAAAATGAAGACCGATAGAGAATTGTTCATAAATAAGTTGATTTAGTTTTCTGAGGAACGGCTTGATGATATTGATAGTTGCGGCAAGTATTAAAATGCAGTTTCTACACTTAACCGTATATCAAGCTAATTTTAAAACCGCGACATACACATCTAGCGCTTACGTAAGCTGAAGGCAGAATTAGACGCGAGTAGGCTATCCACACTTTGTGTCGGTAAGAAGTAATGTCAATTAGACGGTACAGTTAAATACCGATCCAGAGGAGGGATTATCTTAATATCGTGCTTAATCCTGAATACAGTCTCAGTCCACACATAGGCTCAATTACTGCAATACTGTAGAATCATTATCTTTTGTGGGGAACTAATTTTCGTTGATTTATTGGATGACTTTATCCACGAATATTTATCCCCACGAAAGCTGTTTATGTCATAGACCTCGTGTTTTTAGAACGTGGTTCCACGAATATATATACCAACGAAATTGATTTAATCACAGATTCCACGAAATTTATTTTCAGCGAAAATAAATGATTTTACAGTATATAATCATGTGCAATCTGATGTCCAAATTCCCTTTCGATCCCTCGGATATCGCTATTATATCACCATTTTAAGAAAGGAAATCAATTAGGATTTGCATACAACATATTCACAATTGCAGTAAAACATAACGTGTGCAATCAAATGTAATTTTTGTTAATATATTGGACGTGTGCAACCGTGATAACATAGAATTGATGATGTACGAGTCACATCTTAAACAAAAACAACATAAAATATGAGTTTAACCAATTGTTTTGGTTTTGACAATAAAGAGATTATTCATTTAAAAAATGACATATATTTTGCATGGAGGTGAAATATTGACGCTACAATATTGCATGATTTACTCGTTCTGTCAAATCAGCGATTTCAGACATTTTAATAGTTCGAATGCATATGCAAATAATTTGCTCACGCACACATTTTTTTTTAACGTCATAGTTTTTTCTCTCAAATCTTACAAAAAAATACGTTGATCTTTACAAGTTACTATGACTATATGAGGCAACACTGGTGTAAATATGACACAGATGATATCAATGGTTTTATATTGGGTTTACTGTCGTCGGCTGAAAATTTTAAATTTCGAATTAATATCGCAGTGCGTTCGTTGAGGCAATAGCTGATTGAGTTGTATATGTTTTTCTAACAAACACATCATATTGTCAAAATTAACAGCACATAAATCCTTGCGAGAGGAATCGGGATATCTTTTAAAATATAATTATATGTTATATAAATTCATATTTTTTAGCGCCTGTAAGTATTTATGAGGCGGCATACCAATAACTTTAACTAATGCTTTAAGAAAAGTTCATATCTAAAGCCGCACGTTTCCTCTAACTCGATTGTAAATTGATAATGCTAATAGATTTTTGTCTTTATAAAAAAAAGAATATTTACAACTAGAATTCCGAATTAAATTGAAAATAGCAAATCAAATTTTGGCATGTCTAGAAACAATTCATCGTTTTTGTTGTTAATGTAGTTGCTGATGTTTTATCAGTGCAATAAATAACCGTTTTTTTTTCTTCACCGGCAAAAGGTGTTTCCTTTAATACGATAGGCCCAAATCACTTTTCCTTCCGGTTTTGTCGTCTTTTCCGGGACAGCATAAACTTTAACAAACTGAAATTTTATATATTTTATTCTGTAATGTATAAAACACGTCGATTTAAGTTAATTACGAAGTATGACCAATATGGCACTCACGGAAATAAATAGTGCAGAATAACACTTTCGGAGAAGCACCGTATATCATAGTCTGAAAACTTACTTAAACTAAACTTTCGAGGCTTCACTCTGTATTTTGGGTCTTTGCTGCTCGTGCATGACTTGCTTGTCAAGTCACCATATGAGCCACACTAAACCACATTACGAGTTCCAATCAAATCTACGCACATTGTTTTATAGTAGGGTTCTACGTTACTCCTTATTCGGGCAAAATCTTCCTTTTCCTTTTATTCCTATTCCTCGTCAAAATCGAAATTTTGAAAAATGTAAAGGGGCTTAAACATATATCAATAATTGTTGTTCCAGAAAATATTCAAATACATGAATTTGCTTTAACTTGTGGCACTTTTGTGAAATATTTTTAAATGTCATTACCAGTGTACACACAGCACTTTTTATGCATGGTTTAAAATACATAATTGAAGAACCTGATAAACTGGCCTTTTTACTTTCTTTTCCTATTTTCTCGCGTCCGGTAAAATCAATTTTTATCTCCCTGAATAAAAGCCATGCAAAATTGAAATGCATGATTAGCTATAAACTTTTTAAAAAAGTGGAACACTGCAAGTTATGGAAATGTGACATGCATAAATGTGTGAAATATTCATGTCAATTGAAATTAAAAGTATCAATGACAGCTGCGAGTTAAAAGAAAAGAAACTTTGGATGAACACGCTTTTGAGCCAATCTCATCTATGAAATCGAATTATCGTAAAAGCGAGCTTGCCACGAAGGAAATGACACAAGAAATGTAGAGGCAAGCGGTCTGCCTGGGCAACATTAATGTGAACGATAATATTCGGTTTATCTCATTGGAATAATGCGACATTGTATGAATGTGATATTGAAAGTCAGATAATTAGCTGCATGTATATCTAATGATCTAGTTCTAAAGGACATGTCCTGGCAATGTAGGTGAACATTTGTGTTGGTAAACGATCAAATAGTAAAAGTTTAAACAAAAGTTACAGCATGCTAAAGCTTGAGTAAAACTAGAATGCGAAACAGCCTCTCAACCGGTTGTGAATCTTTCACTCTGGCTTCGTCAGTAAGTAAGTGTTTTTTTTGTTGTTTTGTTTTTTCAGAGAGAAAAATGATAGATTGATTATATATCATGCATTTATTTATTTATTTATTTATTTATTTACTTACGAATGTGCATACCGAATCTACAATCAGTGGTAAAGCAGACTAATTTTCATTTTATGACTAAACAGGGAATAGTGTCGGAAGACATCCAATATTATTTAAGAGATTCGTCACCAGTTCCGCTGCCAAATAATTAGTATAAATGAATGGGTTTGCATCATTAATTAAACGAATAGGGGTTAATATAGTCGAAAAAGCATAATGTATAGCAGCCAGCTTTGTCGTGAAATTCTAATTTAAGGAATCTGCCTTGAAGTGGCGACAAAGTTATAGTGACGCAAACAGATTGATAAAATTGTTATTCAATACAGGATTTTGCGTTTCAGTGATATGTTTGACCTTCATACATGTGAATGTTACGTGATCAGTATGGTTGTCAAGCACTGGGTATACATGTGTGTGTGTGTGTGTGTGTGTGTGTTTCTGAATATCGAGGTTTCAGTTTCAGCTAAAATATGGAAACCTCTTGCAGTCATTAACATTGACATTGATATCCATCCATAAAGTTATAAAGCAGAACAAATTTTAATACGAACTGTAAAGATCCAAGGGAATTATAGTATCGCTTCCGCACTTAACCGTTACATGTTTACATATTACTGTTTATATTCGATACGCAGATACCTGATCGTTTTCCCTCTGAAGCTGTGTGGGTTTACTAATACCTTCCTTTGAGGTATGATGGGAGTGTATCCTGACATATATAGTGTATAAGTAGGAACGATTATTTAGAATGTATGTGTATGAATGTTTTAGCATTAAACTCGCCGTAAACGTGCCAGATTGACCCAGATAGATGTTTAAGTGTTTCATTTCGAAATTTGAGGTATGTTTTTACCCATTTTCATTGATAGGAAATTAAATTACGATGGAAAACAGTTTTATCTTAACATAATACATGTAATCTTGATTTTAGCATACCTGCAAATTTACCTTTAATTTGAAACTTAATTTAAAATAAAATAACATCTTGTGGCAAGAAATGTAATGTCTAAACTATAATCAATATCAAGTTTCTGAAAGGACAAACATGATATTGGCTTTGAAATCAAAACACTGAGACAGACGGATTTAATAGGTCCATTCGATTGCAGAATGCGAAGCCATTTTTATTGCTGTCAGAGTAACTTTCATTATATTGGTTTATATATATTTTTATGTAGACTATTATTTCCCTTGGTTCACTATTTCCTATTAAGTCGAAGATAGGTAATATGGTTGTGACATTTGATTAGAAGATAACAAGTTACCAAGTTTTTTGGGTTTTTTTCTATTTATTCTTCTATTCTCTTTTTACATTTTTAATTTAGGGGCGATATCAATGGTGTTATATGATAAACCACCATGTCAGAAGCCATATTTCATCGATGCCATATCGTCTGGACGCCCACTCAAGCGGCCCCCATAGTCGTCATCTGTTTCTTTCGTATTCTTAAAAATTTATGTGATTTTTATTTCATTTATTTTTTTATCTTTTGCTTTTTTATGAATGTTATGCTATCATATTTATATGTCAAGTGTGGTGTGTGTGTGTGTGTGTGTGTGTGTGTTCATTTATTTATTTTTTTAATATTTTTTATTATTATTATTAATGTTTTGCATAAACCATCATAAATAATGAGAACGAACAAAACTATTTTGTATGGAATGACCCCCCATTTGATTAATAGCAAACGGTCTCATACATGTATGTTTTGCGATATATTTATTTATTTTTCTTTTCAAATGATGAAAGATAAACAAACTAGAAAACTAAATGGCGTGTACCATTATCACCCTAGGGAAGCAGGAAATGCCTTAACGAATAGGACGAAGGTCATTTATAGACAATTTATCCTTTATCGGCTTTAAAGTAAGACTGTCGATATCAAAAAGGGGAACTGCTGAACACAATGTCATCATATTTGATGTTTTTGTTTTTTTCTCTGTATCTTTTGCTATATATTCTATGGTTGTACAAGTAAACGGAAAACTTCAAAATTGAGTTTTATTTAATGTTATAAAACGAACTCTTTCTAATTCGAGAGGTGTTTGTTTTTTCATGTATTATGTTTTTGGCAATTTGTATAATGTAAAACATAATTTAAGAGTTACGACTTTATTGATTCTCATTTTCAACCAAGAAAGATATGGGTATCACTAACGGATATTTCTCAGTTTTATCACCGTAATCATGAAATAAAATCTTCGCCCATGATATGAGCCAAAAACAGCAAAAACAACAAAACAGAACAGTGGTTTAATACGCAATTTACACGCTTTCTTCTAAATTATTCATTCAGTCAAAATATTTAATGGTTTTTTTTTTTTAAAAAAATTATAAATATTATTTGTCTGTTTGGTGCAAGTTGTTGTGTATTTAGTTTAAAAATTAAGTTGAATAGAGAAGCTGGTGTTAACACGATCGATACACATATTATAATTATTACAATATATCCAAAACAAAGATAATTGTTGTTTTTTTTAATTTGTCTCTTAAATCCGAATCATTGATTTTCTCTCTATATATATATACGATGACTTCGAATGACGGTACCACAACTGGTATCTGAAGGCTTCTAAAAAAAAGGAAACAAAATCTAAATTGGTAAACAATTTACTGATTTGAAGTAACCCCCTTCCCCTTTCGAAGAAGGCATATTGTTTTGCATATGTCGGTCGATCGGTTCATTTCGATCTTATAATCCTCAAAGTCGATAGAGATTATATACGAATAGATTTGGGACCACTGTCAATGAGCAAGGTCAATCTTACAATGATCTTTGATGTGAACTTATTTTCTGTATATTTGAGCCAAGATTCCTCAAATCGATGGGTGAGAACGAAGCTATGCTAAAAGCTTATACATATATATGCACTAAGACTAGTTTCGATCTCACTCCTCGAAATGTAATATGAAACTAGAACCGCAAGCGGTATCTCGGTTTTCGCTTTTAGCCTAATCAACTTGAACACTTTATTTCAACTCAGCCACAATTTTCAATATGAAACAGAACGAAAAGGTTTTTGAAGACCTACTCTCATTTGCAGTTTTTTTTTTTTTTGCAATGTTAGAACATTCAAACTCTTCTAGCGCAAATATTTTCCCATACCCTGTCCCTTGAAATCCATCACATTCTGTGGTGCTGTCAACAAGGAACAAAATGCTGAAAACCGCATTTCAATCAGACTTTAACAATTTGAGTTATAAGCAAAAGAGTGATTTTAAGCAAAACGCCCTCTAGCGGCAAAATTGAAAAACAAAATTGCAAAAACAGCAAATAGTTCAAACAAGTATATAAGTCGCACTAGCTGAAAATTCTTTTTCTTATATATCACAACTTGAAGCATAAAATCTGATTAACAATTATTCCAAAAAAGGATCAAACTTTGGACTGCCGTAAAATGAACAAATCAAGTCCGATCTCCAAAAACTAAACATCACTTGAAAGAGCTCCTCAAGAACTAAAACCTTTGTTTATATACTCTCAATGAAATATTTTTAGATTTGGAGCACTTTGGGGCCAAATAAAAACACAATTATCGTAATATGACATTGACCTTTTCAATGTTTTTTAAACTTTTTAATTGTGAGGCCCTTTCAAACTTACCAAAACATAATGTGTGAAAATTTCATGACGAATAAACAAAAAATAAAGTCAGGAGCGACAAAAAAACATGTTTTTGGAATTTTAATTTTTCCTAAATTTAAGTGAAGTTTGACCATTTCTAGTGGACAAACCACGCATTTCTTAAAATCGCCACCCCATATTTTTTGTGTTTATACGTCTTTCAAATGGTATGCCAGAGACGGAATTCTTCTATCTGATCTCTAACAAAAACGGATAGGTTTTTCGTAGACCTACCCTCATTTGCACATTATTTTTTTTTGCGAGGTTCGAACATTCAACCTTCCGTAGCTCAAAAGCTTTCAGCCACACGGACCCTCGAATCCTATCATATGTTATGAGGCTATCAACAGGGAACAGAATGCAAAAAACCGCATTCGAATCGGACTTCAGCTTTTTGAGTTATAAGCAAAGGAATGATTTCAAGAAAAGCGCCCCCTAGCGGCAAAATGAGAAAGAAAATTGATTAAAATTTTACTGTTAGGTACCTAGCAAAGCAGCAAATAGATCAATCAAGTATACTAGTCGCACAAGTCAAACTTTTTATTCTTATGTATCAGAATTTGAAGCATAAAACCTGATTTACAATTATTCCAAAAAAGGATCAAACTTTGGACTGCCGTATAATGACCAAATCAAGTCCGATCTTCAAAAACTAAAACATCACTGGAAAGAGCTCTTTAAGAACTAAAACTTTTGTTCATATACTCTCAATGAAATATTTTTAGTTTTGGAGCTATTTGTGGCCGAATAAAAACACAATAATCGTAATATGACCTTGACCTTTTCAATTCATTTTTAGTTTTTGAATTGTGAGGCCCTTTCAAACATAACAATACATATTGTGTGAAAATTTCATGAAGAATGAACAGAAAATAAAGTCAGGAGCGACAAAAATTTCATTTCTGGAAACCACACATTTTTTACTTTTTGTGTGTATACGTCTTTCAAATGGTATGCCGGAGACAGAATTCTTATATCTGATCTCTAACAAAAACGGATAGGTTTTTCGTAGACCTACCCTCATTTGCACAGTTTTTTTTTTTTTTTGCGAGGTTCGAACATTCAACCTTCCGTAGCTCAAAAGCTTTCAGCCACACGGACCCTCGAATCCTGTCATATGTTATGAGGCTATCAACAGGGAACAGAATGCAAAAAACCGCATTCGAATCGGACTTCAACTTTTTGAGTTATAAGCAAAAGAATGATTTCAAGAAAAGCGCCCCCTAGCGGCAAAATGAGAAAGAAAATTGATTAAAATTTTACTGTTAGGTACCTAGCAAAGCAGCAAATAGATCAATCAAGTATACTAGTCGCACAAGTCAAACTTTTTATTCTTATGTATCAGAATTTGAAGCATAAAACCTGATTTACAATTATTCCAAAAAAGGATCAAACTTTGGACTGCCGTATAATGACCAAATCAAGTCCGATCTTCAAAAACTAAACATCACTGGAAAGAGCTCTTAAAGAACTAAAACTTTTGTTCATATACTCTCAATGAAATATTTTTAGTTTTGGAGCTATTTTGGCCGAATAAAAACACAATAATCGTAATAGACCTTTTTTCCACCAGCGACAAAAACATGTTTTTAAAATTTTAATTTTTCCTAAAATTTAGTGAAGTTTGACCATTTCTAGAGGACAAACCACACATTTTCTTAATTCGCCACCCCATATCTTTTGTGTGTATACGTCTTTCAAATGGTATGCCGGAGACAGAATTCTTATATCTGATCTCTAACAAAAACGGATAGGTTTTTCATAGACCTACCCTCATTTGCACAGTTTTTTTTTTTTTTTTTTTTGCGAGGTTCGAACATTCAACCTTCCGTAGCTCAAAAGCTTTCAGCCACACGGACCCTCGAATCCTGTCATAAGTTATGAGGCTATCAACAGGGAACAGAATGCAAAAAACCGCATTCGAATCGGACTTCAACTTTTTGAGTTATAAGCAAAAGAATGATTTCAAGAAAAGCGCCCCCTAGCGGCAAAATGAGAAAGAAAATTGATTAAAATTTTACTGTTAGGTACCTAGCAAAGCAGCAAATAGATCAATCAAGTATTCTAGTCGCACAAGTCAAACTTTTTATTCTTATGTATCAGAATTTGAAGCATAAAACCTGATTTACAATTATTCCAAAAAAGGATCAAACTTTGGACTGCCGTATAATGACCAAATCAAATCCGATCTTCAAAAACTAAACATCACTGGAAAGAGCTCTTTAAGAACTAAAACTTTTGTTCATATACTCTCAATGAAATATTTTTAGTTTTGAAGTTATTTGTGGCCGAATAAAAACACAATAATCGTAATATGACCTTGACCTTTTCGATTCTTTTTTATTTTTTGAATTGTGAGGCCCTTTCAAACATAACAATACATATTGTGTGAAAATTTCATGAAGAATGAACAGAAAATAAAGTCAGGAGCGACAAAAGCATGTTTTTGAAATTTTAATTTTTCCTAAAATTTAGTGAAGTTTGACCGTTTCTAGAGGACATACCACGCATTTCCTTAATTCGCCACCCCATATATTTTGTGCGTATATGTCTTGCAAATCGTATGCAGCAAACAGAATTCTTCTATCTGATCTCTAACAAAAGTGGGTAGGTTTTTCGTAGACCTACCCTCATTTTTCCACTTTTTTCCAAGGTTTGAACATTCAACCTCTCCTAGAACAATTTTTTTCCCGTACTCGATGATAAGATATTCATCATATTTGATTGGGCTGTCAACAAGGAACATTATGTAAAAAACCGTATCTAAATCAGGTTTCAAATTTTTGAGTTATTAGCAAAACAGTGATTACATGCATTGCGCCCCCTAGTGGCTAAATCAGAAATAAATGTGAAAAGTTTGACCAATTAGGCACATGTTCAGATAAAGATGACTCCATGCCCAAAATTTCATAGCTGTAGCTTTTCTCATCTGGCCGCTAGGCTGGACACAAAAATGGGTGGAATTGGAAAAATAATAAAAATAAAAAAAAAAAAAACAAATCAACAGAAGAAGAACAATAGGTTTTCGCCCAGCAGAGGCGAAAACCTAATAACTAGAAACAAGCCCTGTCGATTTGGGGGACACGTTGTGAAAGGTCAGCCCATAATTCAGAACAGTAGTTAACATATTTGGGCTCCTATTTACGGTGAACATTAATCTGGAGAGATTAACTAAGCGTACACCAAGCAAAACTTAAGTTTTTCTATAGACATATTAAGCGTTTAGATATACTGAATGCAGAAATAGACGCAGCGTAAACTTCAACGTCGGCTCTTTTGTCCGAAATGTGTAAATGTCCTGGGAAATTATTTCCCGTCATACATAAGAACTTTCGTTTTAAGTTAATTATGAGATATGACAAATATGTCGCTCAGAAAACCCCAATAAATAGTCTGCAATATCATTTTAGGAGTATGGTACATCGTATTCTGAAACCTACTTACATGTAACTATATGTAAATTACCGAAGATTACCACGTGAAATATATTTTCCACTCAAGAATGTATGAGTTACACCAGGCTTATAATTAAGGTTTCAATCGGGCTATGCACATTATTATATCGTGTTCTTAGTTACTCCTGACTTGGGTCAAAATTTAAATTTGAGGCAGTCGCAGTTGGGTTTGACAGTTCTAGAAAATAATCAAATTAAGATTTTTCGTGGGATCATATTGTAAAAGTCGCAATTAATACTATGTGAAAAAATTAACAATCATCAAAAAAAAATACTCACATTGAAAATAATAATCTATCTTTAACTTGATAAGAAACCAGCATAAAGCCACAACCACCAATTTACTTCTAAAATGTAATCTGACATAGTAACACACACTTCTCTATTTTGAAAACCAAACGTAATTTGTTTGCTTAAATATTTTATAATATATATGTGTGTGTGTGTGTGTAAAGCTCTAAGTACATAACTGAAGAACCTGATGAAATTGGTATTCATAAATCTCTCCATTATTTTTTTCAAATCCTGTACTATCAATTCAATTCCCCAAAGCTGAATAAAATACGTGCTCTTTTAAAATTTCATGTTTAGGAAAATGATTGCAAAAATAACAGGACACTGTATGTTATGTAAATGCGAAATGCAAAATTCAGGCCAATTGCTGCTTAAAATATTTGCAAGCTTGAAACAAAAGAATTCAGAGATGAAGATTGTTTCTCCAATCTCATCAATTATCATAAAAACGAGCTTGCCACGACAGGAAATGACAAACTGTAGTGGCCAACCGTCTGCTAGGAGAAGATCAATGTGAAATGATAGTATTCGTTTATCTTACTGCAATTATGCGACCTTATATGAACGTGATATTGCAGGTCAGATAAAAAAAACTGCATGTATATTCATCAAATATTTAGTACAAAAGGACACCAATGTCTTAACAATGTGAAAAGACGTGTTGGTAAATCAACAAGATGTAAACATTCAAACTATAGATGAAGCAGGAAATGCAGCTGCCGAAATTTATGTTGTCAGTTTGGTTGACAAGAACCAGTTATATTATTCTATATCCTTATATGTGTTTATTTCTGTAGAAATAAGGTTTAAGTTTTCACTCAAATCGAAACCGTGTACAGTCATTAATCTTAACTTAAAAAATAGTGAAATCAATGTAATAAAGGACATAAAATCAACGTATTGCAAATCACTGCGTGAGACATGAGCTATCAATCCTTAAAGTTAAAAAGCAGAATAAATGACTATACGAACTGTAAAGACCCCATATCAAGAAACTGTCGCTCTAAACCTTAACACTCTCGCCTATTACTGTTTATATATGATACGTAGATACTCAAAGCAATCTTGCCAGCTGAGAAAGGTAAAAAACTGTTTGTTGTCTTGCTCTCTCCGACTGAAGGTATGTAGGAACACTGATAACATCCATTGTGGAATAATAGGAGTGGTTCCTGACGTACTTTGTTTATAGTTGAGAAGGTGTTAAATGTATTTCCTGTTGAGCTCCTATGCTTAATGTTATATAACGAAGTTATAATATATGTATATAAATAGCTATTTTGAATGTATGCAATGAATAAGCACTGTCCTCGACGTAAATGTGTCAGATAAATATAATAGAGTTTTATTTCGAGGGTCGAGGCACGTTATTTCTCATCACCTATTTTTAGTGTTGGAAATAGAAATGCACAGGAAAGCCGTTTTAAATCTAATGGGCTAATCAAAAGGTTATGTTTGTGTACAACACACTGTAATAGCATATGTTGATGACGTTGATTTAACTGAAGAATACAATGCTTTATTTATTGATGGTGGTTGAAAAAACTTATTTTTAGCTTTTATACCACCTTAAATTATTTAAGTTGATGGCTTGTTTTACGGATCTTTGAGTATTTCCCTTAATTTAATATTCGATATATGGAGGACATTAATGAAGCGATCTTCCGTCACTAGCTTTTGTCTGTCGCAAAGACGCCGACGTTCACTATCTTTTGTTGAACTGTCCTTTTATTATCCTTATTTACTCTTTTATGAAATCATTGGTAATTTATGATATACCACAATGCTAATAAATCACATTTATTTGGTAAATTAAGTCATATTTCATCAATGCCAGTAGCGTCTCGACTCCCACTTAAACACCTTTTTACAATTCATTCAAAATTAATTTATCAAGCAGTCAAAACTAGTATTTTTGTGCTCTTACTAGGAAATAACGTTGTATACTTTTTCATCAAAACTTGTGCTATTATTACGAAGATGTCAGCGTGCTTTGCATACATGTATATACCTTTAATACTGCGAACGAACAAAAATATTTTGATGGAATGAATACGACCCTTACATACTGTAGGGTGATATCTTTTATTTATTTTTCTTAGGAGGAAAGAAAGAAACCAGCGAAGTAAATGGCGTGTTCTACTATTGCCCTAACAAAAAATGAAATGTCTTAATGAATAAGCCCTCAGTCAATCAATGGCCAATTTATGTCATATCGACTTACAATAGCCTTGTCCATGTAAGGTCTATTTAGTGCCTAAGACATAGTGTATCCTTAGCAATAAATATGCCTGATTAGCATATTATTTTAGTGGTTCTACCAATTTAAGTTGATGAATAGAGTAGGGTTGTGCTACCCACCCTATTCTGCCTTTATAATGCTCTTGTTTTGAATATTTCTCAAACTGGACAGATACAATGAAGGTACTTAGATAAATAAATATTTGATTGGTATTTTTCTTTACATAACTAAATGACCTCAATTTTAACACTTAAGTTTTAAATATCTATATACATCAAAATATCGATTTGTTTTACTTTTTTGACAATAGGCTTTAACATGATATTATAGTATTTATATATTCTAATTTTTACTTTCATCATTACCAGCAAATAATCTTAACCGCTTTCCAATTGTTACTCCTACTTATCATTTCATTAAAGGCTTTGAATTTTTTTTTAAAATATAAGGGATAAAGCAGCGTCGGAGACCCACGCGCGCTTATTCCGTTCCTTCATACAGCGCATGATAGATGTAATATAGGCAGCCTGGGTCTCCGACGCTGCTTTATCCCTTATACTTTAAAAAAATCTCAAAGCCTTTATTGAAATGATATATTCTTTGTTATGCATGTTTGCATTTACGAGTATGTATTGTTGTGTAATTATGTGTTGTGGATAAGTAATATCAACACCAGTGGTAGTTCAATCTTTTAATTTACAGTAGTAAACAAGAAGCTTAAATAGCTAAAGATTCCTTGAGACGCAGTTTTATAGAATCAAAGAATGAATATGAAATTGTACAAGGGACTTACATGATAAACATCATCGCGAGAAAAAAATCTTCGCGGTAAATACACATATTTAAAATAATTAAATACTAATAAAACCTGCCAGCCACGTCTAGACATACGAAATCCCTTCGTAAAATAAAGCATTACAATCAACGTATTAAAAATTACCTTGCATCGCTGGTGATCTGGCAATGAATGACAAGTACATAAGTTTAAAACTTGTTTATTTTACACCGATTGCGTTTAAACTTAAGTTAACATTTTAAATTGGATTGTTATTCTAATGACTGATACACGGAACGAAGACTTATTAGCAGGAAAAGGGAAAAGGGACAGGGCTAACTAATCAGTTTATTTCCCTAAAATAGAAACTTCACTCAAACGGTTTACATAAGGACTCTAACGGATATCGGTACTGTCTCGGACAAAAAGTGTATTAACAAGACAAACAACACAATGAATAAGAACAAAAGTGCATTTTGCTACACATGACTGATTTTACACTTAATAAATGGACCAGCATTTGTTGGCTCCTCAGGGTTTTTTTTTATCTTATTCCCATGTTATAAAAATCATAAATGGTTATTACGTTTGCTAGATAAGAAACCATTTAACTACTTGAACCACGTTCATTCCATTACCATTATTTCAAAACGGACATAAATAACAATGTGCTTTCGACATTTTCACGTTTGCATTGGCAACTGCCAGGTTAAAAAATGTCTGCAATCAAATACCAGTATTGTTAATACATGTACTTTGAATGTTTGCACACGAGTCTCATCTTAAAGAACCAACACAAATAGCGACAGTTAAAATATGAGTTTACCAATAGCTTTGGTTTCGACAAAAGAGATTATTCATTTAAAATATGACATATATTTTGCATGGAGATGAGATTTTGACATCACAGTACTGTATAATTTACCGTTCTGTCAGATTTTGGATTGATTTATATGCATGATTAAGTATGCTCTTTCTGATTTATTTAAGGTCCGATTTTGTCTTTATGTATCATTTTAATGATTGTATTATTTTACCTTTGTGGAAACATAATAATTAATTTAAATTGCCTAATATTTTTTTTTTTTTTTTTTTTCCGGTTATGATGTTTGGTAACTGTGTTCAATTTTTACAAAATTATTATTTTTCTGTATATGTGACTGCAGATGCCTAAAGATGAGCATAATTTGGATCGCAAAAAAAGCCTCTTGACCGGTTGTGAGTCTTTTACTCTGGCTTGGTCAGTTAGAAAGTGATGGCTGTTTATTTTTTATTTTTTTCAAAGAAATGACGATGGATGAATTGATTATCTATGATTATCTATTATCTGTACAAATGTGTGCTATATTCAGGTCACTGGCTGCTTAAATTACAAAATGACAGTTGCGAAATGGAAATGTATTTTTGATCAATAATCATAAGAACGAGTTTGCCAAGACAGGTCATGTCAAAAGATGCTGTGACCAACGGTCTGCCAAAGCAAGGTTAATTTTAAATGATAGTATTCAGTTATCTCTTTGGAATAATGCGACTTTGATTATGATATTTGCTGTTCAGATAAAAAAATAAATACATGTATAATTATGGATCTAGTGAAAAAAAAAGGGCTTAAGGGTGTGAAAAGGCGTTCATACGTTCAACCATCAAGATGGAAAAGTTCCAACTACATGTGAAGATAATAAAACATTAAACTCACTCTTTATCAATTTCGGCGAAACTTGCCTTTCTTTAGGAATTGCCCTCTATGTCATTTAACGTCAAGTGGCGACCTAGAAAAGGCGGCAACATGAACGTCATCTTTTGACGTTATTTTTTATGATATTGACGTCGTTTATAATAATAACAATACGGCGACTCTACTAACGTTTATTATGTAGGGGTTCAAAAATTCAAGTTTCTTCTTCAGGTAGGCAAGTTTTTTTGAAATATTGATAAATAGTGAAATTAATTGCTTATTGTATTATTTCCATCTGGAAAACATATATATACATGTTTAGATACAGGCGGGCCCCGTGCCGCCGTGGCCGAGCGGTTACAGTTGTGGACTACACATCTCTTAGCCTGTGAGGAAGCCTTCCAGCTGGCTTGCGGTAGGTCGGTGGTTCTACCCGGGTACCTCTGTGTACTCGGGGTCTTTTTCCACCTGTAATTAGCTGGACGTCGCTATATGACCGAAATACTATCGCAGCGACGGTAAACCCCAATACAACAACAACAACAGCAGGCCCCGAGTTATCGAAAATGAAAATGGTACTTCTGTGCGATTTTCATACTTAGACTCAAAGTTTGCCCATTAATTTCAATATGGATTTCAGTATGACATTCAAATTTTAGCCTGCGACCGTTCTTAAGAACTTTCGAGGTCACGGGACCACATATATAAAGTTGAGTAAAATGTACTTTCATAACTGCCTCTTAACTGCTTTGATTTGTCAGTCTTGCATGGTCAGTTCTTAGGTGATGGTCACTCTCTGAATTAATTAGATATCTATTATGCATGTATTTATTTATTTACATGCTTATGTGTATACCGAATGAAAACCGTTCTTTAATGTAAATGTTAGGAAGCCAACAATAATGAATCATCATTATCCTACAGGACTTTCCTATGTTTATTATCCACGCCAGAATCAGTGATGGTGCATACTTGTTTTCATTTTAATATTCAATATTGTTTAAAGAAATTCATTTGAGATTCAGCTACCAAATAATTTCCATAAATGGATGGGTTTCCATAGTTATAAAACGAAAGGGGATTAATAAAATCAAAGAAAATCAGAATATATTGCAACTAGGTATGTCGTGAAATTCTAATTCAGGAAACTTGTTTTGAATTGGCGACCAATTTACTGTGACGCAAATTGAGATAACAAATCCTTCCTATCTTAAACTTATTTATTTTACGTCAGTGGGGAAACAATTTCTTACTGTCAATTCTAATACCTCTCGACGGTTCCTGAGTTGGAACCGTAATTTGCGCCTAGGAATATTATGACAAATCCTAATACCAACTTCGAACACATATCCTTCGGATTTGCAGTCAGGTATGTAACCACTGGACTACGGCTCCCTTATCCGATATTAGCTCCAGGGTTCAACGTCTTTCCAATACCTGTGTCCTTCACCCTAGTGAATCCTACATAGTCAGCGTGCTTGACAAGCACAGGTTATGTTATGGCCAGTTTGTCGCATGTTAGCTCAAACTGGAAACCGTGCGCAGTCATTACCTTGTCATAACAAAGTATATGCACGAAAAACTTATATTAATATATGTATTTCAAAATAATACCTGTGACAGAGCTATCCTAAGCGCAGAACGAATGTCTATAGGAACTGTAAAGGCCACATCGCTGCTGCTTTTAACCTTTACACCTTCCTCCTATTACTATTTACAACTCTAACAAGGTAAAGTAAAGTATAACCTGCCTCTTTTCTTGCACTTGCCGACTAAAGGTATGTGTGTTCACTCATATCATCCATTGACGTATTCAGTCGTTATCTTCCCATTTACTATTATTTGCTGATGACATAGCATGGTTTTCTACTAATCGGAGGCTTACTTCACATCTTAATGCATTATATCTATTTCGAAAAGATGGGGATTAAAATTCACTGTGAAAAAAATAAAATATGTGTTGTTGTTGTTTTTGTGTGTGTGTGTTTTTTTTTTAAATCAGTGTAATTTTGAATGGTTTATTAATAATTAGATTTTTGAAATTGTGGATAATTTCTGCTATCTGGGGATAAGTTTTTCCAACACGGGGAGTTTAAAAAATGTTGTTACAGTATTAAATGAACAAGCACTAAAAGCTATAAACATCTTATATCCATATTTAGCAGAGTACAATTACATATCAAAAACAAACGTTCACCTTTTAATTCATTGCTAGTTCTTATTATATTATATTGCGCGGATGATTTTGGTATATGATTGCAAAGAAATAAATAAATTACATATTAAATTCTGTAAAACATATTGAGTACCTCACAAACATCTAATGTTACAGTTTAGGAAAATTTGGAGATTTCCTGTATCATTAATATGTAAAGAAAAAATAATGAGCATCCTGATTTTAATTCCTTACGTACTATGAATAATAATAAACCCTGGTGTACAGCTATAAACATTTCTCTGGATACGTTGGGTTTTTCCTTTTAATGTTTTGGATACTATTGATTTTGATGTAATACCTATTTATAATCGAATACTTAGATATCAATATCTCCAACAATGGATTGAAACTGTAAACAACCAACCAAAATTAAAGTCGAATTAAACTGGAGTTACATAAAAGCTGGAGTGTCCCAGGGTTCTATTCTCGGGCCGTTACTTTTTAAATCTTATGTTAATGACACAGTTACAGATATTAATTCCAATATGCGTCTTTTTGCGGACGATACAAGTCTATTTTTATTGTAAATGGCCCTTACACCACAGCCGACATCCTAAATTCTGGTTTACAAAGGATTAGCAGCCGGTCAAACAATGGTTAGTCAACTTTAATCCCCCAAAAACTGAATCTCTCTTAATTTCCCGTAAGTCAAATCCAAATACTCACCTCCTGTATACATGCAAGATCATATTATACAAGAAGTAAATTGTCAAGACATCTTGTCTTTATTTTTCAAGCGATCTGACACGGATCAAACATATCGAGTATTTAACATGTATAGCATATCAAAGAATTAATGTCCTCCGATCTCTTAAATTTGCGTTAGACCGACGTTCCTTAGAAATAGCATACATGTCATTTATTGGACCTGTATTGGAATATGAGGATGTCATTTTTGATAATTGCACTGCACAATTACGAGATGAATTTGAAAAAAAATACAATACGAAGCCGCAAGGATAGTGACTGGTACAACAAACTTAGTTTCTATAAACAAATTTATGACAGAGGTTGGGTGGGAAACTTTAGAGACAAGACGGAAAAACATAAACTAATACTATTTTTAAAATGAAAAAATGGACTTACCCCTGAGTATCTGTCGTCCCTCTCTCCTCCACCAATTAACACAAGTATATACAATCTTCGCAATGCAGGCTCACTTCAAGTTCCACGATCCAGAACAAATTTATATCACAACTCGTTTCTTCCCTCAAGGGTCAGAATCTTCAACGACTTACCTATTCAGGTCAAAAACGCAACATATCGATCATTTAAACGTCAGCTTAACCCAGACAGAGTACTCATTCCCGAAATTCATTATTACGGCAAACGCTCAAATCAAATTATTCATGCAAGACTAAGAACTAATTGTAGTTCCTTGGCACACGATCTGTATTCCAAAAATATAGCTAACTCTCCTAATGGTACTTGTGGTTCTCCGGAAACCACAAAACACTACTTTTTCGAATGTCAAAAGTATTGCCAAATACGTGTACATCTATTCAACAAAGTCAACAAAATCTGTGAAATATCTGTTGTTATTTTACTGTTCGGGAATTCTAACCTCTCGAATGATAGTAATATTGAAATATTTAAAGCCGGCCATTCCTTTATAGAACACTCTAAACGATTTAATTTATTTTAATTTTTCATTCATGAGAACTTAAGAACAACGAGGTTAAGTGTATGTAAACCTCTGACCTTGTTTTTCTCTAAGTGTATGTGGCTTTGCTTCATCATCATCATCATCACAGCAGCATTTTTTTTTTCTTTTAGTTTTTTTTTTTTTTCTGTTTATGTGTGTGTACACGTACATAGACATGTGCATATACATAAACATGTGTGTATGTGTATATATTTATATATGTTTAAGAATATCTCTTATTTTTTTTCTTTATGCTTATATGTTTATACATATATATGAATTATATATATATATATATATATATATATATCCAATCCAATAAGACATATTCCTTATTTTCTTTTGTCTTTCTACTGATAATATATAATTTAAAAGTAAATTACTATATTTTTCGAATGATAGATACTTTATGTAAGCCATAGTCAACAAGTGTAAGTGTAAAAAGGGAGAAAATCCCAATAAGCTTTCGATTTAATCCTTTAGATATAGATACGTCGCAAATATGCATGAGTTTTGAACTAGTTTTATATTGTATGTACGTTTGTATGATTTGCATTTCTATTGTTCTATATTATATGAATATAACTGTTTAAACGAAAACATCTACAAATATTTGGTGTGCACAGTATTTTTAATGCACAGATTAGGAAAATTCATCACCAGTGATTGCCCTAAAGGCTGGTATTTTCATCGGAGCTTGATGACATATTTTTGTTATTATTTATCTTTTTTTTAGGTTTTGTTCAGTTTTATACTTAATTTATCACTCTCTCTCTCTCTCTCTCTCCCGCTCTATCACAAATTTTTATATACTCGTAAATCATTGATATCCCAGAGAGTTGGTTATCCATCTAAATGAGGAATGTTTAGAAAAGTAATTAGAATATATGTGTGACTATTTCAAGCTTCTATGGATATATATTTTTTCTTTTTATTTATCTATTTACTTTTTTCCTTCAGAAAATAAACCTTTAGGGCGACATTATATGTGTTACCGGTACATGATGTAGATCCGTGCCTGTTATTCAGGTCTTGCTTTGGTAAAGGAAATCATATTTCATCCATACCAATAGCGTCTCGACACCCACTCAAGCTGCGCCTAAATTGTCATCATCCTTACGCCAAATCTGAGATAGGGATATCCTCTTTCGTATATTTATAAAGAAATAACGTTGATTGCTTTTATATCAAAAGTTGAAAATATGAAGTCATGTTTTTTTTCTGTTTTTTTTTTCCCACAATAAATACTGATTTTGGGATGAAATATGTCCATTTGATGAATAGCAATCGACCCCTATAGAACCGTTTTCCTTAGTTTCCTTTGTAAACGAGGAAATATAAAAAAAAGCAAACGAACTAAATGGCGCCTAGCGTCATCGCCCTACCGGATATGTCCTAACGATTAAGCCGACGGTCAATTTACAGACAATTTATCCCTTGTCGACTTTAAAGTAAGTCTGAACTATTCTGTCGATATAAAAAATGGAACTGCTGAACACAATGTCTTTATATTTATTGTTGTTTACTTTTTTTTTCTCAAATTTGCTATACATTCCACGAGGAGTGTTGAGTGTATAATGAAAACAGTCTTGTGAATAAGCAACCTCGTCAGGTATATTTATGAAGCTACAGCAACATAATGGTGTAAGTAAAAGAAATACTTCAAACACGACATGTATTTAGTCCTATAAAATACAAGTTTCTTTTATTTTTGAGAGGTGTTTGTTTTTCATATTCAGTTTTAAAAATCATTATGTTTTGGTCAACTTAGAATAGGCAAAACAGTTTACCCTTGTCGACTATAGAGTAACCTGAACTATTGTCGACACTAAAAAGATACTGCGAGAAAATGTCATATTATGTTTTTATTTTTTTCAGCTACTCCCAGTGGTTGGAAATGAATTTTGTAATAAATTGTGGTAAGGTTTGATAACTTGTGAGTTTTCAAAGCATGGTAGTCTTTAAAATTCGGTTCCTATTTAGAGGGTGTTCAAAGTTTTAAATATTATGGGGAACTTAGAATAGGTTTAAGGAGTTATGAAGTTACAGATTTTGCAACCAATAACCTTATCTTTGACCAAGAAAATTACTATACTTATCATTAAATGATATTTTTCAGCTTTATTCGTAATAAAGGATAATAAAATCTTTCACCCATGATATGAAATAAAAAAAAAAGCAAACACAAAAACCAGCAACCGCAACTTTTTGTTATTTACTTACTTCTATATTTTCCATTCTTTCAAAATGAGTATGTCTGAAGATTTTGTTTGAGTAATGCTCATGTATATAAATACGAGGTTTCTATTTTTTTTTAAATCTTTACGTAATGACAATATTGCACAATATTTTTGTATGATTGGAGTTGTTGCTGGATATATATAAAAAAATAAACTGAAAGAAGTGGTTATTTGGGTGAAAAGGGGGGGGAGTGATGTCGTTTTCGATATTTTGTATTTCAAAACTGACTGTAACATTTTGTATTGTTCAAATACCACAAACCAAGAAAATATAATTTTATTGTTTCTCAAATCCAATTTATGTGATTCTCCTGATACATAAGAACATATTTCTCTCAAACACTCAGTGTGACCTGAACATTTTTTTCACATGAGGTTGTCTTACCTTCGATCCATAACAAGATAACAAAATAGAATAACGTCTCGTCGTATTGCGTAGTAGAACTGAATAAAAAATAAATCACTTAATGCTTACCTTTCATAATTACACCGAAATTCAAATAGTTATTCAATTTGAGGTCTTAGATAGATATTCATCACATAAATCATTGTTCCTTTACAATAGTGCACTAACACCGTTTTAAGCATTCCCTAAACATGTGTCAGTTTCTTTTACACACATATTCTCTTTCCAGTAATGCCCTTAGCACTGACAATTTATAGAGAGAATTGACAAACTACGTAATGCTGATGCCAGTCTTGTTGAAACTGACACTAGTTTATTATGCACTAAATGCCACTTAATTGCCCCAGGATCGGCTATATGTGAGGACGCCAAATCGCAAATGGGTCCTTTGAGAGATAATCTTAACTTGGTATTGGCGTCATCAGATTAAAAGTGCAGCAACGTTACATATACTCGGAATTTAGGGTGACTGCAAATGCTGGCAACACTGTCATTTACTAAGGTTACTCAAGACTTCTTACAAGTAAAATAAATTCTATAATTGTTAACAAATAGTCTAATTAGTGCATAATGTCTAAAATGTATACTAGGATTGTATAAACATTTACATATCCCGAGTTTCAATAAAAGCTGTACACGTACTTGTGGTTTCGTTGTATAACAATCTTAGTGTATCAGAACTGACAAAAGCAATGCATTACGTTTAGCTTGAAAGGACAACAACAATAAACAAATAAAAGCAGGAAATGCTTACCACATTGGTCATACACTACTAAAGTGTTTAAACAAAACAAAGTAAGTTCTGAAAGAAGCAATACATTTGAAAATGAATGTCAATTTGAACACTTCCTTTAAAAACTTAATATATGTATGAAATATTAATCGACAGATGATATATATAGGTTCAGAATTATATTGAATGCTGTCATAATAATGTGACGGTTATAAAAAAGAAAATCCTTATTAAAAATTGAATTCCGAGTTAAAAAAAAATGATTCAAATTCGAATTAGTGACTGCATGTGGTTTAACATACAAACTTTTATCTTGAATGAATCTCATTAAAATCATATCCTAATTTGCACTCCTCTACTATCCGCGATTAGGATCTGACAACATCGCATTAGGGGTCACGTCAGATTGACCTTTTAAGTAATTTATATGCATAAACAAGTGCTCGATTTAAAACCAATTAAATAGCGCGTTTCTAAGTGACTTCGGTGAAACATTTGTCACAGGGTGAGAAAAATGTGCAGCTTGACCGGGACTCGAACCCAGGGCCTTTTGCTTACAGGGTAATGCTCTACCGAATGAGCTACCGCTCTACCAAATGAGCTACACGGCCACTAAGACATCTTTCTACCCTCTTGTGAGATTGATGCGGTTACTTCCCCCTGATATACCGAATAATTCTATAGCCGCCGATTTGATTGGCTTATACAAAGGTCAATCTGAGACGACCCTCTATACGATGTTGTCAGATCCAGTTAGCATACTGAGTCTGATTTAAATGAGATTGATCTTGAAGCTAGATATATTTTCTGGAAAAAAGTTACATAAAAAATGATATCTTAATGGCAGATGTATCAACACAGTGATTGGTTTAAAATAACACATTGTTTAGTTTCTTTTATCAAGTATATTTAGAAATAAACTCTTGAATTGCAATATTTAGAGGCTGGCACCAGACTTAAGTTTCACCTAATACAAGAACAGTTCGAACAGTTCTAGTATTGCACTCTTTAGACAATGGCGCATAGGGATATGTGGTTGCAAATCATCTTGAGAGATCGTTCTAGTTTGTTTTCTGAAAGGAGAACATCAATGCCGAATAGAACATTGATGTATCTTTTTATTTAATTATTTTTAAGGGAATATAGACAAATATTTAAAAAGTTTATCTTCGTCAAATTTCTAAAATATTAGTACATGGAAGGTACTGTGGCTAAATCGATAAATCGAGATAATACGATATTTATTTGGACGGGACGCTTTTTTCTATTCTAGATATAATCACTTTTTAAATTTTAATCCCCTATCCCCATTTATCATATTCAGCGTTGATAATAGTAGAACTATATTTAGTGTGTGTGTGTGTGTGTGTGTGTGTGTGTTCATTACACATATTGTTACATCTTGCAATTTGTGGTTACAAAAAAAGAAAGATATATTCTGTTCTGTTCTTTTGTAATTAATTAATGCCATCACGTTGATATAAAGAACTAAAAAAGGACACGTAAAATGCACTTCCAACAGTTACATGCCCATGTAATGAGATATTTTGAATTATAGAAACTTATAAACAATTTTGCACAAGCCAGCTTCGGTTTTTGTCTAAACGCAGGTTATTAATCAGGAAACTTAATCTAATATTATTTTGTAGAATTAACTGGAGGTGGTATTTACTGTGACGTATACTATATCACTATTTCAACAACAAATAATGGACGGGAATAAAGATATTTGCACATTTCAACGCCTACATGCTGATATGTTTTTAGGATTATTTATGTAACAGCCACCCTTTCAATGTGTATTTTGTTGGAAAACATTTAATGTGTTTTGTCAATAACAAATAAGTGATAGTATTATTATAGTAAATAAACATATACAACTTGAGTATTATAAATTAGACTAAATGAAAAGAAATAAATGAGTACAAATGAAAAAAAAGAAAGAGTAGGAAAACAACACTATTCTTGCTCGTTCTACCTGATACAACTTGATGATGTTTTAATCATTGCATTTCCCCTCTGAATGATAATAGATCAAAAATGTACAAAGCGAACAAAATTGCTTTTACATTTGTTGCCCAAATTGCCTATACTATTGTTGCAAATGAAACAGGAAATGACGTATATGCCGACGGTCAGTTTACTTCCTGTCCTTATCGATCCAAACAGTCAATGTAAATCACATCTCGTGACAGTTTTGCTTGGTGAAAAGGAACAAAAGGAGAAACTTTTGATCTTCAGTTTTATTTTTAGCGATGCAAAAATGTAATACGACAATTGTAGTGTTATAACCAAGAAAACGAAAAGGTTTAATTTTATTACTACAGAATCAAGACCAGGAACTGTTAAACATCTTACTGCTACATTGGTTTGATATTTAGTAGCCCAGCAAATCAGAAATTATTTAGGATATGAATAAGTGATACTAATTTTAGTGCTGCCAGATAGATATATCAAATGACATTGAAATATAGTTTAGATGCGTGACACATTAATATGATATACTTACGTGTTTGCCATAAGGTTACCTTATGTATATTGGTTATTTGGACTATTCATGCAATCATTTGGTTTTTTTTCAACTGGGATTTTCTGTTAATATCAAAAAGTGGGAAAGTGTCAAATTCGCAAAGGAAAAAATTTTCAACGAAAAATGTCCAGTTGATGTCTATCTAATTCTACAAAAAAAGGATTTCTTTCACCTTGTAAGTTTTTTTTTTGTTGTTTTTTTTGTTTTTTTTTTTTTTTTTGTTGTTGTTTTCAAATATTCTAGTTCTTAGTATGCAAATGTTCTTTGTCTAGTTAGTACTTAACGCTTTGACGTCACAATCTTAATATGTCACACATTGTCAACGATCTCGATTTTTGTTAAAAGAATTCCCAGTCGAAAACGCTCAATGCAATAGTTTTGGCATAAGATATGTTTTAAGACTATTATATTACCTAAGGAAATATGTATCCCCTACAGAATGCTGGGTAATTTATATTCATGACTTAAGGTTCCTATATTTATTCTGAAAACAAAAATAAAGATTGTTCTACCTTATCCCCAAAGCGCAGATGCCATTAAACTGTCAAAGATCACACCTTGTCTTAACTAATGTTCAGTGGTTACGTACTTCTCGGCTCTTTATTGTAGTCTACACACGTATACATAGTTCGCTCTACTCCTCATGACTTGCATAAAACATTTCTAACAAAACAGCTGCTTTCAGCTTCAACAAGGAACCGTTCATTTGCCTCAACTAGGGAATATTTCTAAATATTGTTTCCGAAGTACCATAGAGTCAATTAGAAAGCTGAAAAATCACCGTCTTATTTCATAATGGCTGGTGTAACGATTACAAGTGACCCCAAAATCCAAGTACCCGCCGGAAACATGAACACGTTTTAAATTTTCCTCGAGCATTTGAGAACGTTTTTATGTTTCCTGGTAGGGCATAATGAAAACGTTCTCAGATGGCTCCCCAATTTTTCAAATATCCTTCTCTGGTGAATTTGAAACGTTTTCAAATCCCCCTATTTAACATCATATACTATATATGTATACAGTTTAGGAACATAAATTAAAAAATAACACAAATACGAACGGATGCATCAATGTGTTGACGACATATTTAGTTTAAGTTATAAAATAACATAAAAACATTCCCAACGAAGAAAACAAAGAAAGGCGAGGTGGTGTCATTTAAAAATCGTTTTCAAGTTCCCGGGATGGGGGAGCCTCACCAGCCATATTCTAGCCTTATATAGATTCAATGTAGGAAAATTGAATACCAATAAAAAAATCAATAATACATTTTATATTTGCTTATATTATTAAGTGTAAGTTTTACGTTTTCCCGACGTAATGGGAGGGGTCATTCGAAAACGTTTTCCTGGGGGAGGAAAGTAAAATCGTGGGAGGGCATTTTGAAACGTTTTCATCTTCCTGAGGAGGGGAGATTGAAAACGTTAACTTACAGGGGAACTTGAAATGGGGGAAACTTGAAAGAGATGTTACACCGGGTTTTGTGTGAATTTGCTGCTTTGCCTTTTTTTTTTTTTTTTTCTTTTTTTTTTTTTTTTTTTTTTTTTTTTTTGACTTTCTGAAGGCGCCGGTTTTTTTTTGCTTATTTTGTTTTTCTTTTGGAGGTATAGGGGAGGGGTGTTACTATCTGAAGCCGCCACGGTAGGGCGCGTGATATACGTGAATTGATAGATTTAACTACCGAAACCCTTTATATTGCTCGTTTACAAGAGAAATCATGTTCAGTTATTTGCAGAGCTAAATGTTCTTGTTATTCATGGAGTGGGCGGTTTGAATAGGTTAAACAGTAATACGCTACGCCTCGCCCTGTAAATTGTGTGCGTCTTATTACCGTCTAACATGTATTTAATAATACCCCTCACTAAATAAAATAAAATAATTGCGTCTATCTGATTTGATTATTGGTGCTCAGTTCAGACACATCCCATAAATAGATAAATAAAAAACAAGATACAGAAATAAAGAGTAATGCATGCTAGTTTAATAAAAGTGTGCACAATGTAGAATTGAATTTCTCTGATATACATTCAAAATACCGTTCCCGTTTTCTGAGGAGTTAGAATGGATGCCTCGGGAGTGGGAGGTCATGGTTTCGATTCCCGTCCGCGACATGATTGGTTGGACCAGTGTCTGGATGATATGACTGAGCGTGGAATCCCATCACTTTTATACGGCATGATACGTCTTTTGTCTGTATTATGTATTATAGTAAAGTAATTTTACTTTATTATACTTACTAAGTAATAAATTCTCCAAATGACTGAAATCCTGTCGGTTGAACATTACTAAGAATAATCTGTCGTTCTTAAAAGAATTGTTAGGCATACATGTACATATATATGTATTGGTTAAATAAAGGGAAAGATAAATCCCATATTATTTAGTTAATGCTAGTATAATGATCTTTATTTTTTTTTTTAATATTAAAGGTTTTGTCAATCAGGATTCATATTCTTACTTTAAATCCCAACATGTATCTGTATTCATGTAAAAAACACCTGACGACGCCCGCTTTACCCAAAATAAAAATGCCGAGTAATGTTAGAAGTGGAAGAACTGTTTAGTTTCTTTCAACTTTGCCAGATCTGCTTACCCAACTAAGAGTCATTTTCAGTTCTCAATGTAAAGCCTGAGGACACGGTAGTAATCCTTGGTCTTGAACCGACCTTAAAAAGTATGTTGGTTTGCTTGCTTCACCCCCACCAACAACATTTTTTTTTTCGGATTTTTTAAGCTTTGTTTCGTCATTGCGTTATCACGTCGTACTGTATCACAACTCCCAGTCACATTATCATGATGCAAAGTCTGTCAGTTCTGAAACACTCTTTATATGCTGCGTACCTTGAACGAAGAGCAGCAACTAATCAACTAATTTGAATATTTTCAAATTTCTAAGAATCAAGCATTGAATAATATATTCAGGTATACCAGCGCTGGCAGACAATGCATCAATAAAACGTAAAGCAAAAATAAAACTTAATATTTTTCAACCAAAGGATATTAAGATTTTAATTATTAAACTGATAATGTCAAAGTATTTGGCTATTAAATGTTATGTTTTGCTACTTTGTTGAATCTAGGTGCAGAATTAGATCTTTTGACTCGAGGAAATGACAATTAGTCGAGAATCATCAATAAACTAGATTTAAAATCAGTTTGCTTTAAAGTGTTAATTGCCCATCTGGCACCGGTAATGTCATACATCATAGCAACACAGTTCCTCAGTTAAATATCAACAGAGACAAAACGCTCTTTAGATAATGTGCATTAATGAACGTAGAGTTTCTAACGTTGTATCCCATATAAAGGCATACACAATCAACAGCCAAAGTGAAAATTAGAATGTAGTTGCTATTACATAAGAAAACGAATATATACTTAATAAATATAAAAGAAAGTAAATTTGTATGAACGTTATCAGGCATGTGTTCAAATACACCATGCCATCTTCAAAAGGACCGATTCCCATTTATTGCCATACTACATAATCCAAAGTGTGATCGGGCACAACAACCTGACTTAAGTGGATAATTATTCGAACAAGAGAAAGTTGTCGCTTTAGAAAGATGGTCGCTAAACAAAGGTTAAACAAAACAAAACGCTAATTTGGTGATATTAAAACTGGCTGTTAAATGCAGGTTGACCTCTTAATACAGGTGACCGATAATACAGGTCCAACTGTGTTTCCTCCACATCACTTTAAATATTTATTTTTTATTTTTGTAAGTACGAAAAGTGAAAACGAAATGCTATCTACTAAAAATACGGCTTGATAAAATATTGTCCAAAATCTTAAAATTATCCAACTTACAACCTAAATTGAAGGCGAGGTTTTAAGCGAATTAAAGTAAATATCTATCATGAAAAAAGAAAGCTTATCTTTTCCATACTTTATGTGTTAATGAATTTATTAAGTTTGACTAATTCGAAAATTAAGTTTTTATCAGATTCAAAAGATTGGTGATAATTGGAATTCTAAGGTTTCTTATCCATATAAACTTATATGGGTGCCTAATTTTCTGTCGTCTAGCAGTGAAGTTTAAGGGTAAAAAATATTAAGTGCAATCTTTTTAAATATGAAACAGCGATACGAGACATATTAAAAACATACAGTTAAGAGGAAAACCAAAATGAGGAAATGATTATATGGAAAATTTTAATTCCTTCTCTAGTAAAAAATTTAACAGTGAAATTTCAATTAGACACTTATTTTCGTGGAGGGAATATCAACGAATATCAATCCCCTCGAAAGCCGTTTTTTTTAAATGACTGACTTAAACATGAATCCGCAAATAGGTACCCACGAAATTCCTTTTCTTACCATGTCAACGAAATTTGACATCAACGGAGTATGCTAATCTTAAGGTGGTGAAGAGCACAGAGGAACGGCAAAGTTATGCTGTTACATATTACATCTTGCTACATTTGAACTTTCAATTTAAGAAATTTCATAAGAATGTTGAACAGTACACTAACATTTTATTGTTCTGGTCACGACGTGGTTGGAGCATCTGTCTCGTGATTGTGTTGTCATAGATTAAGTTCAATAGGATATCAAAAATGTTAGCCAGAATATATGTAACACACCTTTCCTTGGTTTAATTGTATTGTATTGTATTGGGGTTTACCGTCGCTGCGATAGTATTTCAATCATATAGCGACGTCCAGCCAATTACAGGTGGAGGAAGACGCAGAGGTACCCAGGTAGAACCACCGACCTACCGCAAGCCAGCTGGAAGGCTTCCTCACATAAAAATCCTTGGTTTAAAGCGTCATACAAGTAGTTCAATTAGTAACGAGACATACGTCATGATGACGTCAGGATCACCATACCGATTGTATAGAATATACGTTTTCATTATAATGCTTGTTATATATACACACATATGAATGCCATAAATATTGTTGATGGTCCGTAAAACGCATACACAACGGGGAAAACATTGGTATTAACATTACACTGCACTATTTCAAGCTGTGATTACATTAAAACAAAAATACCAGACCACGCATCCCATAAAAGTTTACTCAATGTCACAAAGGGATAAATAGTTACTGAATATATATAGAATAAATCACGAGGAAGAAATATTTGCTTTATTGCTTTTCGTCGCACGTGCACACGTGTCTCGCTGCTTCACCGCTCCTCCTCGTAATTAAGAAAGTTTCTTGCAGGTGAGCACTCCAGATTTATACAATGATAATATATAAAACACCCTAAAAGTAAAACCTGAAAGTGTTTTTATTGGTTTTGCTTAAAAACAAAATGCTATAAAACTCGCTATGAATGACAGGTATATAAAATTTATCTAATCGTTCTTCCTTTTTTTTATTTCAGAATGCAGATATAGAAAATGCTCTGTAGTTGAGTCTTAGAAAAAAATCATTGTTTACACTATCGAGTCAAACTACGTATAAACGGTTTTTTTTTCAACCTGAATCATATTTTTTTGTCATTATATCTTGTTTGACATGTGTGTTTCAGTCTTAAATATTTTGATTTTTGACTTCCAAAATTTCCACAGTTTAAAATATATATACATGATCAGGTCTTTAATCTATTTGCTTAAACAGGTTACGTTAACAAATAAATAGTGGTGTAATATCTGGGACTTGTATCGTGTAGTTCGAAATGGATTAGTAATGCTGTTTTCATTTATCAGCATATTGTTGATATCAATACTAAGAACAGTAGTATATATATATATATAAACATCAGCAGTATTTATACATCTTTTTTTCTAATTTCCAACAAATTATATAGAATTATGAGTGTTTTGTCTTTATGTGATTAAAGTGAACAATACTTGTTATAGTGAATTTGAAAATTTATTCCTTGAATTTCTATTTAACAGCAAAAGTGAGATGAATCGTACTAAATTGTCAAATCAATTTCGTAAATAAAAATCTATTTATAAATGATTAATTGCAATATATTCATTTGTTACAACGTTAGTCCTTCTCCGATTAAATGATATCATATAGGATCTGTACTTAGAGATGCCAGATAAACCTGGGACCCGTTTCACTAAACTTAAACTACTAGTTTGAGCTTAGTCGTAAGCACGGTGTCCAAAAAGTTGTATCGAATTATTATTTGCACAATAGAACGTAAAGAATTTGAGTCATTTTATTGTATTATATATATTGTGAAAAAATATCACAGGAAATATACTTTTACATGTATGTGAATTTACGCTTACCAAAGACATATTAAACAAAGACAGGAAACTTCTGTAAAAGTCACTGAATAACAGCAGATCACTGAATATTGCAAATGTTCAAGAAAGTATGGAAAATCACAGAGGAAAATATGACCATATTATAAAATAATCATTTCTCTACCTGCTAGGAATCAATCAAGTTTGATTTATTTAAAAAATATATAGTATGATTTAAATGCAACCGGTGTAGTAGACATAGTTATCAACACGCAGGTTCTTTTCTATTGTACAAGAAACATATTTCTTGACTTAACTTAATTAACCCTTTCCCTCATATAGACTCATTTTGACGCACTCAATAGGTACCACATAAAGCCTGACCTGCAGAAAACCACAGTTAAACTTACCAAATTCAATTATATTGTCCTCATTTCCAGACCACTGAGGAGCAGCGAACAGCATAAAACCTGATCAGCCTGCGAGCTTCTCGCAGGCTGATCTGGTTTTATGTTGTTTGCATAGGTCTTTTCATGGTTTCCTCTATGAGGGAAAGGGTTAAAAGAAAAGGTATCATTTTGATGGTAATGTTTTTTCTATAATTATATATAATTTACTTTCCTATATCCCCAGTAGAATAGAAGATATTTGAAAACGTGACTTCTCGATAATTGATCAATTCGTTACGTGCTTTTGTGAGATTTGTTAAATAGGTCTTTGCTCTTACTAAGACTTTTTTTTTTCGTTTCGATAAGTACTGATTTAGCATACACGAAATATACATGTTTTAACATGATAAGATTTAACTTTTTCTTCAAATCTCTAAAAGAAATATAAACCAATCAGGATGTCAGCCTTGTGCTGCAGTTCAGACCGCATATTTTCAATATATTAATTTGTTTTCTCTGTAACATTAGATTCGATTTCAACCAGACTTAATCAACCCTTGCGCTAATGCAATCTATTTTTTTATATGTGTACTGATTAGTACGCTTCTTTCTTAGAAATGCCATTTTTCATCAATCTAATTAGATAAGCAATATTCTTCAGTGTAACTTGCAACCAGTCGAAGGTACTTTCAGTGGGGTGTCGTTCTTAAACTTATAATTATCTTCTGATTCTTCATCAGCATCTTCTTTTTCGTAAATTTCACCTTTTCTTTGCCATCTTCATAATCTATGCCATTATCATCTGAAGCATCATCATCATTTTATTCTTTAAAACTTAAAATGTTTTTTTTTTCTTCTCTTGCTTATCATCACCGTCGTCATGTCTTTTTGTCTGCTCGTTTATCTTCATCAAACTCATACACTTATTTATCACCATATTCCAAAATCAAAGTTCAACACCAACAAACGAAGAGCGATGTTAGCATTTAGCACATGTATAACCGTATAAAGTGGACAACGGGCTGACTCACCGACCACAGAAGCTTTGGCAGATCCAGGTCAAGCACGGTTTTAAGTGTTGTGAGACAGCTGTAAAGCTGCGACAAATCAAAGTAGGGAAGGAAAAAAGGCGTTAGCGATAATCGCAAACATCAATTACTATCTTGCAAATCTGTCACAACAGGAAATGGCAAGAGATGTAGTGGGTCAGCGGCCTGTTGGAGTTCTTTTTCATCATAATCGTGTGACCACGTTGATATTTTTTATCTGAACCATAGTTCTATGTACAATTCTGGTATTGACAGACACTCGTTTGCCTTGTTGATATTGATCAAGCCAAGGGATGCAAGAAGAAAACCTAAATTTGTCACAAAAGAATCTATCATTTCAATAATCAATAATAATCGGCCACAAAAAATAAAATAAACGTAATGATATGTTACGATTACTTGTCAAATATTACTAAGTACTGTATCTTGCAATGCAAAGATAGAATACATGAAACGTATCTCATTTCAAAAACGTTTGCTAGTTGTAAATCAAGCTAGTTTAATTGTCCCCTGTTACGAATAGACAGGAAGAAATGTATACAGCAGACCATTAGTTAGAAATCCATCCGAAAATCGAAGGAAAACAGTCATTAATGAATCCGCTTGATGGCCAAAATAACAAGCTTATAAACAATCAAGGAAAATCCTTCTTTATACCGGCCAATAACGGGAAAAATTATTAACTGAGATCAAAGATCATTATGGTAGATTTATATTTTCATCTGATTATACAGTTTATAGGAATAACCGATATAAGCCTCCATAGATCGTGTGAAATGATTCTAAGCTTAATCTTATAGCAAAAAAAAAAAAAAAAATAGTGTATGCTTTGCTGTTAGGACTCTAGATTTACGCAAATTAAGATTTCAAGAGAAGTTTTTTTTTTTGTAATGAACTAAATACATAATTTATATAATTATTCATTCTGTAAATATTACCTTGCTGCTGCTATTACCTTTTTTTAATGAATACATCTAGATATGAAGTCGGTTCTTTGACCGAGTTGTTATAAATGCCGCCTTTCTGCATGTACTACTACAGTGTACAATTGGGTCAAGTGCCGAGACACCGGCATTGATGTCAGACTGGTTACCTGCATTAATGTTATCGACAACACCCAGTACCTATTAATGACGGAACACCGTCAGACGTTACTTTAATGATATCGAGAACACCGGCAGACTGGTCACCTGCATTAATGATATCGAGAACACCGTCAGACTGGTCACCTGCATTAATGATATCGAGAACACCGGCAGACTGGTCACCTGCTTTAATGATATCAGGAACACCGACAGACTGGTCACCTGCATTAATGATATCGAGAACACCGGCAGACTGTTAACCAGCATTAATGATATCGAGAACACCGTCAGACTGGTCACCTGCATTAATGTTATCGAGAACACCGTCAGACTGTTAACCAGCATTAATGATATCGAGAACACCGGCAGACTGTTAACCAGCATTAATGATATCGAGAACACCGTCAGACTGGTCACCTGCATTAATGATATCGAGAACACCGGCAGACAGGCTCGCGGTTGGTCAATGACTCTACGTCCACCTGTGTTAAGCTGGGCGTCGCTTTCTAAGACACTGTTGCAGCGATAATCAGCTGAATTACAACCAAATGGGAAAAAATAAACATTTTTTTTCGAATATTAATGTCCGATTGTTTAAACAAATATTTTTCATTGATTAGGAAACAAGTTCGTCCAACTCATACCAATCCCTCTCGACGGTTCCTTGGATGGACCAGTACTTTGCGCCATATAATGTCATGAAAATTCCTTGCCCTTAACGTGTTCAAACCCACAACCTTTAGATCCGAAAAACGGTGACTTTCTTATGTCCGATGAAGAGGGCAAGGGTAATATTACATTCAAAATTAAAATAACTACTCACTTTTCATTTCATCAATATAGATATCATTTGAATATTCCGACATTGATATGGACACTGTCTCTTCGACACATACTTACTGTTTCTCCCATCCATGAGTAACATGAAAAATATAGATATCATTTGATATGATGGCACCTACGTCAAACATTACACCATATATTAAAAACCATTTAAATAATACCGCTCAAATGCATACCATTGCTGATGGTAAGAGTGTCCTAAGTAAATGTATATGTTTTATTAATGATTAAAATCTTAAAAGATGAACCATGAGAATACAGTATTGCCGCAA
>CM037793.1:7123315-7173315 GCA_021229015.1 Solen grandis | reverse complement strand
ACGAATCAAAAGAGAAGTCGATTTACCCCTTAAAAAACCCCCAAAAACCCAAACCCCAAATTTTTCACCCGGGGTTTTGTCGAATTTTTGGGTTTAAAATTTAAATATGAAAAATTTTTAAAAATTCTCGGGTTTTTACTTTTTTGGGGGATTTTTAAAAAAATTTTGCCAACCCACGGCATTCAAGGGAGCTAGAATTGGGGAATGACCAAAACAAAACTGCAACTCAATCGTTTCCTTTTTTTCCCCCAAACTTTTTTAAATTTTTGTCCTGCCCTTTTGCACTCAAAAGTTTCCCAAAATTTTTGGGGTTCTTGTTTCGTATCTAAAACAAAATTTTTTAAAAATTTTCCCCCCTCTATAACCCCAAAAGCTTTCTCAGCGGGGTTTTAAAACCATGTTTTGAATTCAGCGTACCATTTTTCCCAAACCCCCTATAAAATTTCGGGGTTTTTTTAAATTTTTACTGTTCGGGGAAAAAATCGACCCACTTCATTTTTCCCCCCCAACAAACAAAAAGGGGGTTTGGGGTGACGGGATGATCAACTTTGGCAACCCTAACTTTTTTTTTTTTACGATATAAAAAAGGGGGGGGTTTCTGCAGTTAAAACACCACAAAAAAGGGTTTCAAACTCTTTAAAAAACTTTGGGGGGCCTTTTTCAAGTTTGTGATTTCTTCGTACAGTTTTTTTGGGGGCCGCTGTTTTCCTAAATTTGTTCATGGTTAATAGCCCCGTAAGACTTCCTAAAACCCCCTTTAAACTCTATCTAAAATGTCCGAAAATTTGGCATACACAAACACTTTTTTGGGGGGGGTTCCCCCCAAAAGGGCACAAACTGAGCTCGATTCCGCAATTTCCCCCCCCTTTTTATGGGGTGCAGATGTCCCTCTTTTGATCCTTAAATCAGGCTTTAATCAATCCCCCCCAAAAGGGGGTACCCCCCTGTAATCGCCCCCTTTTCAGCCCAAAAGGACCCCGGGTTTTTAAACCGATTAAAATTCCCGGGGCTTGTTTGCGGGGGAAAAACCAAAAAAAAAATGTTTATCCCCCAAAAATTTTTCCCTGTGGGGAAAGATGGTTTTGGAAACCCAAAATTTTTTGTGTCGTCTTTCCTTACACGGGGTTTTTAAAATTAGAAAAATTTTAAATTTAAAAAAAAAGAGGGGGTTTTTTCCCCCTCGCCACCCCTGTCGTTTTCTTTACCGGGGCCCCTAAGGGGAAAGTTTGGGCAACTTTTTCCCCCTTTTTAAATAAATATCTGGGGAAATTTGATCGCGGGGCCCCCCCAGGAAGGGTTTTAAAATTTTCCCCCCCACTCGGCAAAAATTTTTGGGGAAAATTTTTATCCAAAATTGACGATGGCCCCGGGTTTTTAAATTGTTGCCACAAAGGGGGAACAGGCCCCAAAAGTCCAAAAAATTGAATCCATTTTAAGAAAACCGGGGTATTTGCCTTTTCTCCAAACAACAAAAACTGACGGGGGGTTTTTGTTGATTCGCGGGGCCCTATCTCTAAAAACCTTTGGGGAAAGGGGACTTGTTTTTGGAAAAAACAGGCCCCAAAAGTAGACGCCGCACTTTTTTCCCGAACACGATTTTGGGGGAAAAAGTTTCTTTTTTTTTTAAATTTTAAAAACCTTCATTAGCTTCCGAAAATTTTATGCTCTTGCATATGACCCCCGGGGGGCCCCCCGGGCCAACCCCCAAAATTTTCCCTAGCGTAGAGCTTTTTTTTCTTTCCTTTTGGGTTTTTTCTCTTTTCCCAAAAAAACCCCAACCCCGGAACTGGCAATCTTTTCAAATTTTTTCCCCAATGTTTCCCCCCAAACAAGGAGGTAAAAATTTTATTTGGCAAAAAGTGGTGAAAAATGCCAACAGGGTTAAAAAAAAACCACCTTTTTGTTTTTGAATTTTTTTCTTTTTTTGAACTGATCCCCTTTCCCGGGGTTTCCCCAACTGCCGGAGCTGTTGTCTCTTAAAAGGGGAAATGGGAGGGGTTCGACCTCGGGGCATGGACAAACCTTTTAAAATGTTGTGAAAAACTTTTTACAATACAATCCACCAATTTTTTTTGGGCTTTTTAATAATTTTTCTTTCAAAATTTTGGGGGGAGGCTTCGTAAAGCAAGAAAAACCTTTTTCCCCAAAAAGGGGGGCGAACAAATTTGGGTTTTTTCGCTTAAAGGAAAAAAAATGATGTTAAAAAAGTTTGGTCTCTTTTTTTATACCACTGTTAAAGGGGGGTTTTTTAAAACGATTTTTGGGCCCCCACTACTCAGGGGCCCTTTTTTTTTCCATCACAGAAACCCGGGAGGGGGTTTTAAAGGGGGAAAAAGGAGCCCCGGATTGGTGAATATCTTGATAAAAAAAGATATGAAGTTTTGGAAGGGGAAAGCCCACTTTTAAAAATTTTTGGGAAAAAGGGAAAAAAAAAATGCCGAAACCCGGGTTGGGGGTTTTGGGGAAAACCGTCATTAAAACCTTTGGTGTACCCAACCCAAACCCCTTAAAAAAAAAAATTCCAAAAAAAAAGGGGGGAAAAAAAAGGCAGGGGAAAAGAATTGGGCCAAAAAGGGGGGAAACCCCTTTGGGGTTTTCCCCCTGATGTTACACCCCCGTCAAAAAAGAAAGGGGGGCCCCTTTTGGTTTTCCATTAAAAAAAAAATCTTTTCCCCTTTTTACATTGACAAATCTTTTTTAAAGGAAAAAGCCTGTTTTTTTTCCCCCGTTTTTTTTCCCCCTTTCTGGGACTTTAGTTTTTTTTGGGGTTTTTTGGGGTTTTTTTCGTGAACCTTTTTCCCGGCTGGGATTTTTGGGGGGGTTTTGGTTGTTTTCTTGCTACAAAAACCCAAAAATTTTCACAAGTTTTTTTCCCGCCCAAAACGAAGCAGGGTACGAATGATGGTGCCCCCAAAGGGAAAACCCCCACCGCCAGTTTTAAAATAAGTTTCGTTTTTTGTCAAAACCAAAAATGTTGATCACCCCAAAAAATGCCCCTTTAAAAATTTTTTGTTGCGTTCCAAAAAATTTATCGTCGGTTTTTTTGGGAGGGTTTAAATTTTTTCTCAAAAAATAATCGGGAAAACAAAGGGGGAACCATTTCACCTCCTGTTAATCCTTTTCCCTACCACCCGGCGTTTTGTTTGGATTCTTTTCCCGACTACACCCATATAAGCTTTGATCACGAAATTTTGGGGGGTTTTTTTTCCCCTTTAGCTGAATCCTTAATGATTTTGGGGGTTTTTTCCCCTTTTCCAGTCATTTTAAAACTGTAGTGGTAAAAACGATGGGCCCCCCGATCTTCAACCTGTTACCCCCGAGAAAACATCAGTTCCCCTTTAAAAGTTTTCCGGGGGGGGGTTTTTTTTTTGGGGTAAAAATTTAATGATAAATACCCAAAAAGGTTTAGGGGTTTGGGGATCTTGAAACCCATCACCAAATGGGGTAGGGGAATTTGGCCCCCCAAAAATTTTTTTGATCTGCCCTTTTTTTTCCTTGTGTTTTGAAATAATACCAGTAGGTGCTTTCCCCAAACTGAAGGTACGACTACCTTTGGGGAAATTTTTGGAACTTTTTTGTGTAAAAATAAATGAAAAGGGGGATTTCTAGGGTTTTTTCCCTTTTTTTGTTTGAACCAAAATTTTAAAAATTTTTCCCCTCATTTTTTTCCCCTTAAAAAAATCATCAAATATGCCCCAGGTGGGGTAAGGTTGATCGTCAAATATCTCTTCACCCCTCCCAGGGATACCCTGAATAAATTTTTATAGTTTTTCCCCCCTTTTTGAAAAATGGGGTTGGGGGTTTTGGGGCCATTCTTTGAAAAAACCCAACGATTTTTTTGGTACCAAAAGGAAAAAAATCATTTTGTACTCAATTTTTTTTTTTTAACAAATTAGTTTTTTCCTTTTAAAACCAAAAAAACCCCCCGAATAAAAAAGTTACTAGGATTTAAAAAGGGAAAAAAAATTTTTTCCCAAAAGGAAAAAAGGGGAAAAAATAACACAAAATTTTTTTTTTTATACATCAAAAACCCAAAAAAACAACGAACAAAAATTGTAAAAAAATGTAAATTTTGGGGGCAAAACAACAAAAAACAGCCCTTTTTTAAAACACTTTTTTTCCGGCAATTTTCCGGAAAAAAACCCTTGGCAATTAAAGCCTTTTGCACCTTTTTGAACTTTTTCCAAATTGGTTTTTAAAAGCCTTTTTTGATTGAATTCCAAAGTAAAACCGCACAGCCAACAACCCCCGCTCTACGCCATGGTTTTCCGGGGAATTTTTGGGGTTTATTTTTTCCGTAGGGGAAGGGGATTTCCCAAATTTTTTTGGGTATCAACCCTTTTTGCAAGTACCTGCGTAGAAACCCCTTTTTTGGGGAGGTGTCCCAGAGGGATTTGTCTCCCAACTAAAAAAATTTTTAAAGGGGTTTTGGGGGAAAACGGATTTTGAAAGAACTGTTCCCCAAGGTTTTGGGGCCCCTTTTGTTAAAAATTTTTTGGCGCACATTTTTTCCCCCAAAAAAAAATTTTTTAAAAATTTTTTTCCAAGTAAAAGGGGGTTTGGATTCAGTAAAATGGCACGAAAAACCTCTGGGTGCCCCTTCCCTTTTTTTTTAATTTTGCAAATCTAAAAATTTTCATACGCTCATAAAAAAATTTTCAGTTTTCTCCAAGAAAAAATTTTTTAGGGAAAATTCAATGTAAGTCCAAAAACGCAAAGTCGGGGGGTTTGGGGGAAAAATTTTTAAATGGAAAAAAAACCTTGAAATGCCCCCAAAAATTTTTATAGCTGTTTTTTAAGTAAAACGCTCTCGTACTTTTACAAAGATATCAAAAACCTTGGTTTAAACAAGGGGGGATCCCCCCGTCTAGTGAAATATTTTTTTTTCCAAAAAAGCTGTGCCCAAGTAAAAAATAATTTTTTGCAAAATGAAACCCCGGGTTTTATTTTTTATTTAAAAGGGGGATGCCCCGAAATCATCTTTTGCTTTTTAATTTGGGAAGTTTAAATCGGTTTAAACACCGTAGGGTTTTTCCCCCCCCTTTTTCCGGGCCCCATGCACCGTTTTACAAAAAACTATTAAAGAAGGTTGGTAACCGAAAGGGGGGCCTGTTTTTAAAATTTTTTCCACGCCCAGCTTTTTTGGTAAAAAACCCCCAAAGGGGGAAACCCCCGGTCTGTGCCCCCCCTGATCATTTTTTTATTTCAAGGCCTTTTGATTCGGGATTCATTTTCCCCTTTTCATTTTGAATTTTTGGGCGATATTGTACACACCGACCATACCCCTTTAAAAATTTATTTTTTGACAACCCCTTTTAAAACCCCCAAAGTTTTTCCTTTTTAAATTTTTTCATTTCTGATTCGTTTTTTCCCTTTTTATCGATATTTCAAAACCATAGTTTTTTGGCCCCAATCCCAAAAAAATTTTCCCCAAAAGCTTTTCCAAAAGGGGGCTTAAACTGTCCATTTTTCCCCCAAAAAACTCTTTTTTAATTGGGAAAGTTAGAAAATTTTCCAAAGGGCATGGGGAAAGTAAACAACAACTGATGTCAAAATACAGTACCCGATCCCCAATTTTTCCAACGGGGGTTTTAAAGATTCAAGTCGAAACATAGGACGTAACGAAGGCAGCTACCACTGGTTTTTTAAGATGAAGGGGGCTGTTTTTGCGTCTTTTTAAACCCAGTTTCCACCAACATGAAGTTTCCAATGATGGGGAAACTGCAAAAATTGACATAAAAAGGGTTTTGATTAGGCCCCAAAAAACGGGGGTTTACCTTTAAACCCCAAACTCATTTTTTGGGTTTTAACTTTTTTTTGGGGGCATTTTTTCCCCACAACCCCGGGGAAAAAGGGGGTTTTTGGAAAACCCCCTTTTTTCCTTTGTTTTTTTTTCCCCAAGTTTTTTCGAGCCAAAAACCCCAAAACTGAAAGAAATTTCCCCGTTTAAAGCGGGCTTTATCATCTTCTTTTTTAAAAACCCCAAATTTTGGGAAAAAACCAAAATTCCCCTTTTTGGGGTTTTAATTTAAAATTTTTTTCAATAAAACTGTTTAAAAAACATCTTTACCCATGTTTTTCCCCTTGCCGGGGTGTGGAAGACGTCTCCTTTTTGGACCTAAAACAAACCCCTTTAAAACTTTTTTTCCAAAAAAGGGGCCAAAAAACCTTTCAACAAGCGTTGTAAAAGAGTGTAAATTGCATTTTTCACACCTTCCTCAGAAAAAGGTACGGCACAGTGAAAAAAATTTTTTTCCTTGTTAAAACAGTAAAAAGGTAGGATTTGGGTAGCCACGGGTTTTGGGGGGGGAAAAAAACACAAAATTTTTAAAAAACCCCCTTTGTTTTTTAAAATTTGCTTTATAACAATACCCTTTTTGTCTTAAGATGTTTGGGGAAATCCCCGGGTTTTATCCCATTTTGTACTTCCCCCCGAATGGATACAGTGAGCAAATGTCAGAAATTTTTGATTTCTTCTTTGGGGTTTGGTTTTTCCCCAATTTTCATGGTAAAATTTTAAGGGCTTTTGGTTCGCCCCCCCAAAAAACAAAAAACCCCGGGGGTTTTAATGGTTCTTGGAAGGGGGAAAAAAACGTTTCACAGTATCGGGGGAAAATCTGGAAAAAATTTTTGCTTTTCTGATCAAATTCTTTTTTCCCCCCAAAAATTACAATTTGTTTTAAAAACCCCCTTGTTGACCAAAAAGTTTTTAAAAAAAAAAAGGTTTGGCATTGTATAACTGCTCCAAATTTTTAAGTGGGGAAACCTTTTTCCACAGTTCCCTCTCCTGGGAAAAATTTTGGCCCCCCCCGTGTGTCCACCCCCCAAAAAAAATTTCGAAATTACGGTTTTCCCCCCCTCTTTGGGGAATCCGCCAACGTAATACCCCCCCAAAAATTTGAACTTCACCCCTTTTTAAAGGGGGCGCTTTGGCAAAGTTTTAAAACCCCGGGGGAAAGGGGGGTTTGTTTCACCCAACGCCCCCCTTTTTAAATTGAAAAAATCGAGTTTTTGTTTGGATATCCGCACTGGATTACAGCCAAGGTCTTTTGGGCTTTGGGGAAATTTTTTCGCCAAGATTTGTTGCACACTTGAGCTAAGGGGTTTTGTTTTCCGGGAAAACCCCAAAAAAATTTTGGTCCCCCCCCAAACCCCTTTTTTTCCAAAACCCCTCCAAAAACCTCGTCTCAAGATGTCCAAAACTAAAATTGGGAGTATTTTTTTCCCTTTTTTCTAACTGAAAGTAAAACCCCCGGGCCCTTTTTTGGGCCCCTTTTGCATTGTCCCATTTCAAAAAAAGCTTTCCCCTTTCGGGTTTTTAAAAAAGCTGTTGGGTTAAAAAAAATGTAGGGGGGGATAGTATCCAAGGTCTTGGAAATTAAAAACCCGGGGTTTTTGGGGCCCAAAAGGGGAAAACCCTCCTTTTCCCCTCTCATTCAATCCAAACGGGGTCGGGGAAATCGGAAAAAGGCAGTTTGAAAAAAAACTCAAAATTTGATAAAACTCACTTGATGGGGGCTTTAAAACTTTTAAAAAAATTTTTTTTCCCCTTTCCCAAAATAAAAATTTTGGGTTTTTACGGGGATAAAAGGCCCCGTAAGTCCCCCAAAAATAAACGGGTGCATCGATCCTTTGTTTTTTTAAAAGGGAAAATTTTCCCCTGTGGTACCTTTGTAAAATGGGTTAAAAAAACCCCCTGCAAAAAAAACTGAAAAAGGGTGTTGAAACCCTGAAATATTTTTTTTTTTTGGGGTCATCCACAGCTTCGCTTTCGGCCGGGGGTTTCCATGGAAAATTTACCATACAGTCTCCACAAGCAGCTGAGCAAAAAAAAGGGGTTTGGGGTTTAAATTTTTAAAACCCCAAAACAAATGGGGGACTGAAAGTCAAAAAAAAAAAAAAGGGACAGCGGTGACACATGTTCTCTGGTTTTTTTAACTTTTGGGGGATAACACTGATTTTCGCTCCACAACACCCCTTTCAATATCTTGCATTGTTTAGTGCCGGGGGCAGGGGATGGTTCTTTTTTGTCCCCCCCAACCATTTGACCACAAAGGGCTTGCATTTCCATACACTTCCCAAAAACAATGTTTTTGTAAAATTTTTCCGGGTTTTTGTTTTTGGGGACGGGATCAAAAAAATTTCGGGCTAAAAAAAGGGTTCACCACAGTGACCACATGGAAAGAATCCTTTTTTTTTGGGGATATTTTCCCCCAGGCGAAAAACCCAAAACAAAAATTTTTTTTGCACAATGAGCTTTTTTTGTTTTATAACCGAAGTTACAGTGTTCACGGGGAAATACTGCATCCCGGGAAAAAAACCAGAGCGATGTAATGCAATCAAAAATTTTAAACAGGGAGGGGAAAAAATTTTTTAAAAAAATTTCCCCTTTTGTCTGTCAAAGGGGGGGGATTGAACAACACGCCCCCTTTTTTTTAAAAAATTTTCCACACTTTGATCCCCTAGTCGGAAAAAAGGTTTTGGGGTTAAAACTTCTTTTTTTCTTCTATACCCCCAAGGTTGTTTTTGGGCTAATGCCCACACTTTTCTAAAAAAGCCCCTTTGGGTTCTTGGTTTTTAAAAAAAATTTTTTGGGGCAAAAAATTGCCCCCTTCAAATCCATCGCTTCTTCCGGGGTGACGCCCCTTTTTTTGATTTTTTCATATCCCAACCACAATTAAATCTTTTCCAAACAAAAATACTGCCCGTGAGCTTTTCTATCTTCCCCAAAAACTTCGTTTTGACTTTGGCCCGTTCTCAATGCCATTGCAATAAAAAACGTTCCTTTCTTCTTCTTTCCCCCACCTCCCTCAGGCTTTAAAAAAAATGTTTTAAAAATTTTAACTGGGGAAACCCCCCCTTTAATTTACAAACTTTTGGGGGTTTCCCCTTTTTTTATATTTTTTCCCCTTATTTCTTTAACAGCGTATCCCTGAAATGTGTGTTGCATTCCCAAAAGGAATGGGGATACCAAATGCAAGGGCGGGGTAAAAATTGGAAAAAACAATTTGTTTTTTTTAAAAATTGACCCGTGCTTCTCTGTATAATTTTTCACCATAAAAATTGAAAAGAAAAATGTGAAAAATTCAAACGTTTTTTAAATTTTTTCCCAAAAATTTAAAAAAAAACCCCGGGCCAAATTTTTTTTTTTAAAAACTTTTAAAATTAAGTTCTTTTTTGGGCCCGGTGGCTTTATGGAAAATTTTTCCCGTAAACCCTTTTTGGGGGCCCTTTTTTGGGGCCCCGGTGGCTCATCATCGCGGGCTTTCTTCACAACCGACATCGTTGTATTATAAGTAAGTCCCCCAACCCCCTTTTTTTTATTTTTTTAAAACCCCCGCCCATCTTTCTCAGGCCTATAAAGGGGGGGGGGGGACCCCCCCCTTCATCACTCTAAACCCTTTTTTTCAACGCTTTTTTCAGAAGCCCAAAAAACCCCATTTGAGTTCTTTTTGGGAAAAAGGAAAACAACTAACCAAAGCAATCAGTGAGAACTAAAAAAAGACTAAAAAAAAAAAAGGACAAGTGAGCATGCACCGGGGTGCAGGAAAAGGGGAAAAAGGGGGCCCATCGGCATGAACAAAAAAAAAGCAACCCCCAAATTTTTACGGGGGGGTGCTATTTTTGGGGTTTTTTTAAAAACCGGGGGACATTTTGTTTTTTTTTCCCAAAACACAGTGGCTACAGCGGGCCCCACGAACAAGCCACTTTGCATCCGCTTGTCCTAAGAAAGGGAAGAATATAACGAACCCCCCCGGTACGCACGGGGGACAGAAAAAATTTTGCAGAAAAATGGACGTAGTTAAAAACAGTCCCACAGAGGGACAGTGATGTTGATTCCCAGAGGCTGCCCACCCTGATTTGGGAAAAAACCCCAACCAAAAAAAACCCCCAAAAAACGAAAGAGAAGCAAAAACGCAAAAAATCATGGTTCCCTGAGCTCCCCCAAAAAAAAGCATAACAGGGGAAAAAATTTTGTGACATTGAACACTAAAACCAAAAACTTTTTGTGTTCATTTTTTTCAAAAAGACACGTTTTTTTTTAAAACACAAAAAAAAATCATAGACAATTGTTTTTTTTAAACCCTTTTCTAAAATTTTTTAAAAAAGGTCCAAAAAGGGGGACCTTTTTTTTGAGAATTTGTCTAGCCCCCACTCAAAAAAAAATCCCCCAGAATCCCTTTTTTTGGGGCTTCGGGAAAAGGAAAGGTAAAACCCAAAAAATTTTCCGGGTAAAAAGGAAAAGGGGTTTTAAACCGGGTAAAAGTTTGGACACCCTCTTCCTTTTTTCCCCCTCTTCCTTGATTTCTATTTTTTTTCCCCCTTTTTAAAAACCCCCTTTTCCTTTTCCCAACCCCCCCGGGATAAACTTACAAAAGGAACTTCATGGTAAAAAAATTTTAATACATACACAACATTAAAAAATTTTTAAAAAAGTCAAAAAAAGTAGGAAAGGGGGGCAACCCCTTTTTGGGAAAAAAGGTCGAACACATTTTTTTTTTATTGGATGAAAAATAACGTTCTCTTTTTTGGTGTGCCCCAACACTCGATAAAAAAAAAAACCCCCAATCCGGTACTATAAAAAAAGTGCACATACCCTATTTTTTTTTCCGGAAAAAAAAACCTTAAACCCAAAAACACAGTATGCCCCCCCAGACTTGCTAAAATTGTTCCTCGACAATCCCACTTTTGAGGAAAAAGAAGCGACCCAAAACAGCAATCCCCGGCCCCATTTTTAGGTTTATAAACAAAAACTCACTCTTAAAAAAAAGGGAATCTCCCAAATTTAAAACCCGCATTTTCCCCTTTAAAAAATGAAACCCTCTCCCAACTCCGGGGAAAGGGGGGACGCCTGAACTTCATAGGTGAAAAGGGAAAATAACCCGTTGCCCCCTTTTCCTCCTTTCCCGGGTGGATGAAGAGATAAGTTAAGGGATTTGGGGGGGAGGGGGGGACCACAATTAAAAAAAAAACAAAACGGCCCTTTTCAGGGCCCAAAACCCAAAAAAACTCGAAAGGGGAAAATTTTTTTAAAAGGGCCAAAAACCCCCTTTTTAAATTACATAACGTTTTAAAAAAAGGAAAAAGGGGGGGTTTTCCCCCCAAAATTTTAAAACTTACTGGGGTTTTGGGGGTTTGCAAGGACTGCAAATTTTTTTAATTTTTTTTTCAAATATTATATTTTAACTTGAAACTTTTGAATTAATAAAAATTTTTAATTTTTTTTTTTCAAATTTTCAACTCTTCAATTCATTTTCAATTTTTTATTCATAACTTTTTTAAAAAATTTTTTTTCTAAATTTAATTTTTTTAAAAGTGCCAGCGTGTTTACAGGAAAAATTTTTTAAAATGATGTCGTTGTAAAAAATTTTAAAATTTAAAAAATTTTGCCAGCAAACTCCCCCAAAAATTCATCTAGGACTTAACAAAGTTCGCCAATCAAACTTTTTTAACGTTCGTTTCCCCCCGTCCCCTTAAAAAATTATATATAATTTCCCCTTGACTACTTTTCTTTTGATTAGCAAATATATTAAAAATTAAAATAAAAAAGAAAGGGAAAAAACGGGGAATGACAAATTTTCCGTGCCCACAAAATTTTTCAATAAAATTTTTGTTTTAACAATGATTCAAAATTTTTAACATGTAGTTTTTAAAATCACGGGGAAACAAATTTTTTTAGGAAATTTTTAAAAACCCCCTGACCAATGGGTTTTTCCCTTTTTAAAAAGCCCTAACACACCCCCCCCCAATGAACTGGCCTTTGAAGCTGGCATTTTTTAAACTGGGCACTAAAAGATTCCCACCCCCTTTTAAAAAGGGGTTTAAAAACCCGGGTCCCCGGGCCCCCCCGATGCTGGCACTAGATGCCGGGCACTAAATGCAAACCCAAAAACCCCAAAAAGCCTACCCATGCTTCAAAATGCTCCCGGGGCTTAACATGCCCCAATTTCTAACCAATACTTTTCCACGAAACCCCCAGCACCGAAAAAAGGGGCGTAATCTATATCTCAAAAAACCCAAAGGGTTTTTCCCCGAGATACCTTAGAAATACCCCACCCCCAAAAATTTTCTCAAAGCCCCCAAAAAAAGCTGAAATTTTTTTTTGGGGTTTTTTGGCCCCTTCGAATAGCAGCCCCAAACTGCCCCGAAAAACAAAAAAATTTTCCCCCTTTTTTAAAAAATTTTGGAAAAACCAACCCCAAAAAACCCCTTTCCCGCGAAACTGGGGGAAAAAGGGCTTTTTTTTAAAAATTTTTAACGTTGTCCAAAATTTTTTTATTACCCTTTTATTTGCGCGCAAAAAAAAAAGGGAAAAACTTTTTTGGGAAATTGTAGAATTTAAAAAGTTACTTCAAAAGTAGTTGGAAAATTTTAAAAACAAAAGGACCCTTGAAAAAAGACCCGTGTCGAAAAATTTTAATTTAAAATTGAAATTTAAAGGAAAACCCTGAAGTTTTTTTTGCAAAACCCCAAATTTTTTTGGGATGACAATTAAAAAAAAAAAAGTGACACACAATGTCTTCCTAAGAAATCCCGGGGGGTTTTTTAAAAATTTTTTAAACCCCAAAAAAGAGCTAGTTTAAAAAAACCCCAAAATAAATTTAAAAAAAGTATCCCCAAAAAATTTTGACATAGCTCCATAAAATTTTTGGGGAAAAAAATGCATGGGGGGCCCCATGGGACAAAAAACCCCCCCCCAAAAGCCTTTTTCCAAAAAGTGCTAAACTAATTTAAAAAAAATTTAAAAAACTTTTTTTTAAAAAGGCAAAGTGTACCTTTTATAAAAAACCCCCAACCCCTTAAAAAGGGGATTTTTACCGAATAAAAATTTTTATTAAAAACAAAAATGGGGTTTTTAAAAAATTGATTTTTTTGACTAAAAATTTTTAAACCCCCTTCGATGTCGAGACAAAAAACTGAAAAAGAAAAACAAAAAAATCCCCCCTTAAAAAGGCCTCTAACACTCCCCCCCCCCAAAACGGAATCCAAAAAAACCGCCAAGAGACCACGACTTTGCCGAACATGTTTAATTTTACCACAAGGGGTTTTAAAAAAAAAGATTAAAATTAAAAATGTAAAAAATAAACGGCAAGCTGGGTAATAAGGGAAAATGGGGAAAAAAAGATTTAAAAAAATCTCCTGATGGTTAAAAAAAAAAAATTAAAAAAAATTTTTTTTTTAGTTGATATTTCTAACCGTTGAAGCCCATTTTTTGGTAACATTTTCCCCCACAAATGAAGGAAATGTTTTAAACAAGGGGCCCCCAAATTTTGGGAAAAATTTTTATATCTTCCAACGAATTTCACTAACCCAAAAATTAAAGCCCAAAATTTTTTCCCCCCAAACCCAAAAACTAGTTATCAAAGAAACTAGCATTGCAACAAGAGGGTTTGCTAGACGGGGGGCTTTTAAACTCGGGGAACCCCCTCCCATTTATTAATAGATTTGGGGGGAAATGCAAAATTTTTAAAAAGGGAAAAGCCCCTGGGGTTCTTTGGGGGGTACAGGGGAAAAATTTTCCCCCCCCCTAAAAAATAAAAAAAAGAAAAAAAAAAGTGTTTATCTATTTCCCAAAAAATTTTCGAAAACAATTTTTAAAATTTTTTTTTATTTTTGCCGTAAATCTGGGCCGTACCTTAAAAAAACAAAATTTTTTTTTTAAAATTTTTTTAAAAAAGCTGACTTGAAGATAAAAATGGGTTTTTCCCTTTTTTAAAAAATCTATAAATCCATGTCAACAAAAAACCCATCTTTAATTAAAAAAACAGAATTGAAATTAAAGGGGCCAAACAAAAAAATGACATAAACAATGGAAAAGAATGTTTTTTTAAAAAATTTTAAAAAAAATTTTTTATACCCGTGTAAACTAATACAAAATAAAAACATTCCTCTAAAAAATATGCCAAAAAATTAAACAGAGATAATTAAAAGGGGGAAAAAAATTTTTTTAAAAACAAAGTAAAAAATTTGGGGTTTTGAGCTTTTTAAAAAAACTTTTTTTTAAAATTTCCCCCGGGGGGTTTTTTCTATCTGAAAAGAACGGAAGGTTTTTTTTTAAATGCTACAAAAAACATTTTTGTAAGACTTAAATTTTTTCCCGGGGGGTTTTCCCCAAAATATCACTGTTTTTTAAAAAAAAAAAACGAATATTTAAAAAAACAAGCAGTATTTTTAAAAATTTTTACATAGAGAAAAAAATGTGGCTGGATAACCTTTTTTTTTCCTTTAAGAAATGCAGGTAAGGGGCCCCAAAAAAAATTTTTTTTTTAAATAAAATTTTATTGGGGGAATTGGGTAAAAAAACACATGTTTCAATTTGATAAGCAAAATTTTTAAAGGGGCCCCTTTTTTTTTTCCCCCAGTTTGGCCCCCTTTTTTTAAAATTTGCACAATAGTTGTAAAAAAACATACAAATTTTTCAAAATTTTCAATTTCCCCAAAAAATGAAATTTGGGGGCATTTTTTTAAAAAAAAGAAAATTTTTTTTTTTGCTTTTACTAATTAAAAACAGCATTATTTTTTTGGGAAAGGGGGAAAAAAAAATTTTAAAAAAATAAAAGGGGGCCAGAAAAAAAAGGGTCCGCAAAAAATTTTAAAAAGTTTTTTTAAAAGTACCCTACCTTTTTAAAAATTTTTGGGAACCAAACAAATTTTGCCTAAAGCCTGAAACCTCTAACACCCAAATGTTCTTTTAATTTTCACGACAAGCTTTTTATGAAAAAAAATTTCCCGAAAAAAAAAAACTCAGGGTCAAAAAAATTTTTTTATATTTTTTTTAATCCTAATTTTCTCCTGGGGCCCCCTTTGTCCTTGGCTATTTTGGATACCCTTTTACTTTCGATAAAACCCCTGGGAGGAAAAAAAAATTTAATAATTTTTTTTTAAAAACATTCTCCAAATTTCTGAGTCTGTCCAAAAATTTCTGTTAATTTCTCGTACACTCAATTTTTTAAAATTTTTTTTATTCGTCCTCAACAGTCCCCTTTTTTTGGGCCCCCCAAAGGCAAAAATAAGGGGGTCTCTGAAACCTTTAAAAGTTATTTTCTAAAAAAGATAAAATTTTTAAAGTTTTTTCAGCGATGCGAAAAATTGGGGGGCCTGGACGCCCCGTAACCCCCCAAACCAATGAGGGGCCAGTTTTTAAAGTATTGACCTTTTTTTAAAACAAAAGGATTGTCTGAAAAAATTTTTCCCCCACATTGGTGAAAACCAAACTTAAATCAACCTTTTAAAAAATTTTTTTAAGTATCAACATTTCGTGGGCTTCCCAACTGACACACAATGGGTTTTTGCCCTTCAAATTTTTTAATTTGGGCCCCTTACTAAAAGCCTTTTTTAATTTTAAAAAAAAAAACTCTTTCAACGCAAAATAGGTCACCCCCCATCCTAACCAGAAAATTTAAAAATTTTAAAAAACAAAATTTTTTTAAAAACTGACGCAAAAAAAAATTTTTAACCCCAAAAAAGCTGGGGCCCCCAAAAAATAAATTTTGTGTAGGGGACGGGAAAAAAAGATTTTAAAAACCCCAACTTAAAAAAGATCTACACAAAAATTTAAACTTTTTTCAGCAATAATTTGAAAAAAGAAAAAACACTTTTTTTTCTTTTTTTGGGGGGTTTTTAAAATGGGTTAAAAAATTTAAAAACCCCCACATACCCCCAAAAAAAAAAGCTCCCTTTTCCCCCCCTCCCATCTAAACTAAAAATAGATGGGGTTTTCCCCCCCTTTTAAAAAAAAAGGCCGTCAAACGACCTCATGTTTCCCAAAAAAGCAGTTTCCTTGACAACTGCAATTTTGGTTTTTTCGAACGATTGCAAAAAATTGTACTTTGATTGTCGAACTTTGGGAAAGTCACTAAAATTTTAAATTTTGGGGGTTTGCTGGCAAAATTTTAAGGTTCAAAGTTTTCAAAACGACATCAGTTTCAATTAAAACGTAAACACCTTTGCACATTTTCCCAAAAAAAATTTAAAATTTAGGGGAAAAACAAATTTTTTAAAAATTTAATAATAGAAATTTTGAAAAGAAATGCAAAAAATTAAAAATTTTGAAAATAAATAATTAAAAATGAATTTAAAACCCAAAAAAAATTTTTAAATTTAAAAAAGAAATTTGTAAAAAACAAAAAGAAATGCATTTTCCCTTTTTAAAATTAACCCAAAAATTTAAATTTTTTAAAAAAAAATTTTGGGGGATAAACCCCTTCCAAATTTTTAAGATTTTTGGGCCTCCTTTTTAAAAAAAAAAATAAAACAGAAGTCAAAATGACAAAAATTCGTCAAAAGGGGAAATTTTTTGGGGGATGCAAAACCTTTTTTCCCCCTTCCCCCCATAAGTCTCCAAAATTTAAAAAATAACAGTAGGACTGTTTTTTTAAAACATGCAACAAACGGAACCCAAAAATCTTTTTTTCCCCCAAAAAAATCAAGGGGGCCCTAAATTTCTGTCGGAAAACCCCCAAAATTTTTTTTTCCCCGGGACCAAAAATTTTTTTTTTTTAAAAACAAAACCCCCCGGGAAAACCAAAAAATTTTTTGGGCCCCCCCAAAAAACTACTACACCGTTAAAAGTTTCCCCAAAAAGTAAAAAGATAAAATTTGCAATTGGAAACTTCCCCTTTTTTAAAAAAATTTTTCAAAATTTTTTCGAAAATGAGGGCGTTGTCACCCCCCGCTTAAAGTTTTAAAAAAAAAAGATGGGGTTTATTTTTTAAAATAAACCCCCTAATTTAAGCACCCCAAAAATTTTAAACGGGCCCTTTCGATGTTTTTTTTAAAAAAAAAAAAAATTTTTTTTCCCCCTGCCCCCCAGCCCCGAAACATTTTTTTTTAAAAAAGCAAAAATTTAAAAAGAAAACTGTGTCTCGGGGTTCAAAAAAAGGGTTTTTTAAATTTAGCCGGCCACCTTTTAAGTAGCAAAGAAAAACATTTAAAAAAAATTTACTCCCCGACCCAAAAAAACAGCCTACCGCCGCTTCGGACTTTTGTCTGAAGAAATGTCCCCTTTTTAAAATTTTAAAAAAACCCTTTAAAAAAATACCAAGATAAAGGTTTTTTTAATATAAAAGGGGAAAAAAAAAAAACATATTTCAAAAAATTTTTTAAAAAAATCAAAATTTTTTTTTCCACGAAAGATTCGTCAAAAAACAATAAATTTTTGTTTTTCCCAAAAAAAACCCCCCCAATTTTAAAAAAATCAAAAAACCCAGTCACATTACCCTGACAAAACCGGGGGCCCCCCAAAAGAAAAAAAAAAAAAAAAAGAAAAAAGGAAATAAGGAAAAAAAAAAAAAAACATTACCTGCTGCCCTTTTGTGCATTTTTCCCCTAAGAAAAAACCCATTCCCCCCCAATTTTTGGGGGGGGGGAAAAACAAAATTTACTCCGGGCGCTCCCCGGGGGTTTAAAACTATTTCTTTTAAAGGGGGATCCAAAATTTTTTTAAAAACCCGCTTTTTTATTTTTGTTTTTTTTTTTTTACAAAACGAAAACCCCCCTTTTAATTTTTTTTTATCAAATTTTCTTTTTTTCTTTTTTAAGAAAAGGGGAAAAAAAAAATTTTAGATAAAAAAAGAATGGGGTTGATATCCCCCTTTTCCTAATTTTTACGTAATTTTTTTTTTTTGAAAAATTCCCCCTTTTAATAAAAGATTTTTTATAATTAAAAATTTAAAGTCCCAACCGGGCAGTAAAAAATTTTCCCAAAAACCTTTTTAACGATGTCTACTTGAAGGGCCCCAAAAAAAAATTTTGGGTTGGGGGTTTTGTAATTCAGCCAAGACAAAGGCAAGATTCCAAAACCCCCGTTTACATTTTAACCTGCCCCAAGGCCCCAAACCCGTCCAAAAAAACCCAAAACCCTTTTTTTGAGCGGGCCCAAACCCCCGGGTCGGTTCCCCAAAAACCATTTTTGTTCAAAAAAAAAATTTTTTTAAAAATGTTTTTTGAAGAGAGAGAGTTAAAAAAAAAATAAAAAAATTAAAAACCGGGAAAATTTTTTTTAAACCCTTTAAAGAACATTTTTTGTGTGCAAACGGGGTTTAAAAAAAAAAAAAATTTTAAAAAAAAAAACAAATTGGGGGTGAAACCGGGCCGGGGGAAAAAACCCAAAGCCAAAAAAACCCCCGCGAAACGCACAAAAGGGGGAAAAATTTTTTAAAACAACGTTTTTCACTAAGTATTTTATCTCAATTTTTCCCCTGCATAAAAAAAGGGGGAAAAACTTAAAAAATGGGGAAAATTGTAGAATTTAAATGAAAAAATTTAAAATTTTTTGGGGGGGTTTAATAAAAAAGAAAGGGCCCTTGAAGATGGAACCCCCGGTCGCTAAATTGAATAAGATTAAAAAATTTAAAAAGGGGCCCATGAAAAAAGGGGGTTTTTTTTTTCCCCAAAAATTTTTTTGACAAATTTTAACAAAATATGTGAAACCCCCCCCAAGGGGGGTTTCCCAAGATAAACCTGGTGAACATTTTTTAAAAAAAACCCCATTAGCCAAGGGGGCAAACACCAAAAATGAAAATTTTTTAAAAAAAAGCAAATTTTTCTGACATAGCTCCATTAAGTTTTGGGAAAAAATGGGGAAGATGGCCCCCCGGAAAAAAACCGAAAACCTAAAAGCTTTTTTTAAAACCCCCGGGGAAAAAAAAAAAGCCCAAAAAATTTTAAAAAAAAAGTAAAATACATTTTTGATGCAAAGTGTACCTTTAATTTCATCACCATCCCTTACAAAGCAGTTTCCCCCGGGTAAACATAATTTCATTAAAAACGAAAATGGGGTTTTAAAATTTTATGTCGTAAAGAATATATCCCCAAGTTACCCCTTTTTCCTTTTTTTTTTGGGTGGCGAGCGGGGGGAAGCCAAAAATCATAGACAACGGTTAAAAAGTTTCTAATTTTAACATACATTTTTCGAAAAAGGGCCCCCCGAAAATATTTGCCGAAAAAAAAAACCAAAACAAAACACGCCTCTTTAATTTCCCCTTTCCTACGGCCCACCCCGGGCCTTTAATAATTTAAAAAAAACCTTTTTTGGGGTTTTTTTTATTTAAACCCCCAAAAAAACGTAAAAGGGGGCCCCCAAAAACATAAAGGGGCCGCTAAATTTTTTTAAAAAAACTCAAAGGGGGAAACCCCCCGGGGGGTTTAAACGTTTCTTTTTGGGTTTCGCCCCGGGTCCCTACGCCAATGGGGGGGAATGCACCGTTCTAAAAAGGGGGGGGAGAAAAAGGGGGGGGGTAGAATTTTCCCCCCGGGAAAACAACCCAAAAAAAAAAACCCCCCGGCCGTCCGGGACCTTAAAAGGCGACCCTACAGCAAATCTTACGTCCCCATGAGGTTTCTTTTTCAAAATTTTTAAATTAACTAATTAAAACGCTATTTGGGCTTTTTCTTCGGGTTTCCAAATAACCCAAGGGGTGGGTTTTTTCCTAGTTTTGCAACCCTTTTTTTTTGGCGCGTCCCTAGCCTGACCAAAGGATTTTTGGTGGGGGAAATTAAATTAATTTCATTTTTTTTTTTTGCCTTCTTTTTTTGTTTTTTTTCGAAGCCAACCCCTTTTTTTTCGTAAAAAACCATCACGACCCGGGGGAAAAAAATGGTTAAAATTTAATTTTTTGGGGGCAGCAAATGATTTTATCAAGAAAGCAAAAAGGCCCCAAAAAAAACCCCCAATTATTAACCCCAAAGGGTTCCCCCCCTTTTTTTTTTAAGGGGGGAGCGAAAAATTTTTGAAAAAACCCTAAACACTCCCCCCCCACCCACAGATCTTCCCGAGTAAAAAATTAAAAATTTTTTTCGGAAAAAAAACGCATCTGAAAAAACCTTTTTTTAAAAAAGACTGCAATGAAAATGTCCCCCCCGTATGCTGTAAAATTTTTACAGTTGACCCCCCCTTTTTAACCAATTGCGAGGGGGGGTCGTAAAAAACCCCCCAAAACGCAGTAAAAAAATTTGGGATGACGATGATTTAAAAAAATTTAAAAATTTTTAAAAAATTTTTTTTTTTGCGTTCTTTTAAACACCATTTCTAAAAAAAAAAAAAAAGGGTTAATTTTTGGGGGGGGATTAAGGACCAAAAATTTTTGGGTGTCCCGAGGGATAAGAAAAGGCAATGTTTCCCGGGTTTTTTCGAAATTTGGGGCAACGGAAAAATTTTTCCCCCGTGATTTTTTGGGATAAAAAAATTTCGGGTCTAATGAGACCTTTTAACCAATTTCCTTTTAAAAAAAAAGGTTTTTAAAGCAAAAAATTTAAAGGAAAAAGATACAAAAAACCTGGGAATAGCTCTTATTTTTTTTGAGCTTTAAATTTCCCGTTTCGAACCTTCATTTTTTTTTTCCCCCTTTTTAAAAAAAAATTTTTTAAACCCAAGGGCGTCCCCCCACAAAACCCCCCTCTTTTGAGGCCCCATTATAAAAAAGGGGCCCCCTTTTTAAAGGCACAAAAAAAATTGAAAATGTTTTACACTTACGCGTTCCCCCAAAAAGCGGGGGGTCCTACATAGATCCCCGTTAAGTGGGTACTCTTTAAAAGTTGCCAAAATCACAGCAACCCATGCAGCCCCTCTCCTTCCCCATTTTGAAATTTAAAACATCAAAGAAAAAATTTTTTTTTAAAAAAATTTTTCGTATCTTCTAATAAAAAAAAAGACGTCATGCAGCGTAAATTTTAAAAGGGGAAAAAAAACCTGTGGTAGTTAGGAAAGCATACATGGCAGCGAACCGAACCATTGGGAAAAAAATAGTCCCTGGCCCCCCCTAAAAAAAGGGGAAGGATACAGAAACCCCCAAAATGATTTTTAAAATTTAAAAACGTTTTTTCCCCCCTAAAAATAAAAAATTTGGGAAAAAAAAAAATACAATAGGCCTAAATGTATATGTCAGAACCTCTTTTCGGCAGTAAAAAATTTTTAATTTTTATGTATTTTTTTTTTCCCTTTGGGTTTTGGGGGGTTCGGGACAAGAAATTTTTAAAAAAGGGGTGTTCAACAAGGTTTATCATTTTTTACTTTTTTAAAAAAAAATGGCTTTTTTTAAAAAAAATTTTTATAGTCAAGCGTTCGTTCTCAAAAACTTTTTTTCAAAAATTTAAAATTTTAAAAAGATTTTTTTAAATTTTTTATTATGGGGGTTTTTAATTTTAAAAAAAAAAAAAGAAAACTTTTTTTCCCTTTTTTTCTTTTTTTACAACTGAGAAAACTGATACGACCACTTTTTTAAAAACCCCCCTTTAAAAAAAAAAAAAATCCAGCAAAAACCTTTTTGGTTTTAAAAACTAGCGCGCTTGTTGCTCCCACACCCCCCGGGGGGACAGTTACCCCTTTCCTTCGGCGCTTTGATAAAAAAAAAAAAAATAAAAACCAAAAAATTTTAAAAATTTTTAAAGTTTATTTCTTTTAACCAAAGGTTTTTTACCCAGTGGCATAAAAAAGAAACTTTTACAGACAGTACACTAAATATACAAATAATAATAAAAAAATTTATTCTTAAAAAAAAAACACAACATAACAAACAGAACATTGAAATTTTTAGAGAGAGATAAAAAAAAGAGAAAGGCAAAATTTTTGTAAAATTTTTTTATTTTAAAAAGGACATATAATTTTTTTTGGGGCAGTATGGGAAAAGGGCTAACCCGGTATATCCTTTTTATACAATGAAAAAGTAAAATTTTTTAAAAAAATAAATAACATTTTCACAAAAAACCCCCTTTTGCATATTTGGGGAAAATCCAAAAATTGAAAATATAAAAAAAAAATTTTAAAACTTGTGCAACCCCAAATGAGGGGGAAAAAAATTACATATCAAATCAAAAAACACAATTTTAAAAATTTTTAAAAAAAACAAAGAATTTTTATTTGCTTTTGTTGTTGTTGCGTTTTTTTTTTGTTTTGATGTTGTTTGTTTTTCTTTAAAAAAATGAAAAAAAACAAAAAGTAAATATATTTCCCAGTGAAAATTTAAATTTAAAAAAAAGCAACTTCCCTTTTCGAAAACTTAAATTTTTAAAAATTTTTTAGTTTTAACAAATTAATTTCATACAAAAGGGGGGTTTTCCCCAAAAAAAATAGGTAAAAACTTTTTAAAGTAAACATTGTATAAAGACAATTTTTAATACAAAGTGGAATTCCCCCCCCTTTTTAAAAAAAAATTTTTTGGGAAACAAACTCGTTCATTTTTAAAAAGAAAAATAACAGGTTTTCCACACCCCTTTTTTTACAAAGTTTTTTTTTTGATGTTCGGATCGTTACATACAAAAACTAAAACTGTTTAAAAAAATAAATTATCAAAATAGGGTTGAAACAAATGTAAAAATGTTTTAAAAAAATAGCTCGGGGATTCAATTTTTAAAAAGCGTTTCCAAAATTTTTAAAAAAGGTCCTTAATATTTGCTGAACAAATTTTTTTAAAAAAATAAAAAGGGTCACCAACCATTTGGGGAAAAAAACCCAAAAAATTTTTTTTAAACCCCTTTTAAAAAAATAAAAACCTTAATAGGAGCACCATTTCTCCCTTTTTTGGTTTAATTTCATTTTTTTGATAAAGGAGGGGGAAAAAAACTTTCTAATGTATTTTTTAAAATTTTTTGTAAGAAAAAATTTTTAACCAATATTTAACGATGTTTTTTTCAATCCAAAATTTTGCAAGGGCATCCTACCTAGTTCCCCAAAAAAAAAATCGTTTTTGGGGGCTTTTTCTTACTCCTAAAAAGGGGTTTACAAAAATTTTAATGAATTTTTTCCCCAATACCCTTTTAACCCAAAAATTAAAAACCCCCAAAATTTTTTACTTCCATAATTAAAAAATTTGGGAAAATTTAAAAATTTTCAAAAAATTCTAATTTATGTTTTTTCAGATTTTTTAAAAAATTTTTATAAAAAAATTTAAATTTTAAACAAAAAATTTTCCTTTTAAAAAGTTTTTCCCCAAAAGAGTTTTTGGGGGTTCAGAAAAAAACCCCCCATTTTTAAAAACAAAACCCAAAAATTTTTCAATTTTAATTTAAATATTTCAAGCCCACGCCCCCCTAAGGGAAAAAAAATAAACTTTAAAACCCAAACCCCCCCCTTTTTTAAAATCATCACTTTAGTTTTTTTTTGGATTAAACCTTAATTTTTCCATCTTTTCAATAACTTTTAAACCCCCAAATTTTTGCTTTTTTTTAATTCATGACTACTTTTGGGGAAACAAACAATAACATCTGCATATAATATTGGAACATTTTAAAAATTTGAATATAAAACCGCCCAAAAACCCCCCCGAAAAAATAAAAATCCCCCAAAGGGCATTTAAAAAAAAAGGGAAAAAAGAAAAGGGGATAAACAAAACGCCTTTTTTTTTCCCCCTAAAAAACAGCCCCCAAAAAATTTTTCTTTTTTTAAAATTTAAAACCCCAAAATCTAGACTTAAAAAAATTTTAAAAATTGATTTTTTTTATTTTTAGAATAAAAACCCCCAATCCCGTTTTGTTTAAATTTTTTGCCCAAAAGATTATCACTATTCACAATCAAAAGTTTTAAAATGAAAAAAAAAAAAGCACAAAAAAAAATTTTCCTTATTTAACATATTTTTAAAAAAAACCAAGGGGGTTCCCCAAAAAAATTGTCAGGGTTTTTCCCCTATTTGCCTAAAACCTTTTCCTTTTCTTCAATATAAAAATTTTATTTTTTTACCCCTTCACAAAAACGTTATTTAATACTCTTGAAATATTTTTTCCTAGTGTGCTTAACAGTGAAATTTTTCCCTGAAATTTTTTTCAACTTTTTTTCCCCCTTTTTTATGTAAGGGGGAAATTTCTTTTCCCCCTTTAACCCAAAAGATGGGGGGAAAAAACCCAAATTTTTAAAAATTTTAAAAAAAAATTTTTAAAAAAATGGTAAAAGAAGGGTTTTTTTCCATGTTTTAAAAAATTTTTTTAAAAATATAAAAACCGGGGCCACCCCTTTTACCACTCTTTTTTTAAAATGGTTTATAGTTTTCCCCCCCAAATTTTTCATTTAAAAAGGGGGAAAAATTTTTAAAAATTTCCGAACATAATATAAAAAATTCTTTAAATTTTTTATATCTTTTTAATTTTAAAATTTTTAATATTTTTCGCGGTGTAAAGAATATATCTTTTTGGGTTTTTTACTAAATTTTTAAAAAATTTTTTCCCCAAAAAAAACTAATGAAATGTAATTTTTTTTAAAAACCACACAATTTTTAACATCTTCCAAAAATAATTTTTTCCTTTTTACTCTTATGCTAAGAAATTTCCCCGTGTTTCTTCCCCGCTTTCAAAATTTCCCTTTTTTTTGGGGGGGGGGGGAGTAAGTAAAAAAAATTTTTATTGTGCCCTTTTTTTAACCCAAAAATTTTTTTCTTTTTAACACCCCCATTTTAACCAATAAAAAACATTTAATGCTAATAAAATTCCCCCCTTTTTCACGAAAATTTACTTGAAAACCACTTTTTGGCCCCCAAAACATTCTCTTTTATTTTAAAAATTATACATGTATACGTTTTTTTGGAAAGTAAAAAACTTTAAAAAAAAGGTTTAACCCCCCCAAACAAAAAATCCCCCAAAAAGTTCCTAAAAACACGTATCAATACAGAAAACAGGGGGAAAAATTCCCCAACACTTTTAAAAAATTTTTTCCCAAATCTTTTTGGAGCATCAAGACAAACGATTTTTTTAAACCAGAATATTTTCGGGGGTTTCCCAAAAATATTTATACTTTAAAAAGATTTTTTTAGGGGTTTTCAAAATTTTAAAAAAAAGTTAAAAATTTGTTTTTTTTAAACCCAAAAAAAATTTTTTCCGCAATGATCAATAGTTTTTTAAAATTTTTCCCTCAATGTTAAAATACTCAATGGAAAAACAAAAAATTTTGTGTGCTAGAAATGTAGGATGTAAAATTTTGGGGGGACCGGGCGTAGCTAAAAAAAAGGGCCATAAAATGGCTGACTTCGAAAACACGTGACCTTCGACTGGATCCCGTCAACTAAGAATCATGAACACACAAAATCCCAAGCGGGCAAAAAACTAATCATGTGCTAACTTATATACAAAAAAATTAAAAAGGGCTTATTTTTCTTTTGCCGACGCGAAAAAATTTTTTTTAAAAAAAATTTCTTTTCCTTTTAAAAATTTTTTTTTAATGCGCCGATATCGCACCGGGACAGGGTTTCCCCTTTTTAAAATTTTTGGTTTTTTGGGGGGGTTTTGGGGGGAAAAAACTTTTTAAAATTTTTGCAGCTGCAAGGGGCCCCAAAGCACCAAAAAGTCTTTAATCGATACCATAAACCCTCAAAACCCCCGGGGCCTGCCCCACCGTTCAATGCCCTCATCAATCGAAACCAAAAAACAGACCCCCGGGGGCCCGCAGCCGGTTTACGGAAAATTTTGCCCCCAAAAATTTAAAACCAATTTTTTTTAAGAAATTAAAAAAATTTTCGAAGAAAAACCAAGCAATTTTTAAAAAAATTCTATGCGACAAAGTTTTGTTAAATATGGGGTTTCAGCCCCCACCCCACCCCCCTTTAAGGGTCAGGACTCTTTTAGGGCCCCCATTGGGGCGTTAAAACGGGGAAAAAATGGACGTTTTCCACCCCTATGCGACGAAAAAAACCATTTCCTATAGAAAACCTTTAAAAACTTTAAACAATTCCGGATACGAGATGTAAAAAAAGGGAAAACAAACGTTTAAAAAAAACCAAAGATAAAAAACCCCCAAACGTTAAAAAAACGGGGGTTTTAACAAAAACCCCCCCTTTTTTGGAAAATTTTAAAAACGTTTTTTAAAAACGTTAAACTCGAAAAAATGGGCTCTAATTTTTTAAAAAAAAATTTCCCCTTAAACACTCTTGATTCGTTATTGAGCCCCTTTAAGGGGTTTTTCTTCCCCAAAATTAAAAAATTATAAATAAATTTTTTAAAAAATAAATTAAAATATTTTTTAAAAAACTGATATTTCTTTTACATTTTTTAAAAATTCCCCATTAAAAACTTGCAATGCGATTATTCAACCTCCTTTTTCCCAATTTAAACGTTTTCAAAAAAAATAAACCCCCCAAAACCCTTAAAAGAATTTATCACAAAAAAAGTTGTCTAGGGAAAAAAAGCAGTTTTGCCCGCGGCGATCTTTGCGCTTCAAAAAAATTTTAAATAATTACATGGCCCGTAACTGACTCGATTTTTAAAATTTGTAAAACCCGGGTAGACAGAGTCTATTGCTTTTATCGATTATTGACATAAAAACAATTTTCTTTTTTCTTTCCCTCTTCATAAACCGCGCGCGTGCGTGTGTTTTATCTTTTTTTCTCCCTTCCTTCCCCTAAAACTCTTCATTTCTGGATGCGCTTTTCTAAATCACGATTTACAATTATTTGAAAATTTAAACACGTCTCACCCGTCCTGGGACAAATAATTATTTTTGTATGACTCTGCGTTTACGAATAAAACCGAACATTTAAATCTCTCTATATATGCGTATTAATGTTTTTTTTCTATCATTTCTCTTTTTCCCTCGTCATATTTCCCCGAAATGCGCGCGTTGTTCTATCGTTTGTACCGTTTTTGTTTTATTTTTAATTTTTCGCCCTCTCTTTCGGCGAATTCGAAGGTATTCTTTTACTGGAAGTCTAGTAAATAAGGCGGAACTACGAGAGTAAAATGAAAAATAAATCCAATAATATCATTCGTTTATCGGAATTTCAAGTCCTGTCTCGTATAATAATATTCGTCCTAAACTTTTTTAGCGAAGTGAATAAATATGTGAAATAACCCTAAACAAACAGAAACTTGTCAATCGATGAAAATATTAAACTTTTTTCCGCAGTGCACTATATATTGAAAAATCTAAACGTTTCTCCTGATTTACCTTTCCAGTCCTTACTTTACGAATTTCTAATAAGTAAATACGACATGTTTTCATACTCGAAATGTCATCAGTAAACTTGTATGTTCAAGTATATGGTTTCGCTTTCTCCGTCCTACAAAACATCTCTCTCACTCTCTCTCTCCCTCTCTCTACCCCTCTCTAAATGAGTATGAGTGTTCTTATTTATGTTTTCCTTTTTTCTTTTTCTATTTTTCCCATATTTTACTTTTGTTTCTATATGTTTATGTAAAAAATGATTTGTAATTCTTAATGATTCGCCATATATTCACAATTTAAACATCAAGGAAAAATCTCAATAAGCTTTTAGCTTTCGATTTCATCCTATTTTTTATTATGTTTAAATGAATTGTATTTGTAAAAGATATCAATAAATATGTTTAAACTAAGTCTGTCTCGCGATCGATTTTTCCATTACGAAGTTCTCCGGACCTATACACAATTAACGATCAGATTTCAAAACCGACCAATCGTCGAACGCGTCAGTGGAACGCATATGTACACCCCCCCCCCCCCCCCCCCCCCCCCACACACACCACACCTTTCGTTCTCTCGCTCTCTCTCTTCATGAGTGCGTGCTGCTTAGGATCGATCGGTTTTTCAACGGTTTTAACATAAACAAATATGGATGTATACGAAGCTTCGAAAATCGCATAAAGTCGTTTGAAAAATCGTTTCTGAACAAAACGTTATTTTTTTTTAACGTAGGAATACCTTTATATTTATATCGTAATGCGACCCTCGTGGCGATTATATTCACTGGCTCGTATCTTTCCTGAACGATTTGTGCGAAATTTGCTAAAACTATGTAGTGAAAGTTGCGAAAATTCCGGGACCCTTGTACGAAAGCCGGTGTATTAAAAAACTACTATATTTAGGCTATATTTATTTATGAGTATCTTTCGTTGATAACTTATTTATACATAATTATAGGTCGGTGTTAGCCTTTTTGTAGCTTAGTTTATCATTTCTTAAACGTATATGTCTTAATTACGAATAAATTACTTACGTTATCATGAGAACCGTATCATACGATTTTATTTATTTATTTATTCATTTATTTTTGTCAAACGTACGTGGACGAAGTAGTAGTAGTAGTAGTTGTTGTTGTTGTTGATGATGTTTTTTTATGTTGATATTAATTCGTTTGAATAAATCGAGACTCTGAGGTGTTATCACAACGCTTCTTTACATTTTGTTTTTGTAGTTTTTGTTTATGTAGAAGAGTATTTGTAGTAGCAGTAGTAGTAGTAGTAGAAGTAGTAGTGGTAGTAATGTTACTTTCTAGGGGCAAAATAATTCTCGCATATACACGCGCACGCTTTAAATATCGATTACCACTTACAGTAACCGTATAATGTATCGACAATAGAATACGTTTATTATACAACGGGCACATCATTGATTTTATTTTTCTGTAGAAGGGTAGTTTTAAATAACGAACAGATATATAGAGTTGTTGTTTTTTATTATTGTTACGAGTAATATATATATATAAATATACAAATACGTGTCTACAGTATCATAGGTAGGAGGTTCATCATTTTAGTCACTACCAAACGATCATTGCGTCGTCGATTTGGGTCAAATTCTTGCAAGATGCGTTTCATGGTTTGTCCGCCGCATCGTTTTATAACGTAATAAACGCAATACAACCCGCAAATGGTTGACGTCGACTGTTGTAACTGTCCTTCTACGCGGAAGTTTCATGGTTTTCGATCTTTTAATATAACCTTTTTTTTTCCCCGTTTAACTTTTCCGCGTTCCTACCTGAATCGACGACATAGCGTCCTTGGTGTTCGGATTTCTGTGATTTCATTTTCATCGTACTTGGTTTGAAGACATTCATAAAACATAAGTCGTATTGACCTCATCGTCCTCGATTTCGATGGCGTCGTTCTCATCTTCTTGATTTCGGTGACATCATTCTCATCGTCCTTGATTTCAATGACATCGTGTTCATCGTCCTTAATTTCGATTTGTTTTATGTATGCAGTGTTCTCTATTTATTTTTCCAAATCGAAATTTAGAAGATCTATCTGATTTTATACGAATGCTGATTTTAAAATTACAAATTACAAAAACAGAAGGTAAACCCCAAGAAGCGAGGTAACTCTGTACAACTTACCGCACCCCCTCCCCCATGGAACGCCACAGCTGTCTTATGTTCGGTATTGATGTTTAGATGGGTCAATATAGCCTTTTTAGGGATCGTGTTATCATCATGTGGGGTTGTTATGTCATCTTGTTGGGTTGTTATATCATCATGTAAGGTTGTAATGTCATCTTGTTGGGTTGTTAAATCATCATGTGAGGTTGTAATATTATCATATGGATTGAATGTCATTTTTTCCTTCTGTGATGTTCAATTCACTTGCTGTGTGGTGCAGTTGTCCTTCTGTAATGTCCACTTGACTTGCTGTGTGGTGCAGTTGTCATTCTGTTACTCCACTTGTTGCTGTGTGATGCAGTTTCCTTCTGTGATGTCCACTTGACTTGCTGTGTGGTGCAGTTGTCCTTCTGTGATGTTCAACTTGACTTGCTGTGTGATGCAGTTGTCCTTCTGTGATGTTCAATTGAATTGCTGTGTGGTGCAGTTTTCCTTCTGTGATGTTCAACTGACTTGCTGTGTGGTGCAGTTGTCCTTCTGTGATGTTCAATTCACTTGCTGTGTGGTGCAGTTTTCCTTCTGTGATGTTCACCTGACTTGCTGTGTGATGCAGTTGTCATTCTGTTATGTCCACTTGACTTGCTGTGTGTGCGTTGCTTCTTATGCACTTGACTTGTTTTTTTTCCTTTCGGTTGATTAGAATTACATCCTGTTCATTAATATGCTGTCATGTACAGGTAGTATGCTGTGATGTTGTTCTCTCCTTTGTCGTTCATTCGGCACATGTACTGTTCCGATGAAGTTCGAAATGTTTCGCATTGACGACATCGAGTTGAACATTTCCTTATTTTCATTTCTTTTATGTTGGATGTTAAGGGCACCCAAATTTTAAGAGTTCTTTGTGTTAGACAATATACAAACAAGTATATTTACCAACTTTTGAAGTTGCAAAGACTCACATTCTAGTTCTTTATTTTATTTTATTTTGTGTGTGCAATTTCTCAATACAAATGCAGTTTTAGTTTAAAAAAAAATGCAACCATGTTATGTTTTGCATTTTATTTTTACATTTTAAGATTTCTTTTTTACATCAGTGGATTTCATCCGAAAAGATAAAAAATAAACTGCGATCCTTGGCGAGCGTTTTATATTTTCTAAACCGAGCAGGATAAACTTATCTTCATTCAACACTTACCAAGTATTCTATTTATCGTATTATTTCTGACTAAGGCTTGACTTGACTTGACTATTTGAGTTTACCGTCGCTTCGACAGTATTTCAGTCATATAGCGACGTCCAGCTAATTGCAGGAGGGGGAAGACCTGGAATGCACGGAGGCATTCGGGTAGTACCACCGACCTACTGCAAGCCAGCTGGAAGGCTTCCTCACATGAAAATCCTATTGACCCTGCAGGGATACGAACCCACGCGGTGATGGGCTGAGTGAGTGTTTAAGTTCTATAGGCAGTTTATACCACAATGTAAGTCTGGTGATATGACAAACTGTATTCAACAACTTTCAACAACTTTTGATAAAATTTGTTGAAATTATTATATCGATCAATAAAAACACCCTTTTTAAATGCCTTTTCTTGTAACTAAAACTTTTTATTGAGAATTAAGTAAAAATTGCATAATAAAATATAAACATTTCGCTTAGACAATTGAACATTACAGATAGGTTTCTTTGATTTCCATTCACTTGCAATACTTTTTACTAATTACAGTTTTGTCATGTTGTAAAATGCAATGTATTTTATCAGGAGATATTTTCTTTATCTTTTCAGATGAAATCCACTGATGTAAGAAAATTCTAAAAACCAAAACATAATTATATTTGCTTTTTTAACATAAACTGCATTTTTATTGAGAATTTGCATAAAAACACTGGCGTAGCTTTCTATAGGTACATTAGGCACATGCCTACACATTTTTTTTTCAAAGACTAAAAATAAAAACAGCTCGGAAAGGCGAAATAGTGGTCAAACAATTAGAAAGAATCTGTGCTATGGTATCAAAGTGAACTTTCGAATTATTATAAACAATATTATGTTTATATGTAACGTAAAATTATATATTTTTCAGACTTGCGTTTTTTCTAATGCAAATGCACTAATGCACGAAACTATATGCTCTACTAATGTAATATTTATGCATCGATATGACGATGCTTAAGAGCGTTAATTATGTGTTTTCTGTTATTAAATTTATGTTATAGGGAGTACGTCAACAGGTTTCACTGTTTGATTAATACATAGAGGAAATTTGTTTGTTTTGAGTGAAAATGGAAAATATCTCATCGAGAAGTGATTCTATTTAATATATTCAAGAGTGCGTAGCGCGCGAAAATGTTAAGATTGTACATGTATCACCTCGAGATGAGATGTATTCCATATTCACTCAAAACAAATTTTGTTTTTATTTTATGTTTACTGCTGCTACATATCCATGTACATACCCATTATATGTAAATAGATAGTCCCGGCAGATCTATATCACCCACATTGTGAGATAAAGATATGACTTGACTATTTGATTTTTGCCGTCGCCTCGACAGTATTTCAGTCATAAAGCAACGTCAAGCTAATTACAGGTGGAGGAAGACCCCGAATGCACGGAAATATCCGGGTAGAACCACCGACCTACCGCAAGCCAGCTGGAAGGCTTCCTCACATGAAAATCTGAATGAAAATCCGGGATTCGAACCTATGCGGTGAGGGGCTGAGTCTCGGCCACGGAGGCCCCACGTGAGATGTAGATTTAATCTCACTGATAAAACACAGTATTTCAACAGAAAGTATTAAATAAAAACTCTAATGTCAGTCTCACGTGTAATTCAAACACACACACGTAACAATAATTATTACAAATTCATGATATTAGGTGCTTACATATAACTGATCTAGATGCACGTTTGTTCTCAGAGCGTTATGAGTGAGAGTCATGAGTGTAAAGGCTACTAATAAGTATTTAATAATTGCTTGAAAATCTACATAAAATGGGTATATTCCCATTAAAAAGAAAGCCTCAAAACCAATCAGATTGTTCACACGGCCATGCAAATATCAAAAGTCCCCCGACAGATCCTCCGCGGTAGGAAAACATACCTACACATTTAGTGAATCCAAGCTACGCCCCTGAAATACTACTAGAATGTGACTTTTTGCAACTTCAAAAGTTGGCAAATATACTTGTATATTGTCTAACACGAGGGATCTTAAAATTTGGGTTGTCCTTTAACATACAACGCTAAATAAATGAAAACAGGAAAACAGTGAAATAAGGATATAACGGTAAACCAACTCGGTATCGTCAATTCGCAACATTCGGACTTCATCCGAACAGTACACGTGCCGAATGAACCACATAGGAGAGAACAACATCACAGCACACTACCTGTACATGTCAGCATAATTATGAACAGGTGAAATACTAATCAACCGATCACAATGTCAAGTGGAGGTAACAGAAGGACAACTGCACAGCACAGTAAGCCAAATGGATATCACAGAAGGACAATGACCCACAGGAATGAACCAAGGAAGTGGACATAACAGAAGACAACTACTGTACCACATATTTAGTCAAGTGGCACCACCCAAAATGGCAAATCAACCCCACATGATATCTCATATAATAACTTAACAACCACACATGATGTCTTTATAACCTCACACAATGACATTGCAACTCCATATGATAATATTACAACCTTACATGATGATATTACAACCCCACATGATGATATAACAACCCAACAAGATGACATTACAACCTCACATGATGATACAACAACCCAACAAGATAACATAACAACCCCACATGATAATAACACGATCCCTCAAAATGCTATATGGACCCATCTAAACATCAATACCGAATATAAGACAGCTGTGGCGTTCCATAACAATGACATGAGAAATTAGCTGTAGAGTTGTGTTTTTCAGTGGTATAAACAGGTAACATTACTGGTAAGGATATATTTTGAGAGATAATGAACCTCTCTAATTGTCCGGAACAGGAAAAATCCTTTGTAAAGCTGTCCCAATAAATATTCCTGTATCGGAGAGGTGGGTGGGGTATGGAAGGCTTTGAATTCCCGGTGTTTATTCATATATAAAGAGGTCGATTTTTTTAAAATAAATATCAGGGTCCTGTGCTTTAACGTATGGAAGATTATTTATGTAAATATTACAACACGCTGACCACCGAATACTTTATGAAAACTGATATGTGCTTGCAAATATATATATACCTTATTGCTTTGTTGTTAGGGGTTTTAAAAATAAATGGTATGTGCTTACTGACTAATAATATAATTATAAAATTTGCAAGTTAATGGCAATTGATTGCAGGTCTTAAAAACGCAAAGAGTTAAAACCATAATACATTTGCAAGTATAATAGCACTTGCTCAAAACAAGTTGACACTTAGCACTACACACTAAACATACTCGAAGCTGTGAACCAAAATGAACATTTACATTTTGCTAGGGCCAATTGATCCTTCTAACATTCTCAGTACAGAATATACGACGAAGCGTACCATTGCACATGTGTACATGTACCAGGACGAATCGTACCAGTTTATAGGACGAAGCGTACCAGTTTACAGGACGAAGCGTACCAGTTTACAGGACGAAGCGCACCAGTTTATAGGACGAAGCGTACCAGTTTATAGGACGAAGCGTACCAGTTTATAGGACGAAGCGTACCCCCAACAAGTCAAATTTTAGTTATTTGAATTTAATGTCAATATGTTTAGTATCTATAACGTTTAAAAATAGCCATTAATGGATAAAAAAAATAGACCCTTATTCCAAAACGGGGCCGTAAGCAACTTGAAATTGTCTGAATGATATGTTTATGCCTTTGTACATAACATTATAGGAAGAGTTTTCCTGTACTTTAGATATAAAATGAAAGAATGAAATATCACCAATGCCGTATTTAAGTCGCTTATCCATCCGACTTAAATAATTCCTGAAATTCGATAGAAATCGGACATGACCTTTCAGTGATTGACGTTTTATGGACTACCCAGTAACTCATATGAAAATGTACAAATACTGAGTAACTCATGATTTTGTATGTAAAACCAGCACATGGGTCTATAATGTTATCATAAAAAATCTAGATTTTTTAATGAGACTTTGTTGATATGGCGTTATCGAATGTCCATATACAAATAAAACAGAGGAACACAAATGACTGGGTATATTGTAAGAGAGACCATTGTCGTGTTATGCGTGACTTGAGGCGTGACGCGCCAGGCTGCGGCTAGGTAGGTTAAGGTATTTGTCACCCGATACCGGCTTTGAATTTGGATAACTGCTGCTACCTTTTATACGTGGCTAAGTCGGTTAAAATCACGTAACGCTTCTAGTATCTCTGAGTCCTTGGTATACTCGTATGTTTGTATTAGTTAGGTCTTTTGACATTGTGGTGCACCCATTCTTCTTGTAAGGCTCTTTTATTGTGATTGAGTTTTGGGGAGCAGGAATCGCACATGTTATACTCTGTGTAATTGGTTCGTGTCGGATTAGTTCATATACAAAGAGTGGGCGGTTTACTGTGCTTCGGGGGTCGGCTTAAGAGTTTAATTTACTCGTGAGATTTTCAACAAGTAAATAGCTTCTAGTGACATGAAGGATGGGTCTATGTGGCTTCGGGTATTATGCTGTGTCATAATATAGTTAATTGCGTTCGAAAAAGGAGTGTACAGATTTGTGTTATTAGGACGAGAATCCCGTATCTGAGATTATTGGCCAGAAAGGTAAGAAAGAACTACCGGTGTCTGGGTTATATCAGGTAGAGTGTTCATTATATGCTGTATCAGGGTTGTTTTGATCGTTAGGGATATTTCCAGTAAATAAAGTTAGATTCATCTGGAAAAGACCGAATGAGTCTACTACAATCAGCACATTGCTGGCTCGGGTAATACATTGTGCAGATAATTATATACATGTAGATATTTTTATATAACAAAAATAATTGCATCAGTTTTATTGATGTGACTGTTCTAATTATCGATTTAAGAAGAAAATAGGACTTAAGTTCGGCGAATGTTATCTTGATATTTATTTGATTATTATTTTTATACATTTTTATATCACATTAATATAATATACAGTTCACAAATAATAGCACTAAACATGTATATACAAACAGTTGTTAAAGTTATTGATATAATTATATACCAATATGATTTAAAATTACAAACGTTAAATGATTCAATCATTGATACCCTTGACATTATGGATATGGTTTGTAAGGAGTCAAAATTGAATACTGAACATTCTGCTTTGTTTTGTATATGAAGGGCTACAGTACCTGATAGAACGTTTCAGTTTTTATTTTCTTTTAAAGTTGAATTCTTCTACTAAAGTTAATTAATTTTAATGGACACTTATATTCAAGTAATGCATTTTGTCCATAAATAATATAATTATATGTATATTTGATTTATAAATTTAAGCATACACATTGCAAAAATAAAGTTAACTAGTTTCACTTTTATAAAGGTCATTTTTTTCAATTTTAAAAGTTCATGTTATCTATGAAAATAATTCCATACACATATTTCTGATGTATTATAAGAACGGCGCATATCTAACACTGTTTTATTTATGCTTACTACATGTATTTATGCATTATGTACTTATATATATCATGCAATACTATTTACATCTATATGCATCTCTAAATACATTATTTAGCCGTAATATTTAGCCTCACATTTTAAGAAAAATGTTAAGACGGGAAATGTATCATTTTCACCGATTTAATCACAGACACATCAAACAAAGATTGGCAGGTGGTCTAAATCTAAGTGAAGTTTACAAAATACAGGACTTTCCTATCTCTTTTTAATAGGTCTTTCGTTTAATGTTTGTTATTATTCTTTTTTTTTGTTTTGTTTTTCGTTATTATTCTTGACAGTTTAAAATATCTTTCAGGGAAAAATTATTTTGTTAAAGATTGCAGTTCTTTGTTTTGACATTCAACTTTATAAGACTCTATATCCCATGCGTTATGCAGTTGTCTTTTTGTGCTTACAATTTTAGAAGGCTGGTGTTTAAATTAACACGTACCTTTTAATCAACGATTCTTTTGATATTGTGTATAACGCTGACTTCCTATGCTATTGATATATCTTAAAAGACTTAACATAGCTGTGTTTTGTCATACTTTTTGTTGATTAAGGTGCTAAAATATTTATATTGTTTAATAATAGTTTATTGTTTGATATGTAGATAAGTAGATATGTTGATAAGTATGCCAGGGGGCGATGTCACACTCGATAAGGCGAGACATTGTCCAGAGAACTGTAGTTGTTGTATATGTCAAATATTTGTTTGGCTTAAGGTGTCCCATAAACTAAAATTTTGTTTCCTTGTGTAACAAGGAACATAATAGCAGAGTCTCATATTTATGAATTATTTGTGTTTCGACTCAACCGACACTATCATGTGTGTTCAAAATATTCAAAGGTTGGGTGTTATATTATTAGCGAATTATCAAGACCCCCCCCCCCCCCCCCCCCCCCAACACACACTTTCGATTTCATCATGAAGAGCTTACTGTTTGACTTGAATATATGAATAAATATCATGTGATTAATATATGACTTAGATAGAGAAATATACAAATAGTTTATTTAACATTACATGTTTTATAGCAATATACAAAACGACAGGCCTGTTTATTTTGCAAGAGAAATACTATATATCAAGACCTAGAGAAATATAAGTATACCAAGTGCGTACTATCGGACTTAAATATATAATTATATATTGTGTTTCCTGTCTTACTTGATAGCATCAATGTTTCTCATTTTATCACGTGTTGTATGCATATATTCAATTTTGAATATGGACATAAAAACCAGACACTGGGACACACAGAACAATATAACACAGTAATTGTGGGTTGGCTCCTAACACATGAACATAAATGTAACACATGCTTCCCGTAACTTAAGAGGTTGAGGTAGTCTAGAAAGTTAGTGAACGTTGAATAAAAAATGGCACTTTTAGGTTACTTATTATTTTGATCGACATGGTTTAAAAATATATATATAGGATCTGACATGAATTGTTATTTCAAATTTTACTAAACGAGTTCTTGAAAAATTTATTAAGCGAGCCTCCGGCTATATATTATTCAGCATGTCTATACATGTATATATCATGAAGTTTGTCTATACATGTATATATCATGCAGTATGTCTATACATGTATATATCATGCAGTATGTCTATACATGTATATATATCATGCAGTATGTCTGTACATGTATATATATCATGCAGTATGTCTGTACATGTATATATCATGCAGTATGTCTATACATGTATATATCATGCAGTATGTCTATACATGTATATATCATGCAGTATGTCTGTACATGTATATATCATGCAGTATGTCTATACATGTATATATCATGCAGTATGTCTATACATGTATATATCATGCAGTATGTCTATACATGTATATATCATGCAGTATGTCTATACATGTATATATCATGCAGTATGTCTATACATGTATATATCATGCAGTATGTCTATACCTGTATATATCATGCAGTATGTCTATATCTGTATATATCATGCAGTATGTCTATACATGTATATATATATCATGCAGAATGTCTTTACATGATTATATCAGGCAGTATGTCCTCTACCTGTTTATATCATGCAGCATCTCTATACATGTATATATCATGTAGTATGTCTATACCTGTTTATATCATGCAGTATGTCTATACCTGTATATATCATGCAGTATGTCTATACCTGTATATATCCATGCAGTATGTCTATACCTGTATATATCATGGATGTCTATACATGTATATATCATGTAGTATGTCTATACCTGTTTATATCATGCAGTATGTCTATACCTGTATATATCATGCAGTATGTCTATATCTGTATATATCATGCAGTATGTCTATACCTGTATATATCATGCAGTATGTCTATACCTGTATATATCATGCAGTATGTCTATACTGTATATATCAGGCAGTAGGTCTATACCTGTTTATATCATGCAGCATCTCTATACATGTATATATCAGGCAGTATTTCTATACCGGTTTATATCAGGCAGTATACCGATATATATATATATATATATAAGACAGTATGTGTATTTAGTTAAATATATCATACAGTATGTCTATACCGACATCATCAATGTCGATGATGAGGAGGTAATTGTACTTAATAACATGGTTTCATTGTAACATGGTTTCATTGTAGCACATTCTTCCTGGAAATACCTGCACGTATGGATTGGTGTCATGCATTTTTTTTTTTGCGATCATCATCATCAACATCATCTTCCTCATTATTGCTTATATCATGATCATTATAAACATAACGTAGGTGATGATGATGATGATCATCATCAGCATCATGCTGATGATGATAACACTTACTCTTTTGTTGTCGATGTTGTTGATGATGAATTTGAAAGTACTTCAGAACACCATTATTTCGAAGATATTTGTATACGTATAAAGTGTCAACTCTTAAATCAAGTTTTGAACAGGCAATATCTTTTTCTCTGTTGTAACGTCTGTGGGAAGTTGTCTGGTTCAGTAAACCAACGGCTTGACACTACGAAACTCAGTGTTCATTTCTTCCCACAACATATTCATTTCCATAGTAAATTGCAGAAGTAAATCACTTATATGGCCTTTTAACGTTATATACAGAATATCAGAAATGAAATGATATGTGAATGGCTGGTTCGTTTGAGGTGAAAATAGAACACACACACACACACACACACACACACACACACACTGTATAATGTTTATATCATAATTACTATCCGGTGGCCGAGTGGTTAGAGCGTCCACCTCGGGAGCGGTAGGTCGTTTGATCCCCGGCCGAGACATACCAAAGTCGTAAAAAATGGTACTGTTATTGCTCCCTTGCTTGGTGCTCAACATATATGGGTAGTTGCAGGACTGTTTGGTCCGGTGTCAGGATAATGTGACTGGTTGTGGTATCATGCCACATGTCTACGGCATGATACTGCAGTGTAGCACTAAATTGTCTCAAGTAGACATCATCTCCAAATGACTTAGATACTGTCGGTAGGAAGTTAAACCCAACAAACAAACAAACATAATTACTATATCTGCCATTATTATCAATTTTGCCATAAGTATATTCACATACAAAACAATGAAATTCAGATACATTTAATATAATCGTATTGTAACACTTACACAAAGTCAATGATATATAGGCGTTAATATAAAAGATGGAAATTTTGAACTAATTGATTTTTTTTCATGGCACAGTTGATATATTAAGTCTATCAAATAACAAAATATCTATGGATTTTAAGCTGTCGCAAACAGCATCTTTCCTTAGATTCGCAAATGAAATTTGCTGTAAGTTCTTTATTAATGTTAATGGGATATAGCGCTTGTAAAGCCTAAACATAGGCCCTTAATTATGATTTTGTCAAATGTAAAGTATATTTATTTCCAACATTCGGGATAATATTTTATTTTGTGATGCGCTTTTCGCGATAACAAATAACATTTTAAGAACTCTGAAAGTTTTCCCAAATGTTAGGTAATACTGTACCATTAAGATGAAATAAAATGCTTAACATTTTACGATTATGTTTAATAGTTTGGGAATCAAATCATAATATTGCTTGAAACACTGATATGAGTCTGTAGTTGCATTAATACCACATAAAAACGTGATATACGCCAACCTGGCTACATTTCTTAGGTATTTTGATTTTCCGCGTCGTCAGTTTTTCTTAATTTTATTTCAAAATAACTGTTTCCCGATATCCGTGAAAATTAAAATACTTTATCATACACTTTAAAATATCATGCGCTCCTGCATAAGCACGTCTTTTGTCGTTTAATATAATTGCTATGAAATAAGCAATAAACTATTTGCATACGTATTGTACTGATTATGAAAATTCATGTTATGGCTCGCTAAGACAACCACGGTCTTCGTCATTTTATGGTCCATGTTAGGACTCGCTGTCGAACAATCTCACGGTCACTGAGGGAGCGGTCGAACAGAGGTTCTTTTTGCAATTTGACTCTACCTGTAAATGTTCAATAATTGTCATTCCCTTGAATACATATTTCACAATATTTTGATTTCGTTAAAGATTACATAGCTGCAGAAATACATGTACATTTTTACGTAGACTTTTCGAACTGATGTGAAACTGATAGCTAACAAAAATGTAATGTTAGGATTTTTTAAAAAGAGAGGCCATATCGTTGTTTGGTCTGGAGATACATGCAATGGATTTTTTTGTTTGAAATAGTCGTACACTTCCTTGTTGACTTCCTGCTCCCTGTGGTCCAGTGGTGAGTGTATTCGCTAAAAAGAACCGGGTAGGTTCGATCCCTGTCTGCGACATGTCAGTTGTACCGGTATATATATATATATATATATATATATATATATATATATAGCTCCCTTGCTTGGCTCTGAGTATGTAAGGGTAGTTCAAGGACTTGTCGTCCAACTACAGGATAATATGACTTGGTTTAGTTCAGGTCACTTGTTGCACGGCGGGATATCGTTGTGGAAAGATACTGTTTCTGTCTCATGTAGATAAAATTCCAAAAACTGGTTGGATGTTTAACCGAAGAAAGCACGTATCAAGGCGGGTCACATATTATATTAACCCTTTACTTTATATAGACTCGTTTTGACACATTGGCAAACCAAGATCAGACAGTTCCTACAGGATCAGAGTCTCATCTGTTTACTCATACAGTACTGTAGCTCAGATTCTACTCAGTCTGCAAGGAAAATATATTGTTTCATATACTATTAAAAGTTCAGAAAATTAATAGTGATCATGTGATAAATGTGTACATAAATATTCATGAGGTAAAGGTTTAAAGAAGTGCTTACTGAAGAAAAAAAAGTTAATATTGATGTTCAACGTGCATTTTGAGACTGAACTCATAGCGAGATGAAGGACGAGTATAAATCACCGCGACTGTTTTAGTATTCATCCATTTAGAACTTGGCATTAAGACTTGACTATTTGAGTTTACCGTCGCTTTGACAGTATTTCAGTCATATAGCGACGTCCAGGTAATTACAGGTGGAGGAAGACCCGAATGCACCGAGGTCCGGGTAGAACCACCGACCTACCGCAAGCCAGCTGGAAGGCTTCCTCACATGAAAATCCGAATGACCCTGCTGGGATTCGAACCCACGCGGTGAGGGGCTGAATGAGTGTTAAAGTCAGCGACTTTACCTTCTCGGCCACGGAGGACCCTTGGCATTAAGAGATAATGATTTTTAAAGAGGTTTTACTTGAATTGATTTCGTTGATCACCATTATTGGTATTACATACATGTGTATGCTGGCATGAATTTGTGTAATCGTCTGTTTTTTATACCTTAAATTAAACAGCAAATATTAGAAAAAGAAGATAATTGATGTTGTTAAATTATCACATATGAACAGTGTGAATGAAATATTGATATTTTCTCCTTCAGCATCTTAAATAGAATTAGACCAATAACAATACAAACGGAGGCGGTGTCATATGGTGTCACATGGCGACTTTTATTTATTTATTTTTTTGCGTTTTTTTTTTCGGTTTGCGTGTACATGAATGTGTATTGCTGTTTTTCAAATATCTATTCATTTTTAAACAGATAAACTTTTCTGTTGAACACATTTGATATGTAGGCCAGGCAATTAAGGGGAAAAAGTGTAATGTTTACTTTTCTGAAGTCAGTGGTAGATCAAAGACAAAATCTATCCCCTCTTTTGTTCAGGGAATGTCAGATGTCATTCTCCCCAATCGACGTATAAAAGAGTAAGTTTCAAGTGATATTCATTATCTATTCCATTTGCGTTACAACATTTTCAATTATTCCTTGTCCTACCGTGCTATGTCTGATTTGCTGAGTGCACAATTAATATGAATTTTCTGTCTTAATCTTGAAGAAAATTGAACGAAAACCCTTTTATGGATATTTCCAGGTAATAACAGAGAAAATCCGGTTTAAGTATTTTTCAGAAGATTCAAAACTGCATTATTGTCAAAGTCACAATGTCATTTTTTTAATGTATATGATTTTCTTAAAAATATTTATAGATTTCTGATGATTTGACAGATGTTTTTTTTTTTTACCTGTTCTCCATGTTTACAATAGACTAACGATAATATTATAATTATCAATGGATCACATACCTTTTCAATTTATCACATAATGCCTCAATATATGCCAGATTTAGCCCCAATAATACTTTACAAATTTTAAATACGACCGTGTTACCACTTTTGTTTGTGAAAATCACATAATTGAACATTAGAGTAAAATACTGTATACGTTACATGTTATCGATTATTCACATGCTATTGAGAAAAGAGTTTTCCTTTGACTAGTGATTGCTTTGCTTCGTGTATTGTCAAGTATTGAAAAAAAAGAAAGAAATATTTTGCAAAGCAAAAGTATCAAATAAATAAAATAGAATTTAAAATTAACCTCGCTTTTAAATGAAACACTTTGAAACAATTTAAAGGTGATTTTGAGACAGATATTGTGTAATATTATATATAGAGATATATATGATATTATAACCTCCGCCTAGGTCCTTTAGATTTATAAAATTAACTTCTTCTTTTTAATTGATAAGTCCATACGATAATAAATGAGATGTCTCGAGAATGATTAATTTAAAAGCCTGGTCACTGAAATGTGGGACAGTGTGTATTAAAGAAGCGGGTCACCCATATACATTGTATGCTACCCGTTTGTACCTTTTTTCTGCTGTCAACGTTTATGAAAGCAAGGTTAATGTCATTCCTGTGCGTTTTATCCTGTACATTTATGTTTTTAGTGCAAGCAGTGACGATGTATGCGTATCGCCTTAAGACTACTGCTTGTGAATAGATATACATGTATTTCGTTAATAGTTGTATGGCTGAGTCATTTATTGGTCTGAAGAGACAGTTAAATGCCTTTATATATCTATGCTAGGTATGTTTTATGTATACAGATTTGATTCTAATAAGATAATACTTCAATTTCACTACACGAACCGAAGGTACCATGAGAGTTACAAAATACAGGACACTAATACACCGCTTTAAGTGCCTAATTATTCATCATTACCGCTCCACGTAGTGGGGATTATCACCATGCCCCACTGCGGTGAACAATAAGGCGTGGTCACGTTACGTTAGCGGGAGGGGTAATCCCTCATCGCGATGCCAATAATGAGGTCGATTATGAGGTGGGGCGGAATTTCACAAGGATAATTTAATTAAAAAAAAAAGTCTTACCCACTTATCCATCTCTCTCTCCCCCTTCTCTTTCTCATTTTGTGTATCTGTCTTTCAAATAAAGACATGCTTTTAATAAAATTAGCTTCATTTCTGCATGTAATACTTAAAATATTGTTCATAGCTTCATTTTTCGTAGATATAAACTTTTTAATTGCTTATATTCTCAAACCTAAACCTACTTAGATTCACATGTCAAACAGGAGTTTCTCGTAAATGAATTGGTCAGTGTTGGATAAACTTATTTAGTTTAATAATATTTTATTGTAGTTTCATTATAATGCTTTCATAAACAAGACAATATGTACAGACTATGAAATAGCACAAGAGGGTTGAGCATCTAGTTATTACAACATTAGTAACAGCCCTCCCCTACGAGTCTAAATAACATGTTTATTATACTAATATAACGGATAACGTTAAAATGATAGATAAAGAGAAAAGCAAATATATAAATATAGGATGAAAAAGAAAATTAACTAGTATGAAATATACTTGAAAATCAGGGCAAAAAACAACAACAAAAAAAAAACAACAAAAAAAAACAACAACAAAAAACAAAGACCTAAACCTAAAGATAAGTAACTCAAATAATCTCGTACATCTTCGGCGCCGCGCGATAGTGTGAGAAAAAGCCGGGGCGCTTGTACTGAAGTAACTACTGCACATGTTTGTGTTCCGACGCCATTCGAAAGTGGTTAACAACATTCTGGCTGTCTTTATTCATTTAGTATATGCATTGTAAAAACAGTCAAAGCATCTACAGCATTAGGTGCACGGGAAGAGCATAAAATATGGCCCTAAGACAACTTCATAGCTGACTTTAACTAGTTGCATACGGAAATAATGACTGTTACGTCCAGCTAATTACAGGTGGAGGAAGACCCCGAGTACACAGAGGTTCCCGGGTAGAACCACCGACCTACCGCAAGCCAGCTGGAAGGCTTCCTTACATGAAAAATCCGAAGTCCCTGCCGGGATTCGAACCTACAGCGGTGAGGGGCTGAGAGATTTGTAGTCCACGACTGTAACCGCTCGGCCACGGCGGCCCCTTTTCAGGAAGGAAATACATGTAGTTAAATTAATGAATAAAAAAAGAAAGACACTCTTTGCTTATACTACCGCAGATATTACCTATATGACGAAAAATAGTGAAAATGATGCTCCAGCGCTCATGTTTGTACTGGCGCAATATGTTTAATGTATTTTTCCTTTCCATATCGGCATTTTTTTTTTGTAAGAATGACTTTATATATTTACGAATATTTTAAATATAAGCATATATTCCGGTCCCGTTGCCGTATAGTTAGAGCGCCAGTCCTGGAATCTAAAGGGCGTGGGTTCGATCCCCTGACGCGACATACCAAAGTCGTAAAAATTAGTATTAGTAGAGATCCCTTGCTTTGATACTCAGCATATAAAGGTTTTTCCAGGACTGGTTTGCCCGGAGTAAGAATGAATGCCATGCCCCCGTAAGGGCCTTTACCTTTGGGGTCAAGGTCATTTTGAAGGTCAATGTCACCTGGTGGATAGAGATGATCAAGATGCATGCACCTGTGAAGTTTGGGGGCTGTAGATGGAAGGACCTCCGTGTTATGGTCAAGGTTAAAGTTTTGTGACAAAAAGACAGATAGACGTTTGACAAACAAACAGACCGACCAAAAACAATATACACACACTATTACTGAGCAAATTCACATAAAAAGGATTAAAGAATAGGACAAAACACCATGATAATTTATTTTAGTTAAGACAGAAATAATGAATCGTTGCATTGATCGATGTTTTGCTATCGCTTAGTAACACTGAACTAGATTTTCCACGGAATACACCTGTCCAACTCTCGTTCTGGCGCGATAATATACGATATTTCGCCGAATTGCTTACCTTTGGGTTTAGGTCTTTGGCTGAACCTACCAAAATACTCATACTCATTACAACGCTATTATAATCAAATCATTATTTAAAACAAGAAATTTTTTTAAAAAAGATATTCGTCGTAGCTAAATAATTGTCAATTGCAACATGTAAAACATTGAAACTACAATGTATTATAAAGTTGGAAACGTTAGCAAAAATTTTTATAAATAAGATTATGGGAGGTTTACAAACTAAAAAAGCTAATCTACCAATTTCCATTAAATATTATGCACTTGCTGAATGCTGATTATTTTTAAAGTAAAGACAATTCATCATAAATCGCGTAAATCCGATTATTGTTTCCAGATCCGCTGGACTGCACAACTTCTCCGCAGTAGAAGGCCGAGTCCTTTAAAAGTAAAAAAAAACATATATAAATTGTGTTAAAAATAGACATACACCTGCTTCTTATTTAGTTGTTTTAAATCATATGCAAAGCAGCATTCCTAAATTGATATGGAAGTGTTAAATTTTCATTACTGCGTTACCTTTCATGTTTAAACTGAAAAAGAAACCTGTTATATTAAGTAGAAAGATATATACAACCTGAAACTCCCATTTTTAAACTGGAATATCCTAAAAATAATTCATACATTGCATCTACTCTGGCTTCATTTGTATACCAACATTTTTATTGGTTGAAGAAGTAGGTCAAAATCAATATTATACAGCTACGCCGAAAAAATCTAAAATTCTGTCGGGCGAAATCAGAGATGTAAACATTTTAAAAGCACAGCATTTGTAAGAAAATTATCAACTACATGATGCCGTCAGAGGCCATTCTCGACCAATCTTACACGCATGTATTTACATATATATGTTACAGTGTTGTGGAGATCATGCGGGCTTCTTGGTTCTTCTCGTGCCAGTTGCACGTGCGCAACTCGGTCGTTGTTGCCTTGTCATTCCTCATCAGTGCCACTACCCTCACTATCGTGTTGCAGTCGGTCTATTTACACCAATATGTCTTCATGGTGAGTTTGTGTTCCCTCTGTGATCATTTATTTTATTTTATTTCATTTGGCTGTGGCATATACTTTTCTAGTTTTTCTACCCTTCTTCTCCCTTTGCCCATCTTCAGTGTGGTCATACCACGTGGTAATCGTATATGAAGTCATTTTAAGCACAAACACCACAATTTGTCTCGATTCGAAAAAGAAAACTGCTGTAAGTATTTAATTTCTTCATCAATCATGATAAGATATAGCGCATGCGAAGCGAAAAGTTGTGCACTACACAAAAGCCCTAATAATTCTTTTGTCAGATGTACAATATTTCTTAAAAATCGGGAATACATTATGAGCGATGTGTTTTACGTGTTAGCAAACACATTTTCATGAACTCGAAAGGTTTTCCAGAATGTTAGGAAAATTGTACATCTGACAAAAGAATAATTTGGACCTGTTTTCACAATTTTCCGCTTTGCATTCGCTATATAAAATATTTACCGCAGTTTTTCACTCTGAATCGATACAGAATATTCTTTTCATGTTAGCTTAAAATGACGTCAAATACCACGTGGTATGGCCACACTGACCTTGGGACTTTGTAACAATTGTGTCCTATAATAGACCATGGGCCAGTACTAGTTCAAGAGATTCTTGCCCACAGCTGTGTTCGAACCCGCAACCTTCAGATCCGCAATCATGAACGTTACCACTAGCCCATGCCGCACCTGTTGTGGTAGAACTGTATATTTGGGAATCGTCGTTTAAGGCCTCACTAAGTGGCCGACAATTAAATGGCCGACACTTCATAAAAAATAAAATATATATATATATATATATATATATATATTGTATTTAATGGCCAAGATGGTATATTTAACATATCAAATCCATATGATGTTAAAAAGATCGATATTAGTAAACCTGATCAGCCAGAAAAAGTAGCTTTTAGATCTTAGACCGAAAACTCGGTTTTGTATTACAAACTTGATGCAAAGGGCAACAAGTCGAGTCTTCCACACCTGTAAGTGTGAACTTGACCATGGAGCTAGGGATCCAACGTTTGAATGTTATACTTCAATTCATTCAGACAAGCCTTACTGTCAAATCATTAGATCCAGAAGTTACAGCCCGGTCAAGCAAATCAAACACTATTTGTACCTTCACCTCTAAGTGTCTTCACCTTTAAGTATGACCATGACCTTAGAGCCAGTGACCCAACAGACAGAGCTCTGATACACTTGCAATCATTATAACAAAGGTAACAAGGGAAGACACATTTTGCTCCCCACGCTCCCCATCCCATTCCTGTCAGAATTTGACATCTCTATAACAGTATTAAAGTCAAATAGCAAAATCAATACGGGTCATCTTCTAGTCCTGACCAATCACCATATGAAGTTTGAGAATTATGGGCCTTAGCATTCTCCGGTTATTGATCGTAAACGATATTCACATTCAAGATCAGTGTGACCTTGATCTTGAACAAGTGACACAAAAATCAATAGGGGTCATCTACTAGTCATGACCAATCATCTTGTGAAGTTTGGGGAAAGTGAGCCCATGCGTTCTCTGGTTATTAATCGTAAACGATTTTCACATCCGAGGTCACTGTGATCCGTTCTCAAGTTATTTATCGGAAACGACTTTTATATTCGAGGTCACTGTGACCTTGATCTTTGACCAAATGACCCCTAAATAAACAGGGGCCATCTACTAGACATGACCAATCTCCCCATGAAGTTTGAGGTGGGGCCAAATTTTTTCAATAGGGGCATCTACTAGTCATGACCAATCAACCTATGAAGTCTAAGGAATGTGGGCCAAAGCATTCTCCAATTATTGATCGGAAACAAAATGGTCTACTGACCGACCGACAGACTGACTATCCGACCAACAGACATTTGCAAAACAATATGCTACCTCTTCTTCGAGGGGTGGCATAAAACATACTAAAAACTAAGCTGATCATGATGTGTCAAAGACATGTGCAAATAGCATTAGTACATAAAGATAAATGATGTGAAGTCAAAAATATGCAGCTAGACCAGGACTCAAACCCAGGATCCTTTGCTTAGAGAGTTAAAGTTCTACAGAACAAGAGGGCCATGATGGCCCTAAACCTCTCACCTGAATTCAATTGTTAGAGAGAACATGCCTAAGTAATGATAAAATTGCTCATTATATAAAGTAATTAAGTAACAAAGGGTCAAATTCTGTAATAAATACATGTATGTGTATATGGACAACTGGACTTGATATTGATAACCATTATCATGTTCTATTGAGTTCATCAAAAACTGCACTGTGGTTTCAAAGACGTTGTTTAGATTTTTCTTTTTTTAGCTCTGGCAGCCATCTTGTTAAGCGGAGCAGAATAACTTCAGTTGTTTTTGTGCATATCACCCAATGATCAATCCTATTGAGTTTTTATAAAATCTGCTCAGCGGTTTAGGAGAGGGCGTTTAAAAGATTTTTCCTTTCTTAGCTCTGGCGGTCATTATGATTGGAGAACCACGGAATAATTTTAGGCTTTTTTGTTCAATACCACCTAAGGATCTTTCCTGTGAAGTTTTATTAAAATCTTCTCATCGGTTTAGGAGGAGATTCATTTAAAGCTAAAGCTGACGACGCATGTCAGACAACGAACAAAGGCTCAGGTGAATTAAAACGTTACAGGATTGCTGACACATATCTCACGTAATACAGCTAGGTTAATATATTACCATGTTACAGTCATATTAGGCTTTAAATCAAGACTGGTGAGCTATTATAAAAGTGAAATAAATTTCTCAACATAAGCAGTTACAACCCACTCACCTATAAGGAATTTGTCCTTGAAAAAATGTCCTTGACAAAGACTAAACTGCAACACTATACTGTAACAGCCTAACATTTAATGCAAACTATAACTGGATGAGAAACAAAGAGCTGTCAGGGAGACAGTGCGCTCGACTATTTTCGGTGCTTTATAGTATAAAAACCAGAAATGTGTCCAGAGGACACAGATTCCCCCACTTGTCGCATTTTCCGAAACACCCAGGTGCGCAAGTCATGTCCTGAGTAATCTATCCATGAAGTTTAAAGTCTGTAGTACAAATACTTTCAGAGTTACATGCGTCACAAGCGTAAAATTTCATTTTTTTTTCTCAAAAAAACAAAACAAAGGCTCATAACTCTTTCAACTTTAATGATGTTTCGATGACAACACCCAGGTGCACATGTTCATGTCCTGAATAATATATCCATGAAGTTTCAAGTCTGTAGTACAAATACTTTCAAAGTTACATGCGTCACAAGCATAACATTCCATATTTAAAAAAACAACAAAAAAAACAACAACAAAAAACAAAAACAAAAAAAAAACAAAGGCCTGTAACTCTGTCAACTTCAGCGATGGTTCGATGAAAATACCCAAGTGTGCAAGTTCATGTCCTGAATAATATATCCATGAAGTTTTAAGTCTGTTGTACAAATACTTTCGGAGTTATGCGTGTCACAAAGTTTCGGGTCGGACCGAAGGACGGACGGACAAAGGCAAATCCATTTTTGGTGGGGGCATAAAAAGCCATGCTGAATCCTTCAAGGGCCATATATCTGTCAAAATACATGATAGTGTTTGCTCTTTTCTATTCATTGCATTTAGGTTGCTGAACGAGTATACAAAGTATCAAAGCAATAACTTTATGGGTGTATTTTTATATATTCCATTAAAATCAATGCTAGGGTTATGGGTCTTGGTCAGTGAGCTACAATTATGACCATAAATACATTTGTAAAGTTTCAAGTGAATACCTTTGGTGGGTGTG
>CM037793.1:7073215-7123215 GCA_021229015.1 Solen grandis | reverse complement strand
ACTATATTTTGAATGTGCGACTGCGTTAAATTTCAAAACATAATTCCAAACACTAAGTAGGTTAGTGTTATTTAATAAGCATTAAGTCCATTAAATCGGTCGCGCGGCTTTGCCGCGCAACACCGATTTAATTTCATTAATGCTTACTAAAGAAACACTAACCTATACTTAATTAACACTGACTAACTTAGAGTTTGCCCCGCCCTATTACTACGTTATGCTTCTATATTAGAAGATGGCGCCATATAAGTGTTACGTCAGCGTGTTGTTAAAGTATTCACACACGTGCACGTGCTTTCCAAATATGGATGTAACACATAAATTTCGTGCATTTTTTGACCGTCGGCTCATTTCTTTTTCAGATTTCAATCAATTTATTTGATGGTTGTTTTTTTTTATTTATTTATCTTGTTTTAATTAGTTGAGAAATCAGAAAATATCAACTGATTGACATTAAGGAAAGAACGAAATATGTAAAAAATAATCGTTTAAAAAAGTCGGTGTCAGCGGAAGATATCAAGGCTAGGAATACCCCGGAAATACCAAATCAAACGAGATAACACATGATCAGTAAGTTGTTTAAAAACATTATATCAATTATTTCAATTCTTGTATTTACCAAATTCGTAAACATAGGTACTGGTATAGCTCCCTTGGTTAGCGCTCAGCTTAATAAGGGTAGTTCCAGGACTGATGGCCCGGTGTCCGGATAATATGACTGGGTGTGGTATCATGCCAACTGTCTACGACGTGATATTGTGCAGTGTGACAACACTACATTTGTCTCAAGTAGACATTGTCTCCAAAAGACTTAAATACTGTCGGTGGGACGTTAAACCTAATAAACTATACTTGTATTTTAGTATTTAATTTAGCATCTTTTTCTTTCCTTAGGAGTCCCTTTGCAAAAAAATATTTCCGAAACTCCTCATTCTTATGTAAATGTTTATCTATTAACATGATTATTTAAGCAACTTTAATAAACGTTTACAAAAAACGTCAACATGCGCCAGTGTGCACACCTCGTGTGTAGTGATCGGTGTAGTAAACACTGCTATATATGATATCAGTTTGTTTGTTGGGTTTAACGTCCCACCGACAGTAATTCAGCCAGTCACGATGCCTACTTCATGCGGGTATAGGACTACCACACTGCAGTATCACGCCGTAGACATGTGGCATGATACCACACCCAGTCACATCATCCTGATACCGCGCTAACCAGTCCTGCAAATACCCTTATATACTGAGCGCCAAGCAAGGGAGCTATAACAGTTCCATTTTTTACAACTTTGGTATGTCGGGTCGGGGATCGAACCCACGACTTTCCGCTCCCGAGGCGGACGCTCTAACCACTCGGGCACCGGAAAGGGTACGCTTGTTTAGCTAGTAATATCAATATGATATAAGTAAAAAGTTTTTGCACTTTATATGACTAATACATAGCTGTAAACTTACATATTTTCCGAAAATGCTTCAATTAACGTGAAAGCGAAAGTAGGATATTTCTCGAAAATTCTTACACTTGGGTTTATATTCGTATTTTTGATGTAACTTCCTTATACTTTAATCAATTTTAAAACTCTAAGTACCAAAATAATCGTCTTAAAATTCTCTACATCTCACTCGCTTAAGGTGTGGACGTTTTTCTAATGAGCTTTGGGATATTAGCCGTAAAAGATTGACAACACGGCAGAATCGCTGAAATTCTACATGTTTAAATTCTTACTTTTGATGTAACTTCCTTATACTTTGTTCAATTTCAAAACGTAAGGTACCACAAAAATCGTCTAATAATTCTCTACATTTCACACGCTTTATGTTTAGGAATATTACTAATACTTTTTGAGATACAAGCTCTTAAACCACCTGAAAAATGAAAAATTCACCAAAGCTACATACACGAATTTCGTTTTTTTTCCCATTACTCCATCCATCTTTGGCCAATCATTAAACTTTAGGCATCAAAAGAACTGCCAAACATTGCTCTACAAATAATATTCATCATCATATTTTGAAAAATCAAAGGTTTTCGAGGTATAAACTGTTAAACACAATGGGGGTTACCAAATTTTCATTTTTCCGCCATAACTCAACCAATTCAACCCCGATCATCAAAAACTAAATATCATCTGAAAGGTCTTTCTAAGCACTACAAATTATACGCATAGTGTCTCGATAGAATATTTACCGTTTTTGAGATATTTAAGGCCGAAGAAAAAGCCGATAATTGATATATGACCTTGACCTTTGGGATTTGCCGGAAACGAAAGTGACATGGCTCCATAGAATCTAATACTGCATCTTCAGACAAAATTTCAAGCAAATCATACAAAAAATAAAGCCTACAGGGCTTAAAAACCGTTAAGTTTTAATACGAAAGTTTTATTTGCAATATGACGTCATGTGACGTCATATGGCGTTCATCTTTTTAGATTGTATAGAAGATCTGGAGACTAATATTCAGTCGTAATATCAGCTTTCTAGCTCTTCTGGAAGCGATTTTATACGCATTTGAAATTTGACGTCATTAGTTCGAATCTTCGATTCGCCATAAAACCTTTGCCTTTTCGAATTTGGAAACAAGGACAACGAAAGGCACAACTAGGGCCTAACATACACATTCTGTGAAATTTTGATGAAAATCGGTCCAGAAATAATGGCTGTAGACCGCGTACAAACTTTTTCACCTGACGTCGAATCTGACGTTATATGACGTCATATGAATATGAAATTCATTGCATCCGAAAGATCATGGTTTGAAATATATGCCATAAAATTTTCATTGTTCTCAGTCAATGGCAACATCTCAAAATTAACACAAATATAAGAGGAAAAAAAAGAATAATAAGAATAATAAAAAAACAGTACAAACCCAATATGACTTTCTGCCGAAAGGGCAGAAAGTCCTAATAATAAAAAACATTACAAAAACAATAGGTCTTCCTGCTAGAGGCAGAAAGCCCTAATAATAATAACTAGACTTCGTTTGTCCCACAAACGATAAGAGCTTTCTGCGCTGCAACTCAGTTTAGGCCTGATCAGCTGAAAAGAATTTCCTCATAAACAATGTCGACATCCCAAATTTACGTTTCTCTGTGGTAAAATACCTGCATTTCCATATTGAGAATATATGTGTTCTACCTAACTTAGTTCATTTCACATGTATCCTTTCTTTAATATGAAACAATTGTCCCTGTTGTTCATTTCAAAGAACGTAAAATTACACATAAAGTACATGATGAACAACGAGATATTTTCAATACACATTTTATTTACTATTTACCTTGTCTTTATTTTCATTTATCAATATTGAATAAGGGACACTAAATTAAAGTATGAATTTTAAAAACTAGACATTTCTTTTACAAAGAAAATATATGGAGAGATAAACCGAACAAATATAGTAGGCCGCGGCCTCACATGAGCACAGGTAAACGTTGTACCTTTACTGCTTGCTTACAGTGACGCCCAGTAGATTTCTCAATAGATCTTAACATTCTACTTTATATATATATAACTATTTGACATTCCAGTGGTATATGAATTAACTGAAACACATTTTAAAATTTTAAAACCTGTTTAATTTGCCTGAAATTATTAAAGCATAGTTACATTTATCATCTACAAAGGATATTACTTTGGTATCTAACATATAACGCTTAATATATGTTTAAATAATAAAAATGAATAGTTTATTGATTGCGTTTGAATTGCGCATTTACCCTTTTATGATTATTATCATGAGTTCTTATTTCTCATGTAACTTTCTTATATCATGACCAAATAAGAAATACAGGGTACCGTTAGAAAGGTCATTAAATTCCCAACATTTCACACGCTTTATGTATGGACCTATTCATAACTGCTTTTGAACTATGGACGCTTAAACATGGTTTAAACTGATATGTTCGAAAGGAAATTGATTGGGCTATAAATCATGTTCATAATGATATTTACAAAAATCAATATTTTTTGAGATGCATGCAGTTTCCTGCACTACGTATAGGGTCGTTTTCGTTTTTGGCCATTACTGTGCCATTTCAAGCCCATCTTCAAAAATATTTTTACAGAAAGAGCTTCGAAAGCAAATAAAATTTTTTTTTTTTTTAAAAAAAAAAGTAATTTTGACCTTGACCTTTGAGATTTTCCGGAAACGGAAATGATATTTGACAATGTGATGCAATGGTGCAGATTCAGAGAAAATTTGAAGCCAATCGGTAAAGAAACTTAGAGCACAGGGCTGAAAACCGTTTGTATTTGTTTCAGAATTGTTATTAACATTATGACGTCAAATGACGTCATATGACGTCAATTTTCACAGAATAAAAAGAAGACATCAATGAGCATATGTGGTGTCAATTTGAGATTTCTAGCTTACATAGGCGCTACAAAATACATAAAAACATTTTAAGGTCCAAAGTTCGAAAGTTGGTTTAAATACAGAACCTTGGTCTTTTCGTATCTGGGAAAACCTATATAATCATGCACATCTAGTACGTAATAGACACATTTTGTGAAAATATCGAGAAAATCCGCCAAGAAATGAAGGCTGTAGAGTGCGAACAAACTTTTGTAACAAATGTCAAATTTGACGTCATATGACATCATAGGAATATAAAATTTATAGATTCTAAAATGTCATCACGTCAGATATGAGCTATTAAATTTTCGTGATTCTAGACCGTCAGGAACCTATTGAAATAGCAACCTCTTTTGGAAGAAAGGAATAATAATAATAATAACTAGATGTCATTGGTGAAAACGAATGATAGGACTTTCTGCAAGCTGTGTTAATGCAAAAAGCAGGAGATAGAAGTTTCATGTAATGACTCACCTCTGGTAGTATTTCATGTTCATGCTGAACAATTGACATTATATTCCGAAACTAGTTTAAAGGTCCTATGTTCGAATTTTACTTCAGCCACAATACTTCGGTTTTTCGAAATTAAGGTTAGCTGACAAAGTATTCACACCTTAGTTTCAAGATGTACCATCTGTAAAAATTTTAAGAAAATCCGACCATAAATGGCGGCTGTAGAGCGCGAACACCAATTTTCACTATTTTAGCTGTGGCGTCACGTGACGTCATAGGGTGCTGAAGATGCTTTTGTTCAATAGCGCATGCTTTACTGTCATAACTCTGAAATTTTCATTATTCTGAACAACTGGCATCATGTCGAAATAATTGCCCTAAAATGAAATTTTCGGTCCTATGTTCGAATATTACTTCAGCCACAGAACTTCGGTCTTTCGGAATGTCGGTTAGTTGATAAGATATGCACACCTTAGTTTCAAGATGTACCATCTGTGAAAATTTGAAGAAAATCCGACCATAAATGGCGGCTGTAGAGCGCGAACACCATTTTTCACTATTTTTAGGGTGCTGAAGATGCTTTTGTTCAAAAGCGCATGCTTTTCTGTCATAACTCTGAAATTTTCATTATTCTGAACAACTGGCATCATGTCGAAATAATTGCCCTAAAATGAAAATTACGAAGTATGCTTATGACGTCAGATGACGTCATATGACGTCACAACTAAAAAAATATGTAGAAATTCTGCAGAACTGCAAACTGTGAAAGTTTCAACTTTCTATCCCATCCTGAAGCTCTTTAATCCTAAAATGAAATTTTCGGTCCTATGTTCGAATCTTATTTCAGCCACAGAACTTCGGTCTTTCGAAATTTCGCTTAGCTGACAGGATATGCACACCTGAGTTTCAAGATGTACCATCTGTGAAAATTTGAAGAAAATCCGACCATAAATGGCGGCTGTAGAGCGCGAACACCATTTTTCACTATTTTTAGCTCTGACGTCATATGACGACATAGGGTGCTGAAGATGCTTTTGTTCAAAAGCGCATACTTTACTGTCATAACTCTGATATTTTCATTATTCTGAACAACTGGCATCATGTCGAAATCATTGCCCTAAAATAAAAATTAAGAAGTATGCTTATGACGTCACATGACGTCATATGACGTCAGGAATCAAAATATATTGAGAAATTCTGCAGAACTGCAAACTGTGTAAGTTTCAACTTTCTATCTCATCCTGAAGCTCTTTAATCCTAAAATGAAATTTTCGGTCCTATGTTCGAATCTTATTTAAGCCACTGAACTTCGGTCTTTCGGAATTTCGGTTAGCTGACAGGATATGCACACCTTAGTTTCAAGATGTACCATCTGTGAAAATTTGAAGAAAATCCGACCATAAATGAAGGCTGTAGAGCGCAAACACCATTTTTCACTATTTTTAGCTGTGACGTCATGTGACGTCAAAGGCTGCTGACAATCATTGAAAACAAAATTTCCTCACGTGACTAATAACCCATAAAAATTTCATGGTCCTAGGACTATTGCAACATATTAGAATAAGCGTTTAGTTAGGAAGAAGAAAAGAAAAATAATAATAAAAAAATGACGTCACGTGACGTCATATGACGTTTATTTTCACATAATTGTTAGACACCCAGAGACCTACTAACTGACATAATTTCAACTTTCTATCTCAAATAGGACAGTTTTTATAAGCATTTAAAAATTGACGTCCTTGGTTCGAATCTTGGATCCGCCATAGATGCTTGGACTTTTCGAATTTTTTTAAAACGGACACCGGTATACACAATAAGAACGTAATATACACATTCTGTGAAAATTTGATAAAAATCGGCCCATTAATAATGGCTCTGGACCGTGTACAAACTTTCGTAGTCAATTTCAAATGTGACGTCATATGACGTCATAGGCTTCTGAAATTCATTGAAATCGAAATTTCAGCGTCTGAATCATTTGTCATTAAATTTTCATTGCCTTTCGACAATTTCAACATATAGAAATACTCTTGTTAATATTAGAAATACATTATCATATAATGACGTTTATTTTCACGAAATGTTTAAGACTCCCAGAGGCCTATATACTGACCAAATATCACTTTTCTATCTCAAATAAATCCGATTTTATAAGCATTTAAAAATTTACGACCTTGGTTCGAATCTTGAATTCGCTATAGAACCATTGACTTTTCGAATTTTGAAAAACGGACACTAAGATGCACAACTAGAACTTAATATACACATTCTGTGAAAATTTGATGAAAATCGGTTCATAAACAATGGCTGTAGACCGCGTACAAACCTTTATTGCATATTTCAAGTGTGACGTCATATGACGTCATAGGCATATGAAAATCATGGAAATCAAAATTTCAGCCTTTGAAACATGTGTCATTAAATTTTCATTGCCCTTCGACAATTTCAACATATAGAAATATTCTTGTTAATATTAGAAATACATTATCATATAATGACGTCACGTGACGTCATATGACATTTCTTTTCACAAAATGTTTAAAACTTCTAGAGACATATATACTGACTAAATTTCACCTTGGTTCGAATCTTGGATTCGCTTTAGAACCATGGACTTTTCGAATTTTGAAAAACGGACACAGGGATGCACAACTAAATTTTGATGAAAATCGGTCCAGATATAATGGATGTAGACCGCGTACAAACTTTTTCACCTGACGTCAAATCTGTCGTTATATGACATCGTATGAATATAAAATTCATTGCATCCGAAAGCTCATGGTTTGAAATATATGCCATAAAATTTCATTGTTCTGAGTCAATGGCAACACCTCGAAATTAACACAAATATAAGAGGAAGAAAAAAAGAATAATAAGAAGAATAAGAATAATAACTAGATGTCATTCGTTTAAACGAATGATAGGACTTTCTGCAACATCTGCTTTATATAGTATATATAGAAGATGACATAATAGATAATCTGTCCAAATTGCAACTTTCTATCTCCTCTATTTCTATATAAAATAGCACAAATAGAACACATTCTGTGAATTTTAATAAAAGTCCGCCCATATCTTGCACATGTAGTTTACATACAAAATTTATACTATGTCATATGACATGAAAGAAAAATGAAACAGTGTTCAAATGTAAGTTTCTAACTTTCATCACACATAGAATTTCATCACTCCAGCTCAGTTGTAACCTTGTTTAATTTTAGCCTCAGTAGGAAGAAGTATTGAATATTTGTATAGTGCTATATCCTTTCGACACCTGTAACGTAGTTAAACGTATTTAGCGATTTTGGCGTGTTTGGGCTTCCGTAGTTTTGCCATAAATTCCTGGAATTTCGAACTATGGTGATATTTTGAAAAGGTAACATCCCAGCCTACAAACTGATGCAATATGAATATCGTTAGCATAACAATGCAGTTTTTAGATGGTCTAAAATGTGGGGCTGCGTGTGAATTTTTCAAGGCTTGCAAACTGCTCGCTAGCTACATATTGTTGCAAATACGCATTTTTGTCTTGTGCCGTTGTACATGTATTAACTTCAATGCTTATTTTGGAAACAGTCAACATTCGACAAAAAACAAAAACAAAATCAAGATATAGCCCATCGATTGCAATTTGATATTATTTTTTTTTTAAGTCGTTGCGCAAGTATTTAAGCTTGGTGACCCCTGCGCATGACCTTTTCCATATTTTTATGATGCATGATTATGAAATATCTTATTTTCCATGTAACTTGGTACCGTTAGAAAGCTCTTAAAACATGCTACATTTTATACGCATAATGTATACACTTATCTTCAGTCGTTTCTGAGATATTGACTGTTAAACCTCAAGAAAACAGCATATTATCAGCAAAATTAGCTTCATTTCTTTTTTTTTTTTGCGTAAACCAATTTTAATAAACTAAATATCTTTGGAAACGTCAATTATTCAGCTATAATTCTTATTCATACATATATTTACAAAAATATTTATTGAGATATGGATACATATATGCAGTAGGGATGAAATCAAAATTTCCTCACGTGCCTAATAACCCATAAAAATTTCATCGTCCTAGGACTATTGCAACATATTAAAATAAGCGTTTAGTTAGGAAGAAGAAAAGAATAATAATAATAAACAAATGACGTCACGTGACGTCATATGACGTTTATTTTCACATAATTGTTAAGACACACAGAGACCTATTAACTGACAAAATTTCAACTTTCTATCTCAAATAGGACAGTTTTTATAAGCATTTAAATATTGACGTCATTGGTTCGAATCTTGGATCCGCCATATATGCTTGGACTTTTCGAATTTTGAACAACGGACACCGGTATACACAATAAGAACGTAATATACACATTCTGTGAAAATTTGATGAAAATCGGCCCATCAATAATGGCTCTGGACCGTGTACAATCTTTCGTAGTCAATTTCAAATGTGACGTCATATGACGTCATAGGCTTCTGAAAATCATTGAAATCAAAATTTCAGCATCTGAAGCATGCGGCATTAAATTTTCATTGCCCTTCGAAAATTTCAACATATAGAAATAATCTTGTTAGTATTAGAAATTCATTATCATATAATGACGTCACGTGACGTCATATGACATTTATTTTCACAAAATGTTTAAAACCTATATCCTGTCTAAATATCAACTTTCTATCTTAAAGAGGACAGATTTTATAAGCATTTAAAAATTTACGACCTTGGTTCGAATCTTGGATTCGCTATAGAACAATGGACTTTTCGAATTTTGAAAAACGGACACCGGGATGCACAACTAGAACTTATTATACACAATTTGTGAAAATTTGATGAAAATCGGTTCACAAACAATGGCTGTAGACCGCGTACAAACTTTTGTAGCACATTTCAAATGTGACGTCATATGACGTCATAGGCATATGAAAATCATAGAAATCAAAATTTCAGCGTTTGAAGCATATGTCTTTAAATTTTCATTGCCCTTCGACAATTTCAACATATAGAAATATTCTTGTTAATATTAGAAGTACATTATCATATAATGACGTCACGTGACGTCATATGACATTTATTTTCACAAAATGTTTAAAACTTCTAGAGACCTATATACTGACTTAATATCAACTTTCTATCTTAAATAGGACAGATTTTATAAGCATTTAAAAAATTTACGACCTTGGTTCGAATCTTGGATTCACTAAAGAACCATGGACTTTTCGAATTTTGAAAAAACGGACACCGGTATGCACAACTAGAAATTAATATACACAATCTGTGAAAATTTGATGAAAATCGGTTCACAAACAATGGCTGTAGACCGCGTACAATCTTTTGAAGCATTTTTCAAATGTGACGTCATATGACGTCATAGGCATATGAAAATCATAGAAATCAAAATTTCCTCACGTGACTAATAAGTCATAAAAATTTCATCGTCCTAGGAGTATTGCAACATAGAAAAATAAGCGTTTAGTTAGGAAGAAAAAAAGAATAATAATAAGAAGAAGATAAAAAAAAAAAACATACAAACCAAAGGATCGAAGTAGAAAGTCCTAAAAAACAGTACAAACCCAATATGACTTTCTGCCTGTAGGCAGAAAGTCCTAATAAGAGGAAGAAAAAAAGAATAATAATAATAAGAAGAAGAATAAACAGTACAAACCCAATAGGACTTTCTGCCAATAGGCAGAAAGTCCTAATAATAAACATAACAAACCCAATAGGACTTTCTGCCTGTAGGCAGAAAGTCCTAATAAGAAGAAAAAACATAACAAACCCAAAAGGTCTTTCTGCTTGAGGCAGAAAGCCCTAATAAAAGTTTGAAGAAAGCCGTAATAACAAAGGCAATATGCTTATCGGTCCTGGTGTACACCATTGCATTCTAAAATGCACCTCATTCTCTCAAATACGCATCGCAATTCACCTTTCAACACGGGCACTCTTTCCTGCGTAGGAACGTCCGGATCGTGGGTAACCAACCCAATAAACGCCTTCTTGTCTTACTTCAAATTGCTAGATTTTCGTATACAAGCCCTTATCCGAAAAACATGAATATCTGCCATGTTTATTGACGGAATCACTTGAAATTTTCAGGACTTTTTGCACCTTGTAAGCGTCGGCATTCGTGCAAATGTCAACTTCAAACATCAACTTGCCGATTTTATATGAATTTTTTAATAATTTCTGCTTAAATATGCATGACGTTATAATCACGTGACGAAACAAGTATTCCTTGCAGTATACATCACTTCACTTTTCAGTGTGTTAATCCTGAAGAAATCATGATTTTTGACTCAAAGTTCATGAAACTACAGCGTTTCAATTTCGTTAAAAGTACACTTTTCGCCTTTCTGTCATAACTCAACCAATTCAACCCCGATCTTCAAAACCTAAATATCACCTGAAAGGTCTTTTAAATCACTACATATTTTATCCACAGTGTCTAGGTAGAATCTTTTTCATTTTTGAGATACACCTTGCCGAATAAAAACACCAACAACTGACATATGACCTTGACCTTTACGATTTTCCGGAAACGGAAGTGACTAAAGTAAATGAGATGCTATGTTGCAAATTCAGTAAAAATTTATGCAAATCGCTCAAAAGTTAAGGCATGTAGTGCTAAAAAACCCTATATTTTGGATTAAAAGTTTGTTAACGCGTCATGACGACATTTTACGTCATACGACGTCAGTCTTTATAGAGCTGTAAGAAATTGATAAGACACATGTTCTGTCCAAATTTGAAGTTTCTAGCTTATCTGAGTGCTTCGTAATACTTAAATAAATTTTCAGGTCCAAAGTTCGAAACTTGGTTCAGCCATAGATCCTTGGTCTTTTTGAATGTTGCAAAATGTATATAATCCTGCACAACAAAGTCCCAATCCATACATTCTGTGAAAAATCAAGTCAATTGGTTAAGAAATGACGGCTGTAGAGCGCGTACAAGCTTTGGTAGCTTTTTTCAACCCTGAGGTCACGTGACATCACATGAAGAAAAAATATTCTGCAATCAAAAGCGCCAAAGTCACTGTGCATACTGTAAAAATTTCATGCTGCTGCCTTGTTGGTAACCTGTTCTAATTTGAACCTCAAAAGGAAGAAAAAAGTAGAATAATAATAATAATAATAATAACTAGACTCCTTTTGTTCTGAACAAAAGAAAGGGCTTTCTGCTAACTATGTCAAACCTGATCATACTTATTTACTTTTCTGACATACACCATCTTCAAATATTGAAGAAAATCTTTATTATAAGTATGCTTATGACGTCACATGACGTCAAATGACGTCACGACTCAAAATATTTTAAGAAATTCTGCAGAACTGCAAACTGTGTAAGTTTCAACTTTCTATCTCATCCTGAAGCTCTTTTATCCTAAAATGAAATTTTCGGTCCTATGTTCGAATCTTATTTCAGCCACAAAACTTCGGTCTTTCGGAATTTCGGTTAGCAGAGATATGCACACCTTAGTTTTAAGATGTACCATCTGTGAAAATTTGAAGAAAATCCGACCATAAATGACGGCTGTAGAGCGCGAACACCATTTTTCACTCTATTTAGCTGTGACGTCATGTGACGTCATAGGGTATTGACAATCATTGAAATAAAAATTTCCTCACGTGCCTAATAACCCATAAAAATTTCATCGTCCTAGGACTATTGCAACATATTAAAATAAGCGTTTAGTTAGGAAGAAGAAAAGAATAATAATAATAATAAAACGACCTCACGTGACGTCATATGACGTTTATTTTCACATAATTGTTAAGACACCCAGAGACCTACTAACTGACATAATTTCAACTTTCTATCTCAAATAGGACAGTTTTTAAAAGCATTTAAAAATTGACGTCCTTGGTTCGAATCTTGGATCCGCCATAGATGCTTGGACTTTTCGAATTTTGAAAACGGACACCGGTATACACAATAAGAACGTAATATACACATTCTGCGAAAATTTGATGAAAATCGGCCAATTAATAATGGCTCTGAACCGTGTACAAACTTTTGTAGTCAATTTGAAATGTGACGTCATATGACGTCATAGGCTTCTGAAAATCATTGAAATCGAAATTTCAACATCAGAATCATTTGTCATTAAATTATAACTCTAATTAAAATTCATTATATATAATGACGTCACGTGACGTCATATGACGTTTATTTTCACAAATGTTTAAGACTCTAAGAGACCTATATACTGACCAAATATCTCTTTTCTATCGCAAATAGGACAGATTTTATAAGCATTTAAAAATTTACGACCTTGGTTCGAATATTGAATTCGCTATAGAACCTTGGACTTTTCGAATTTTGAAAAACGGACACCGGTATACACAATAAGAACTAATATACACATTCTGTGAAAATTTGAAGAAAATCCGACCATAAATGGCGGTTGTAGAGCGTGAACACCAATTTTCACTATTTTTAGCTGTGACGTCACATGACGTCATAGTTTGCTGAAAATTCGTTTGTTCAAAGAGCATACTTTACTGTCATAACTCTGAAATTTTCATTATTCTGAACAACTGGCATCATGTCGAAATCATTGCCCTAAAATGAAAATTAAGAAGTATGCTAATGACGTCACATGACGTCATATGACGTCACGACTCAAAATATATGTAGAAATTCTGCCGAACTGCAAACTGTGTAAGTTTCTATCTCATCCTGAAGCTCTTTAATCCTAAAATGAAATTTTCGGTCCTATGTTCGAATCTTTTTTCAGCAACAGAACTTCGGTCTTTCGAAATTTCGGTTAGCTGACAGGATATGCACACCTTAGTTTCAAGATGTACCATCTGTGAAAATTTGAAGAAAATCTGACCAGAAATTTTGCACGGAATATTAGAGTATCTTAGCTATGTATATAATTGAAAAGTTTACACGCATATACATAGCTAAAATATTCTAATATTCCGTGCAATACTTAATATTGAGCAACTCACCTTTGAAAAATGACCATTGGTCTGTTTCTTTTCCTTCCGTCCAGGTTTGCAAGTTTTTATGGCAGAGAATGACCGGTGCGAACGCAGAGAGCCTGCCGATATTGCGATTTCCGCAGAGAGCCTGCCGATATGGTTATGCACCGTGTAAATGCTACCATGCAATAGAATCGTCGACGCGTGTAGCCTCGTGAGTTAAATTCCAATAACGCTTGTATATACGATCGAGACGACTGTATTACACAAAGTTACTTCATTTTGCGCTTTTAGCTAACGGACAAATTAGCTTGCAGCGTCTTGAACGGATGACATGTGTTGATTATTTTGTTTCAAACGTCTACACTTATACACGCTCATGGTATCTCAAGCTGGCAATTAAATTACATTGTACTATAACATATATTTTCACATAGGTTATTATTTATCATAAATTTGGAATATAGCTTATACAACATTTATCGATTGATGCAACAATAAAGTCGGGAAGTTGCAATGTTTCAACAACGGTCTAAATGACATGTGTCAAAACGCTCAAAGGATTATGGGTAACGCAATGTTGCAACTAATATGTATAAGTAACGTAAATAAAATGATTTGACAAAACATTAAATCATTGTCAACACTTGTTTAGTTTGTTTGTTGGGTTAAACGTCCCACCGACAGTATTTCAGTTATTTGGAAACGATGTCTACTTAATGCAGTTATAGTGCTGCCACACTGCAGTATCACGCCGTAGACATGTGGCATGATACCACACCCAGTCACATTATCCTGATACCGAGCCAACCAGTCCTGCAACTACCCTTATATGCTGAGCGTCAAGCAAGGGAGCTATAACAGTACCATTTTTTACGACTTTGGTATCGAACCCACGACCTCCCGCTCCCGAGGCGGACGCTCTAACCACTCGGCCACCGGGAACGGTACACTTGTTTAGCTAGTAATATCAATATGATATATGTAAAAAGTTGTTTTTTTTTGCAATTTCTATGACTAATACATATCTGTAAACTGACATTTTCCGAAAATGCTTCAATTAAGGTGAAAGCGAAAGTAGGATATTTTCTGAAAACTCTTACACTTGGGTTTATATTCGTATTTTTGATGTAACTTCCTTATACTTTAATAAATTTTAAAACTCTAGGTACCAAAATAATCGTCTTAAAATTCTCTACATCTCACTTACTTAAGGTGTGGACTTATTTCTAATGAGCTTTGAGAAATTAGCCGTAGAACTTTGACAACACACAGAATCGCTGAAATTCTACATGTTGAAATTCTTATTTTTATGTAACTTCCTTATACTTTGTTCAATTTCAAAACTTAAGGTACCAAAATAATCGTCTGAAAATTCTCTACATTTCACACGCTTTATCTATAGGAATATTTTTAATATTTTTTGAGATACAAGCTCTTAAACCTCCTGAAAAAGGAAAAAATCACCAAAGCTATATGCACGAATTTCGTTTTTTCCCCATTACTCCATAAATCTTAGGTCAATCATTAAACTTTAAGCATCAAAAGAATGGCCAAACATTGCTTTACAAATAATTTCATCATATTTTCAAAAATCAAAGGTTTTCGAGATATAAACAGTTAAACACACTGGGGGTTACCAAATTTTCATTTTTCCTCCATAACTCAACCGATTCACCCCGATCATCAAAAACTAAATATCATCTGAAAGGTCTTTCTAAGCACTACAAATTATACGCATAGTGTCTCGATAGAATATTTACCGTTTTTGAGATATTTAAGGCCGAAGAAAAAGCCGATAATTGATATATGACCTTGACCTTTAGGATTTTCCGGAAACGGAAGTTACATGGCTCCATAGAATCTAATACTGCATCTTCAGACAAAATTTCAATCAAATCAAACAAAAAATAAAGCTTACAGGGCTTAAAAACCGTTAAGTTTTAATACGAAAGTTTTAATAGCATGATGACGTCATATGACGTCATATGGCGTTCATCTTTTCGGAATGTAAAGAAGACATAGAGGCTAATATTAAGTCTAAATCTCAGCTTTATAGCTGTTCTGGAAGCGATTTTATACGCATTTTAAATTTGACGTCATAAGTTCGAATCTTGGATTCCGCGTAGACCGCGTACAAACTTTTTCACCTGTCTTCAAATCTGACGTTAGATGACGTCGTATGAATATAAAATTCATTGCATCCGTTAGCTCATGGTTTGAAATATACGCCATAAAATTTTCATTGTTCTGAGTCAATGGCAACACCTCGAAATTAACACAAATATAAGAGGAAGAAAAAAAGAATAAGAAGAAGAAGAAGAAGAAGAAGAATAAAAAAACAGTACAAACCCAATATGACTTTCTGCCTGTAGGCAGAAAGTCCTAATAATAAAAAAAAACAGAACAAACCCAATAGGACTTTCTGCTTGAGGCAGAAAGCCCTAATAAAAGTTTGAAAAAAAAGCCGTTATGACAAAGGCAATATGCTTATCGGTCCTGGTGTACACCATTGCATCCTAAAATGCACCCCATTCTCTCAAATACGCATCGCAATTCACCTTTCAACACGGGCACTCTTTCCTGCGTAGGAACGTCCGGATAGAGGGTAACCAACCCAATAACCGCCTTCTTCTCTTACTTCAAATGGCTAGATTTTCATATACAAGCCCTTATCCGAAAAACATGAACATCTTCCATGTTTGTTGACAGAATCACCTGAAATATTCAGGACTTTTTGCACCTTGTAAGCGTCGGCATTTGTACAAATTTCAACTTCATACATCAACTTGCCGATTTTATATGAATTTTTTAATAATTTCTGCTTAAATATGCATGACGTTATAATCACGTGACGAAACAAGTATTCCTTGCAGTATACATCACTTCACTTTTCAGTGTGTTAATCCTGAAGAAATCATGATTTTTGACTCAAAGTTCATGAAACTACAGCGTTTCAATTTCGTTAAAAGTACACTTTTCGCCTTTCTGTCATAACTCAACCAATTCAACCCCGATCTTCAAAACCTAAATATCACCTGAAAGGTCTTTTAAATCACTACATATTTTATCCACAGTGTCTAGGTAGAATCTTTTTCATTTTTGAGATACACCTTGCCGAATAAAAACACCAACAACTGACATATGACCTTGACCTTTACGATTTTCCGGAAACGGAAGTGACTAAAGTAAATGAGATGCTATGTTGCAAATTCAGTAAAAAATTTATGCAAATCGCTCAAAAGTTAAGGCATGTAGTGCTAAAAAACCCTATATTTTGGATTAAAAGTTTGTTAACGCGTCATGACGACATTTTACGTCATACGACGTCAATCTTTTCAGAGCTGTAAGAAATTGATAAGACACATGTTCTGTCCAAATTTGAAGTTTCTAGCTTATCTGAGTGCTTCGTAATACTTAAATAAATTTTCAGGTCCAAAGTTCGAAACTTGGTTCAGCCATAGATCCTTGGTCTTTTTGAATGTTGCAAAATGTATATAATCCTGCACAACAAAGTCCCAATCCATACATTCTGTGAAAAATCAAGTCAATTGGTTAAGAAATGACGGCTGTAGAGCGCGTACAAGCTTTGGTAGCTTTTTTCAACCCTGAGGTCACGTGACATCACATGAAGAAAAAATATTCTGCAATCAAAAGCGCCAAAGTCACTGTGCATACTGTTAAAATTTCATGCTGCTGCCTTGTTGGTAACCTGTTCTAATTTGAACCTCAAAAGGAAGAAAAAAGTAGAATAATAATAATAATAATAATAATAATAACTAGACTCCTTTTGTTCTGAACAAAAGAAAGGGCTTTCTGCTAACTATGTCAAACCTGATCATACTTATTTACTTTTCTGACATACACCATCTTCAAATATTGAAGAAAATCTTTATTATAAGTATGCTTTTGACGTCACATGACGTCAAATGACGTCACGACTCAAAATATTTTAAGAAATTCTGCAGAACTGCAAACTGTGTAAGTTTCAACTTTCTATCTCATCCTGAAGCTCTTTTATCCTAAAATGAAATTTTCGGTCCTATGTTCGAATCTTATTTCAGCCACAAAACTTCAGTCTTTCGGAATTTCGGTTAGCAGAGATATGCACACCTTAGTTTTAAGATGTACCATCTGTGAAAATTTGAAGAAAATCCGACCATAAATGACGGCTGTAGAGCGCGAACACCATTTTTCACTATTTTTAGCTGTGACGTCACATGACGTCATAGGGTGCTGAAGATGCTTTTGTTCAAAAGCACATATTTACTTTCATAACTCTAAAATTTGCATTTTTCTGAAAACCATTTTTCACTCTATTTAGCTGTGACGTCATGTGACGTCATAGGGTATTGACAATCATTGAAATAAAAATTTCCTCACGTGCCTAATAACCCATAAAAATTTCATCGTCCTAGGACTATTGCAACATATTAAAATAAGCGTTTAGTTAGGAAGAAGAAAAGAATAATAATAATAATAAAACGACCTCACGTGACGTCATATGACGTTTATTTTCACATAATTGTTAAGACACCCAGAGACCTACTAACTGACATAATTTCAACTTTCTATCTCAAATAGGACAGTTTTTAAAAGCATTTAAAAATTGACGTCCTTGGTTCGAATCTTGGATCCGCCATAGATGCTTGGACTTTTCGAATTTTGAAAACGGACACCGGTATACACAATAAGAACGTAATATACACATTCTGCGAAAATTTGATGAAAATCGGCCAATTAATAATGGCTCTGAACCGTGTACAAACTTTTGTAGTCAATTTGAAATGTGACGTCATATGACGTCATAGGCTTCTGAAAATCATTGAAATCGAAATTTCAACATCAGAATCATTTGTCATTAAATTTTCATTGTCCTTCGATAATTTCAATATATATGGAAATACTCTTGTTAATATTAGAAATACATTATCATATAATGACGTCACGTGACGTCATATGACGTTTATTTTCACAAATGTTTAAGACTCTAAGAGACCTATATACTGACCAAATATCTCTTTTCTATCGCAAATAGGACAGATTTTATAAGCATTTAAAAATTTACGACCTTGGTTCGAATATTGAATTCGCTATAGAACCTTGGACTTTTCGAATTTTGAAAAACGGACACCGGTATACACAATAAGAACTAATATACACATTCTGTGAAAATTTGAAGAAAATCCGACCATAAATGGCGGTTGTAGAGCGTGAACACCAATTTTCACTATTTTTAGCTGTGACGTCACATGACGTCATAGTTTGCTGAAAATTCGTTTGTTCAAAGAGCATACTTTACTGTCATAATTCTGAAATTTTCATTATTCTGAACAACTGGCATCATGTCGAAATCATTGCCCTAAAATGAAAATTAAGAAGTATGCTTATGACGTCACATGACGTCATTTGACGTCACGACTCAAAACATATGTAGAAATTCTGCAGAACTGCAAACTGTGTAAGTTTCAACTTTCTATCTCATCCTGAAGCTCTTTTATCCTAAAATGAAATTTTCGGTCCTATGTACGAATCTTATTTCAGCCACAGAACTTCGGTCTTTCGGAATTTCGGTTAGCTGACAGGATATGCACACCTTAGTTTTAAGATGTACCATATCCTCTGGTAGTATTTCATGTTCATGCTGAACAATTGACAGTGCGAAATTAGTGCAAATGATAAGAACTAAGCATTAGTCTGTGACGTAACATGATGTCATATGACGTCAGGACATGACTGCAAACTTGATTTCTAGTTTGAAGGTCCTATGTTCGAATCTTACTTTAGCCACAATACTTCGGTTTTTCGGAATTAAGGTTAGCTGACAAAATATTCACACCTTAGTTTCAAGATGTACCATCTGTAAAAATTTGAAGAAAATCCGACCATAAATGGCGGCTGTAGAGCGTGAAAACCATTTTTCACTATTTTTAGCTGTGACGTCACATGACGTCATAGGGTGCTGAAAATTATTATGTTCAAAAGCGTATACTTTACTGTCATAACTCTGAAATTTCCATTATTCTGAACAACTGGCATCATGTCGAAATCATTGAACTAAAATAAAATTTAAGAAGTATGCTTATGACGTTACATGATGTCCTTTGACGTCACGACTCAAAATATGTGTAGAAATTCTGCAGAACTGAAAACTTTGTAAGTTTCAACTTTCTATCTCATCCTGAAGCTCTTTAATCCTAAAATGAAATTTTTGGTCCTATGTTCGAATCTTATTAAAGCCACAGAACTTCGGTCTTTCGGAACTACGGTTAGCTGAAAGGATATGCACACCTTAGTTTCAATATGTACCATCTGTGAAAATTTGAAGAAAATTTGACCATAAATGGCGGCTGTAGAGCGTGAAAACCATTTTTCACTATTTTTAGCCCTGACGTCACATGACGTCAAAGGGTGCTGAAGATGCTTTTGTTCAAAAGAGCATACATTACTGTCATAACTCTGAAATTTTCATTATTCTGAACAACTGGCATCATGTCGAAATCATTAGCCTTAAATGAAAATTTAGATGTATGCTTATGACGTCACATGACGTCATTTGACGTCACGACTCAAAACATATGTAGAAATTCTGCAGAACTGCAAACTGTGTAAGTTTCAACTTTCTATCTCATCCTGAAGCTCTTTTATCCTAAAATGAAATTTTCGGTCCTATGTACGAATCTTATTTCAGCCACAGAACTTCGGTCTTTCGGAATTTCGGTTAGCTGACAGGATATGCACACCTTAGTTTTAAGATGTACCATATGTGAAAATTTGATGAAAATCCGACCATAAATGACGGCTGTTGAGCGCGAAAACTATTTATTACTATTTTTAGCTGTGACGTCAGGTGACGTCATAGGGTGCTGAAGATGCTTTTGTTCAAAAGCGCATACATTACTGTCATAACTCTGAAATTTTAATTATTCTGAACAACTGGCAACATGTCGAAATCATTGCCCTAAAATGAAAATTAAGAAATATGCTAATGATGTCATATGACGTCATATGACGTTACGACTCAAAATATGTATAGAAATTCTGTAGAACTGCAAACTTTGTAAGTTTCAACTCTCTATCTCATCCTGAAGCTCTTTAATCCTAAAATGAAATTTTTGGTCCTATGTTCGAATCTTATTTCAGCCACAGAACTTCGGTCTTTCGGAATTTCGGTTAGCTGACAGGATATGCACACCTTAGTTTCATGATGTACCATCTGTGAAAATTTGAGGAAAATCCGACCATAAATGACGGCTGTAGAGCGCGAACACCATTTTCCACTATTTTTTACTGTGACGTCATGTGACGTCATAGGGTGCTGAAGATGCTTTTTTCAAAAGATCATACTTTACTTTCATAACTCTGAAATTTTAATTATTCTGAACAACTGGCATCATGTCGAAATCATTGCCCTAAAATGAAAATTTAGAAGTATGCTTATGACGTCACATGACGTCATTTGACATCAGGACTCAAAATATGTATAGAAATTCTGCAGAACTGCAAACTGTGTAAGTTTCAACTTTCTATCTCATCCTGAAGCTCTTTGATCCTAAAATGAAATTTTTGGTCCTATGTTCGAATCTTATTTCAGCCACAGAACTTCGGTCTTTCGGAATTTCGGTTAGCTGATAGGATATGCACACCTTTGATTCAAGATGTACCATCTGTGAAAATTTGAAGAAAATCCGACCATAAATGACGGCTGTAGAGCGCGAACACCATTTTTCACTATTTTTAGCTGTGACGTCATGTGACGTCATAGGGTGCTGAAAATCATTGAAATCAAAATTTCCTCACGTGACTAATAAGCCATAAAAATTTCATCGTCCTAGGACTATTGCAACATATAAAAATAAGCGTTTAGTTAGGAAGAAGAAAAAAATTATAATAATAACTAGATGTCATTCGTGAAAACGAATGATAGGACTTTCTGCAAGCTATGTTAATGCAAAAAGCAGGAGATAGAAGTTCCATGTAATGTCTCACCTCTGGTAGTATTTCATGTTCATGCTGAACAATTGACATTATATTCCGAAATTAGTGCATATGATAAGAACTAAGTATTAGTCTGTGACGTAACATGATGTCATATGACGTCAGGACATGACTGCAAACTTGATTTCTAGTTTAAACGTCCTATGTTTGAATCTTACTTCAGCCACAATACTTTGATCTTTCGGAATTAAGGTTAGCTGACAAAATATTCACACCTTAGTTTCAAGATGTACCATCTGTAAAAATTTGAAGAAAATCTGTTCATAAATGGCGGCTGTAGAGCGCGAACATGTCGAAATCATTGCCCTAAAATGAAAATTAAGAAGTATGCTTATGGCGTCACAGGACGTCTTATGACGTCACGACCCAAAATTTATTTAGAAATTCTTCAGACCTGCAAACTGTGATAGTTTCAACATTCTATCTAATCCAGAAGCTCTTTAATCCTAAAATGAAATTTTCGGTCATATGTTCGAATCTTATTTCAGCCACAGATCTTCGGTCTTTCGGAATTTCGGTTAGCTTACAGGATATGCACACCTTAGTTTCAAGATGTACCATCGGTGAAAATTTGAAAAAAATCCGACCATAAATGGCGGCTGTAGAGCGTGAACAACATTTTTCACTATTTTTAGCTGTGACGTCATATGGCGTAATAGGGTGCTGAAGATGCTTTTGTTCAAAAGCGCATACTTTACTGCCAGAACTCTGAAATTTTCATTATTCTGAACAACTGGTATCATGTCGAAATCATTGCCCTAATATGAAAATTAAGAAGTATGCTTATGACGTCACATGACGTCCTATGACGTCAAAACTCAAATTATATGTAGAAATACTGCAGAACTGCAAACAGTGTAAGGGCCCAACATTGTATCTCATCCTGAAGCTCTTTAATCTTAAAATGAAATTTTCGGTCCTATGTTCGAATCTTATTTCCGCCATAGAACTTCGGTCTTTCGGAGTTTCGCTTAGCTGACAGGATATGCACACCTTAGTTTCAAGATGTACCATCTGTGAACATTTGAAGAAAATCCGATCATAAATGACGGCTGTAGAGCGCGAACACCATTTTTCACTATTTTTAGCTCCGACGTCACGTGACGTCATAGGGTGCAGAAGATGCTTTTGTTCAAAAGCGCATACTTTACTGTCATAACTCTGAAATATTCATTATTCTGAACAACTGGCATCATGTCGAAATCATTCCCCTTAAATGAAAATTAAGAAGTATGCCTATGATGTCACATGACGTCATATGACGTCACGTATCAAAATTTATTTAGAAATTCTGCAGAACTGCAAACTGTGTAAGTTTCAACTTTCTATCTCATCCTGAAGCTCTTTAATCCTAAAATGAAATTTTCGGTCCTATTTTCGAATCTTATTTCAGCCACAGAACTTCGGTCTTTCGGAATTTCAGTTAGCTGACAGGAAATGCACACCTTTGATTCAAGATGTACCATCTGTGAAAATTTGAAGAAAATCCGACCATAAATGACGGCTGTAGAGCGCGAACACCATTTTTCACTATTTTTAGCTGTGACGTCATGTGACGTCATAGTGTGCTGAAGATGCTTTTGTTCAAAAGCGCATACTTTACTGTCATAACTCTGAAATTTTCATTATTCTGAACAACTGGCATCATGTCGAAATCATTGCCCTAATATGAAAATTATGAAGTATGCCTATGACGTCATATGACGTCATATGACGTCACGACTCAAAATATATATAGAAATTCTGCAGAACTGCTAACTGTGTAAGTTTCAACTTTCTATCTCATCCTGAAGCTCTTTAATCCTAAAATGAAATTTTCGGTCCTATGTTCGAATCTTATTTAAGCCATAGAACTTCGGTCTTTCGGAATTTCGGTTAGCTGATAGGATATGCACACCTTTGATTCAAGTTGTACCATCTGTGAAAATTTGAAGAAAATCCGACCATAAATGACGGATGTAGAGCGCGAACACCATTTTTCACTATTTTTAGCTATGACGTCATATGACGTCATATGACGTCACGACTCAAAATATATATAGAAATTCTGCAGAACTGCAAACTGTGTAAGTTTCAACTTTCTATCTCATCCTGAAGCTCTTTAATCCTAAAATGAAATTTTCGGTCCTATGTTCGAATCTTATTTAAGCCACAGAACTTCGGTCTTTCGGAATTTCGGTTAGCTGATAGGATATGCACACCTTTCATTCAAGATGTACCATCTGTGAAAATTTGAAGAAAATCCGACCATAAATGACGGCTGTAGAGCGCGAACACCATTTTTCACTATTTTTAGCTGTGACGTCATGTGACGTCATAGTGTGCTGAAGATGCTTTTGTTCAAAAGCGCATACTTTACTGTCATAACTCTGAAATTTTCATTATTCTGAACAACTGGCATCATGTCGAAATCATTGCCCTAAAATGAAAATTATGAAGTATCCCTATGACGTCATATGACGTCATATGACGTCACGACTCAAAATGTATGTAGAAATTCTGCAGAACTGCAAACTGTGTAAGTTTCAACTTTCTATCTCATCCTGAAGCTCTTTAATCCTAAAATGAAATTTTCGGTCCTATGTTCGTATCTTATTTCAGCCACAGAACTTCGGTCTTTCCGAATTTCGGTTAGCTGACAGGATATGCACACCTTTGATTCAAGATGTACCATCTGTGAAAATTTGAAGAAAATCCGACCATAAATGACGGCTGTAGAGCGCGAACACCATTTTTCACTATTTTTAGCTGTGACGTCATGTGACGTCATAGGGTGCTGAAAATCATTGAAATCAAAATTTCCTCACGTGACTAATAAGCCATAAAAATTTCATCGTCCTAGGTCCATTGCAACATATAAAAATAAGCGTTTAGTTAGGAAGAAGAAAAGAATAATAATAATAAACATAACAATCCCAATAGGACTTTCTGCTTTAGGCAGAAAGTCCTAATAAACATAACAAACCCAATAGGACTTTCTGCTTTAGGCAGAAAGTCCTAATAACTAGATTTCATTCGTTGATACAAATGATAGGACTTTCTGCTAACATTGAACAATATAAAGATTAATACCGTTAGAAAGAATATATATTAAATTCCCTACCTTTAACTTTTTTTTTTCGTATGGACTTTTCATGCATGAACTTTGTGAAATAAGCCATATGGCAAAAATAAATAAATCTTTATTTTGATATCGCTTTCTTATAACTTGACCAATTGTAGTATTCTAGGTACCAAAATAAATGGCCTGAAAATCCCGTCAATTCTATTGTAGCATATTCTAGTTTATAGGTATTCAAAATATAAGCAATTAAACTTAAACCTCTTAATTCTGCATATCAAAATTCTTTTTTTTTTCGTATACAGTCGCGGGAATAAAATAGTAAATCACGGTGCATACCCATATCGGCAGTCTCTCTGAGGAAATCGCTATATCAGCAGCTCTCTGCGTTTGCACCGGTCATTCTCTGCAATAAACACTAGCAAACGCTGGACGGAAGGGAAAGAAACAGACCAATGGTCATTTTTCAAAGGTGAGTTGCTCAATATTAAGTATTGCACGGAATATTAGAATATTTTAGCTATGTATATGCGTGTAAACTTTTCAATTATATACATAGCTAAGATACTCTAATATTCCGTGCAATACTTTATATTGTGCATTTCACCTTTGAAAAGTGACCATTGGTCTGTTTCTTTTCCTTCCGTCCAGGTTTGCAAGTTTTTATGGCAGAGAATGACCGGTGCGAACGCAGAGAGCCTGCCGATATTGCGATTTCCGCAGAGAGCCTGCCGATATGGTTATGCACCGTGTAAATGCTACCATGCAATAGAATCGTCGACGCGTGTAGCCTCGTGAGTTAAATTCCAATAACGCTTGTATATACGATAGAGACGACTGTATTACACAAAGTTACTTCATTTTGCGCTTTTAGCTAACGGACAAATTAGCTTGCAGCGTCTTGAACAGATGACATGTGTTGATCATTTTGTTTCAAACGTCTACACTTATACACGCTCATGGTATCTCAAGCTGGCAATTAAATTACATTGTACTATAACATATATTTTCACATAGGTTATTATTTATCATAAATTTGGAATATAGCTTATACAACATTTATCGATTGATGCAACAATAAAGTCGGGAAGTTGCAATGTTTCAACAACGGTCTAAATGACATGTGTCAAAACGCTCAAAGGATTATGGGTAACGCAATGTTGCAACTAATATGTATAAGTAACGTAAATAAAATGATTTGACAAAACATTAAATCATTGTCAACACTTGTTTAGTTTGTTTGTTGGGTTAAACGTCCCACCGACAGTATTTCAGTTATTTGGAAACGATGTCTACTTAATGCAGTTATAGTGCTGCCACACTGCAGTATCACGCCGTAGACATGTGGCATGATACCACACCCAGTCACATTATCCTGATACCGAGCCAACCAGTCCTGCAACTACCCTTATATGCTGAGCGTCAAGCAAGGGAGCTATAACAGTACCATTTTTTACGACTTTGGTATCGAACCCACGACCTCCCGCTCCCGAGGCGGACGCTCTAACCACTCGGCCACCGGGAACGGTACACTTGTTTAGCTAGTAATATCAATATGATATATGTAAAAAGTTTGTTTTTTTTTGCAATTTCTATGACTAATACATATCTGTAAACTGACATTTTCCGAAAATGCTTCAATTAAGGTGAAAGCGAAAGTAGGATATTTTCTGAAAACTCTTACACTTGGGTTTATATTCGTATTTTTGATGTAACTTCCTTATACTTTAATAAATTTTAAAACTCTAGGTACCAAAATAATCGTCTTAAAATTCTCTACATCTCACTTACTTAAGGTGTGGACTTATTTCTAATGAGCTTTGAGAAATTAGCCGTAGAACTTTGACAACACGACAGAATCGCTGAAATTCTACATGTTGAAATTCTTATTTTTATCCAAAACTAAGGTACCAAAATAATCGTCTGAAAATTCTCTACATTTCACACGCTTTATCTATAGGAATATTTTTAATATTTTTTGAGATACAAGCTCTTAAACCTCCTGAAAAAGGAAAAAATCACCAAAGCTATATGCACGAATTTCGTTTTTTCCCCATTACTCCATAAATCTTAGGTCAATCATTAAACTTTAAGCATCAAAAGAATGGCCAAACATTGCTTTACAAATAATATTCATCATCATATTTTCAAAAATCAAAGGTTTTCGAGATATAAACAGTTAAACACACTGGGGGTTACCAAATTTTCATTTTTCCTCCATAACTCAACCGATTCACCCCGATCATCAAAAACTAAATATCATCTGAAAGGTCTTTCTAAGCACTACAAATTATACGCATAGTGTCTCGATAGAATATTTACCGTTTTTGAGATATTTAAGGCCGAAGAAAAAGCCGATAATTGATATATGACCTTGACCTTTAGGATTTTCCGGAAACGGAAGTTACATGGCTCCATAGAATCTAATACTGCATCTTCAGACAAAATTTCAATCAAATCATACAAAAAATAAAGCTTACAGGGCTTAAAAACCGTTAAGTTTTAATACGAAAGTTTTAATAGCATGATGACGTCATATGACGTCATATGGCGTTCATCTTTTCGGAATGTAAAGAAGACATAGAGGCTAATATTAAGTCTAAATCTCAGCTTTATAGTTGGAAGCGATTTTATACGCATTTTAAATTTGACGTCATAAGTTCGAATCTTGGATTCGCCATAAAACCTTTGCCTTTTCGAATTTGGAAAAACGGACACCGGGATGCACAACTACAGCCTAACATACACATTCTGTGAAATTTTAATGAAAATCGGTCCAGAAATAATGGCTGTAGACCGCGTACAAACTTTTTCACCTGTCTTCAAATCTGACGTTAGATGACGTCGTATGAATATAAAATTCATTGCATCCGAAAGCTCATGGTTTGAAATATACGCCATAAAATTTTCATTGTTCTGAGTCAATGGCAACACCTCGAAATTAACACAAATATAAGAGGAAGAAAAAAAGAATAAGAAGAAGAAGAAGAAGAAGAAGAATAAAAAAACAGTACAAAACCCAATATGACTTTCTGCCTGTAGGCAGAAAGTCCTAATAATAAAAAAAAAACAGAACAAACCCAATAGGACTTTCTGCTTGAGGCAGAAAGCCCTAATAAAAGTTTGAAAAAAAAGCCGTTATGACAAAGGCAATATGCTTATCGGTCCTGGTGTACACCATTGCATCCTAAAATGCACCCCATTCTCTCAAATACGCATCGCAATTCACCTTTCAACACGGGCACTCTTTCCTGCGTAGGAACGTCCGGATAGAGGGTAACCAACCCAATAACCGCCTTCTTCTCTTACTTCAAATGGCTAGATTTTCATATACAAGCCCTTATCCGAAAAACATGAACATCTTCCATGTTTGTTGACAGAATCACCTGAAATTTTCAGGACTTTTTGCACCTTGTAAGCGTCGGCATTTGTACAAATTTCAACTTCATACATCAACTTGCCGATTTTATATGAATTTTTTAATAATTTCTGCTTAAATATGCATGACGTTATAATCACGTGACGAAACAAGTATTCCTTGCAGTATACATCACTTCACTTTTCAGTGTGTTAATCCTGAAGAAATCATGATTTTTGACTCAAAGTTCATGAAACTACAGCGTTTCAATTTCGTTAAAAGTACACTTTTCGCCTTTCTGTCATAACTCAACCAATTCAACCCCGATCTTCAAAACCTAAATATCACCTGAAAGGTCTTTTAAATCACTACAGATTTTATCCACAGTGTCTAGGTAGAATCTTTTTCATTTTTGAGATACACCTTGCCGAATAAAAACACCAACAACTGACATATGACCTTGACCTTTACGATTTTCCGGAAACGGAAGTGACTAAAGTAAATGAGATGCTATGTTGCAAATTCAGTAAAAAATTTATGCAAATCGCTCAAAAGTTAAGGCATGTAGTGCTAAAAAACCCTATATTTTGGATTAAAAGTTTGTTAACGCGTCATGACGACATTTTACGTCATACGACGTCAGTCTTTTCAGAGCTGTATGAAATTGATAAGACACATGTTCTGTCCAAATTTGAAGTTTCTAGCTTATCTGAGTGCTTCGTAATACTTAAATAAATTTTCAGGTCCAAAGTTCGAAACTTGGTTCAGCCATAGATCCTTGGTCTTTTTGAATGTTGCAAAATGTATATAATCCTGCACAACAAAGTCCCAATCCATACATTCTGTGAAAAATCAAGTCAATTGGTTAAGAAATGACGGCTGTAGAGCGCGTACAAGCTTTGGTAGCTTTTTTCAACCCTGAGGTCACGTGACATCACATGAAGAAAAAATATTCTGCAATCAAAAGCTCCAAAGTCCCTTTCTAATTTAACCAAAAGGAAAAAAAAGTAAATAATAATAATAAAAAATTCATTCGTTTAAACGAATGATAGGACTTTCTGCAACATCTGCTTTATATAGTATATATAGAAGATGACATAATAGATAATCTGTCCAAATTGCAACTTTCTATCTCCTCTATTTCTATATAAAATAGCACAAATAGAACACATTCTGTGAATTTTAAGAAAAGTCCGCCCATATCTTGCACATGTAGTTTACATACAACATTTATACTATGTCATATGACATGAAAGAAAAATGAAACAGTGTTCAAATGTAAGTTTCTAACTTTCATCACACATAGAATTTCATCACTCCAGCTCAGTTGTAACCTTGTTTAATTTTAGCCTCATTAGGAAGAAGTATTGAATATTTGTATAGTGCTATATCCTTTCGACACCTGTAACGTAGTTAATCGTATTTAGCGATTTTGGCGTGTTTGGGCTTCCGTAGTTTTGCCATAAATTCCTGGAATTTCGAACTATGGTGATATTTTGAAAGGTAACATCCCAGCCTACAAACTGATGCAATATGAATATCGTTAGCATAACAATGCAGTTTTTAGATGGTCTAAAATGTGGGCTGCGTGTGAATTTTTCAAGGCGTGCAAACTGCTCGCTAGCTACATAGTGTTGCAAATACGGATTTTTGTCTTGTGCCGTTGTACATGTATTAACTTCAATGCTTATTTTGGAAACAGTCAACATTGAGATATGGCTACATATATGCAGTAGAGGTGAAATCAAAATTTCCTCACGTGCCTAATAACCCATAAAAATTTCATCGTCCTAGGACTATTGCAACATATTAAAATAAGCGTTTAGTAAGGAAGAAGAAAAGAATAATAATAATAAACAAATGACGTCACGTGACGTCATATGACGTTTATTTTCATATAATTGTTAAGACACCCAGAGACCTACTAACTGACAAAATTTCAACTTTCTATCTCAAATAGGACAGTTTTTTATAAGCATTTAAATATTGACGTCATTGGTTCGAATCTTGGATCCGCCATATATGCTTGGACTTTTCGAATTTTGAAAAACGGACACCGGTATACACAATAAGAACGTAATATACACATTCTGTGAAAATTTGATGAAAATTGGCCCATTAATAATGGCTCTGGACCGTGTACAAACTTTTGTAGTCAATTTCAAATGTGACGTCGTATGACGTCATAGGCTTCGGAAAACCATTGAAATCGAAATTTCAGCGTCTGAATCATTTGTCATTAAATTGTCATTGCCCTTCGACAATTTCAACATATAGAAATACTCTTGTTAATATTAGAAATACATTATCATATAATGACGTCACGTAACGTCATATGACGTTTATTTTCACAAAATCTTTAAGACTCTTAGAGACCTATATACTGACCAAATATCACTTTTCTATCTCAAATAGGACCGATTTTATAAGCATTTAAAAATTTACGACCTCGGTTCGAATCTTGAATTCGCTATAGAACCATGGACTTTTCGCATTTTGAAAAACGGACACCGAGATGCACAACTAGAACTGAATATACACATTCTGTGAAAGTTTGATGAAAATCGGCCCATTAATAATGGCTCTGGACCGTGTACAAACTTTCGTAGTCAATTTCAAATGTGACGTCATATGACGTCATAGGTTTCTGAAAATCATTGAAATCGAAATTTCAGCATCTGAAGTATGCGGCATAAAATTTTCATTGCCCTTCAAAAATTTCAACATATAGAAATAATCTTGTTAGAATTAGAAATTCATTATCATATAATGACGTCACGTGACGTCATATGACATTTATTTTCACAAAATGTTTAAGACTCCCAGAGACCTATATACTGACCTAATATCATCTTTCTATGACAAATAGGACCGATTTTATAAGAATTTGAAAATTAACGACCTTGGTTCGAATCTTGGAATCGATATAGAACCTTGGACTTTTCGAATTTTGAAAAACGGACACCGGGATGCACAACTAGAACTTAATATACACAATCTGTGAAAATTTGATGAACATCGGTTTACAAACAATGGCTGTAGACAGCGTACAAACTTTTGTAGCATATTTCAAATGTGACGTCATATGACGTCATAGGCATATGAAAATCATAGAAATCAAAATTTCAGCGTTTGAAGCATGTGTCTTTAAATTTTCATTGCCCTTCGACAATTTCAACATATAGAAATATTCTTGTTAATATTAGAAATACATTATCATATAATGACGTCACGTGACGTCTTATGACGTATATTTTCACAAAATCTTTAAAACTTCTAGAGACCTATATACTGACTAAATATCAACTTTCTTTCTTAAATAGGACAGATTTTATAAGCATTTAAAAATTTACGACCTTGGTTCGAATCTTGGATTCGCTATAGAACCTTGGACTTTTCGAATTTTGAAAAACGGACACCGGGATGCACAACTAGAACTTAATATACACAATCTGTGAAAATTTGATGAAAATCGGTTCACAAACAATGGCTGTAGACCGCGTACAAACTTTTGTAGCATATTTCAAATGTGACGTCATATGACGTCATAGGCATATGAAAATCATAGAAATCAAAATTTCCTGAAAAAATTTAAACGAATGATAGGACTTTCTGCAACATCTGCTTTATATAGTATATATAGAAGATGACATAATAGATAATCTGTCCAAATTGCAACTTTCTATCTCCTCTATTTCTATATAAAATGGCACAAATAGAACACATTCTGTGAATTTTAATAAAAGTCCGCCCATATCTTGCACATGTAGTTTACATACAAAATTTATACTATGTCATATGACATGAAAGAAAAATGAAACAGTGTTCAAATGTAAGTTTCTAACTTTCATCACACATAGAATTTCATCATCCAGCTCACTTGTAACCTTGTTTAATTTTAGCCTCAGTAGGAAGAAGTATTGAATACTTGTATAGTGCTATATCCTTTCGACACCTGTAACGTAGTTAAACGTATTTAGCGATTTTGGCGTGTTTGGGCTTCCGTAGTTTTGCCGCAGTTTTTAGATGGTCTAAAATGTGGTGTGAATTTTTCAAGGCTTGCAAACTGCTCGCTACCTACATAGTGTTGCAAATACGGATTTTTGTCTTGTGCCGTTGTACATGTATTAACTTCAATGCTTATTTTGGAAACAGTCCAGTCAACATTCGACAGACAAAAACAAAAAACAAAATCAAGATATAGCCCATCAATTGCAATTTGATATATTTTTTTTTTTTTTTTTTTTTTTTTTTTTAAGTCGTTGCGCAAGTATTTAAGCTTGGTGACCCCTGCGCGTGACCTTTTCCATATTTTTATGATGCATGATTATGAAATATCTTATTTTCCATGTAACTTTCTTATATGAAGTCCAATTTCAATAAACTTGGTACCGTTAGAAAGCTCTTAAAACATGCTACATTTTATACGCATAATGTGTAGACTTATCTTCAGTCGTTTCTGAGATATTGACTGTTAAACCTCAAGAAAACAGCATATTATCAGCAAAATTAGCTTCATTTCATTTAGTGTTTTTGCTTATAACTTTGTATTGCGTAAACCAATTTTAATAAACTAAATATCTTTGGAAACGTCAATTATTCAGCTATAATTCTTATTCATACATATATTTACAAAAATCGATATTTATTGAGATATGGCTACATATATGCAGTAGGGGTGAAATCAAAATTTCCTCACGTGCCTAATAACCCATAAAAATTTCATCGTCCTAGGACTATTGCAACATATTAAAATAAGCGTTTAGTTAGGAAGAAGAAAAGAATAATAATAATAAACAAATGACGTCACGTGACGTCATATGACGTTTATTTTCACATAATTGTTAAGACACCCAGAGACCTACTAACTGACAAAATTTCAACTTTCTATCTCAAATAGGACAGTTTTTATAAGCATTTAAATATTGACGTCATTGGTTCGAATCTTGGATCCGCCATATATGCTTGGACTTTTCGAATTTTGAAAAACGGACACCGGTATACACAATAAGAACGTAATATACACATTCTGTGAAAATTTGATGAAAATTGGCACATAAATAATGGCTCTGGACCGTGTACAAACTTTTGTAGTCAATTTCAAGTGTGACGTCATATGACGTCATAGGCTTCTGAAAATCATTGAAATCAAAATTTCAGCATCTGAAGCATGCGGCATTAAATTTCCATTGCCCTTCGAAAATTTCAATATATAGAAATAATCTTGTTAGAATTAGAAATTCATTATCATATAATGACGTCACGTGACGTCATATGACATTTATTTTCACAAAATGTTTAAGACTCCCAGAGACCTATATACTGACCCAATATCACCTTTCTATCTCAAATAGGACCGATTTTATAAGAATTTAAAAATTTACGACCTTGGTTCGAATCTTGGAATCGCTATAGAACCTTGGACTTTTCGAATTTTGAAAAACGGACACCAGCATGCACAACTAAAACTTAATATACACATTCTGTGAAAATTTGATGGAAATCGGTTCATTAATAATGGCTCTGGACCGCGTACAAACTTTTGTAGCTTATTTCAAGTGTGACGTCATATGACGTCAGAGAGATATGAAAATCATAGAAATCAAAACAACATTTCTTGGGGAATATGACGTCAAAATTTCATTGTCCTTGGACCATATTAACATATATAATTATGTGTTTAAAAATTAGAAATTTGATGACGTCATATGACGTCACAAGACGTCCATTTTCACAAAATATTTAAATCTATCGGAGATCTATATACTGACAAAATATCAACCTTCTGTCTCATTTAGGGACGATTTTATGAGCATTTATCAATTTGACGTCCTTGGTTTGAATCTTGCATTCGCCATAGAACCTTGTGCTTTTCGAATTTTGAAAAACGGACAACGAAATGCACAACTAGAACTTAATATACACATTCTGTGAAAATTTGATAAAAATCGGTTTATTAATTATCGCTCTAGACCGCGTACAAACTTTTGTAGCAAATTGCCAAGTGTGACGTCATATGACGTCATAGGCATATGAAAATTATAGAATTTTTTAATTACCATCGAAATTTCATTCTCCTAGGACGATTGCAACATATGAAAATCCGTGAGGAAGAAAAGAATAATAATAATAATAATAATAATAATAATAATAATAATAATAAACATAACAAACCCAATAGGACTTTCTGCTTGAGGCAGAAAGTCCTAATAAACAGTACAAACCCAATAGGACTTTCTGCTTTAGGCAGAAAGTCCTAATAAAAAAAACAGTACAAACCCAATATGACTTTCTGCCTGTAGGCAGAAAGTCCTAACTAGAATTGCAATTAGAATTGCGATATCATCGGTTTTTGCAATTCAATCTCATTCTTTTCAAACATTGCAATTCACGAATTGTATTACAAAAGCAAATGAATTTCTATGCATGTGTTGATACTTAAGAGTACAAAATTGCTGCTTTTATGTAAAAAGGTGCATAATCTGTGATTTATTCAAAGATATAAGCTTTAATCGGACTTCGGTACAAAATTTGTTACAAAGTTTGAAGATGATTGCAAAAGAAATGTTTTTCATATACCCACACAAGTCTGCAAAGTCTATGCAAGGTTCGAACATTCAACCTTCTATAGCCAGTAGAAAAAAATCAGGTTTTTGGTCCTTAGATTTATCAAATTTATCAGGCTTTCAACAAGAATATCAACTTTCTTAGTTATAACAACAAGAGTGTTCAGAAGACAACATAGCTTGCCGTAACAGCACTTTTTGTCTCAGATTTAAGTTTTTGAAAAGTAGGTCAAACTCCAAGGTCAAGGTCACAAGCCAAAAGTCATAGTTCCAAATGATAGATCTTGAATTGGGCTGTCTACATGTAAAATATCTAAGCTTATCTCTTAGAATATAAAAGATATTAGCCAGGTTAAAGGTTTGTTCACGGACGACAACGACGAAAATGACGCCGGGGGTTTGACATTAGCTCTCCGGACTTTCTTCCCAGATATCAAGCAAAGTGCCCCTTAGCGGAATATGATAAACAAAATTTATTTACATATTGCAATTTAGGTCTTAGAAATGCAGTAAATTAAGATGGCTGATATCTGCCATTTCTTATTTTCGTGTACTAGTCCTTAAAGGTGAAGGGGAAATAACGCAATCATGTGTCTTTATGTCTTGGCCAAAAAAGGCGAAAGAAAGAAAACGTGCCATATTGTTGTTATTTCGACTTTGGACAAAGATACGAAATCACGAAATATGCCACCTGAAATAAACTTTTGAGGTAACATACTGATTTAAGATTTTTTGATAAAGGATTAAACTTTGGACTGTGGTAATTTGATCAAATGAAGTCCGATCTTCAAAAACTAAACACCAATGGAAAGATCTCTTCACAAACTAAAACTTTTGTTCATATTCTTTTTTTAAAATATTTTTAGATTTGGAGCTATTTTGTGCCAATAAAAATAACAATAATTGGTATATGACCTTGACCTTAGCATATTATGCTAGATTTTTTTCTATGATTTTATTGGTTTTATAAAAATGCATAAACAGTGAAAAAATGATGAAGATTGAACAAAAAATAAAGTCAGGAGCAGCAAAAAAGAGGAAACATATGGATATACAATTGTTTGATAAGAGGATCAAACTTTGGACTGTGGTCATTTGATCAAATGAAGTCCGATCTTCAAAAACTAAACACCAATGGAAAGATCTCTTCACAGACTAAAACTTTTGTTCATATACTTTCTATAAAATATTTTTAGATTTGGAGATATTTTATGCCGATAAAAATAATAATAATTGGTATATGACCTTGACCTTTGCATATTATGCTTGATTTTTTTTTCTATGATTTTATTTGTTTCATAAAAATGCATAAACAGTGAAATAATGATGAAGATTGAACATAAAAATAAAGTCAGGAGCAGCAAAAAAGAGGAAACATATGGATATACAATTGTTTGATAAGAGGATCAAACTTTGGACTGTGGTCATTTGATAAAATGAAGTCCGATCTTCAAAAACTAAGCACAAATGGAAAGATCTCTTCACAGACTAAAACTTTTGTTCATTAAATTTCTATAAAATATTTTTAGATTTGGAGCTATTTTATGCCGATATAACTAATAATAATTGGTATATGACCTTGACCTTTGCATATTATGCTTGATTTTATTCTATGATTTTATTTGTTTTATAAAAATGCATTAACAGTGAAAAAATGATGAAGATTGCATAAAAAATAAAGTCAGGAGCTGCAAATAACCTTAAAAGTCATGCTTTTAAAATGTTGATTTTTCGAAAATATTGGTTATGTTTGACCGCGTACTGTGGACAAACCATGCATTTCTCAAAATCGCCACACCATATATTTTGTGCGTATATGTCTTGCAACAAACAAAATTTCTCTCTCTCATCTCTGAATAAAATGGGGAATTTTTCGTAGACCTACCCTCATTTCACCGTTTTTTCGAGATTCGAACGTTCAACCTCCTGTAGCACGAAAGTTTTATATACGCAAATTTTTTGGAACTATCATATTTAATTAAGTTTCTAACAAGGAACACAATACAGAAAACCGCATTTGAATCGAACCTCAAATAACAGAGTTATTAGCACTTAGTAACTTTAACAAAACGCCCCTAGCGGCAAAACTAAGACAAAAATGAAAATTTTCTCAACGTTAGGATCAAATTCAGTTCATAGGACAAAAGTGGTAAAAAAATCAGAAATGTGACTTTTTTCTATCATGGTGATATGCCGTTCACAAAAAAAAGGTTAGAAAAAAACAAAAAAAAACAGAAGAAGAACAATAGGTTTTCGAAAGCGATGCGAAAACCTAAAAAAAAATAAAACAGAAGAAGAACAATAGGTTTTCGCAAGCGATGCGAAAACCTAAAGAAAAAAAAAGAAAAAAAAAAAAGAAGAAGAACAATAGGTTTTCGCACTGCGGGGTGCGAAAACCTAAAAAAAAAGAAACAGAACAAGAACAAAGGGTTTTCGCACTGCGATGCGAAAACCAAATAAAAAAAGAAACATACGTTTTCCGCAGGTTGCGGAAAGCCGTAATTACATACATTTTGTGATGGATTTTGTAGCTTTACTCTGGTATTTTTATCCACAATAAAAAGAGATCCTAATTGACGTTAAGACTTGCTGAAATGCTTTTTTTTTTTAAATGAAAACATTAATAATTCATAAAAATAAATGAATTTATATTCTACCAGTTTTCTTCATGTGACTGATCTAAATGCATTATATAATCACGAAAGCCTCATTCATCACGCAAAATCATACAACACGTTTATGTTTTAAAGGGGATACAATAATTTGCCTTTGTACGATTCACTTCCCGTCTTTCAAATGGAACGAAAAAGTACACATGTTAAGAGTATACAAATAAAACAAGAGGGCCAAGATGGCCCTGTGTCTCTCACCTGAGTAAAATTGCTGTGTTAGGCATGATTACAAAAACAAGAGCTGTCAGAGGACAGCACGCTCGACTATTCAAAATGCTTGTTGGTAAATTCTTGCCCTTCACATGCCCTGTACATAATAATAGTCAAAAATGATATACCTTGATAGTCTGATACCCCTTAATATATTTATGATGTCTAAAATCAATCTCATTCCTAGTTAATGAGACATAAGCACAATAACACCGTGCATGCAAAACTTAAACCAAAAATCCAAGTTAGAAAAGGGCCATAATTTGCATCAGTCCAAAAGTTATCCTCCTTTTTTCTGATGTCCTTGAAGACACTCCTTAACTTTCTAGTCAATTCCACAAGCAATTTCTGAGATATAAGCTGGATAGTAGCTTGAATGCAAAAATTTAACCAAAATTCTAAGTTAAAAGGGGGTCATAATTTTTAATTTATTCCATCAAGTGTTATCTTCCTTTATAGTATGATACCCCTAAACATATTAAAGATGTTTCAAATCAATTCCAAGCCTGGACTCTGAGATATAAGCATGAAAGTAACTTGCATGCAAAACTTTAACCAAAATTTCTAAGTTAAAAAGGGCAATAATTTGTAACATATTCCATCAAGAGTTATCTAACATGAAAGTATGATACCCCAAAATGTATTAAAGATGTTTCAAATCAATCCCATGCCTGGATACTGAGATATTAACATGAAAGTACCTTGCATGCAAAACTTTAACCAAAATTTCTATGTTAAAAAGGGGCAATAATTTATAATATATTCCATCAAAAGTTATCTACCATGAAAGTATGATACCCCTAAACATATTAAAGATGTTTCAAATCAATCCCATGCCTGGATACTGAGATATTAGCATGAAAGTACCTTACATGCAAAACTTTAACCAAAATTTCTAAGTTAAAAAGGGGCAATAATTTGTAACATATTCTATCAAGAGTTATCTACCATGAAAGTATGATACCCCTAAACATATTAAAGATGTTTCAAATCAATCGCATACTTGATACTGAGATATAAGCATGAGAGTATCTTGCAAGCAAAACTTGAACCAAAATTTCTAAGTTAAAAAGGGGCCATAATTTGTAATATATTCCATCAAGAGTTATCTACCTTGGTTGTATGATGCCCCTAAACATATTCATAAACTTTCATGTCAATACCATGAATGGTTATTGAGATATAAACTAGATAGAAGCTTGCACGCAAAAATTTAACCAAATTTTCTATTGCATGCAAAACTTTAACCAAAATTTCTAACTTAAAAAGAGGCCATAATTCATATTAAATTCAGTCAAGAGTTATCTACCTTGGTTGTCTGATGCCCCTGAACATATTTAAAAACGTTCAAGTCAATACCATAAATGGTTATTGAGATATAAGGTTGATAGTAACTTGCACGCAAAACTTTAACCAAAAGCTGCAACGCCAACGCCGACGCCGACGCCAGGGTGACTACAATAGCTCTCATATTCTTCGAATAGTCGAGCTAAAAATGTGGCATCTAACGTGTTTTCCTGACATTTCACTAAGTGACCTAGATTTTGATCCTGCCTAAATTTACATACATCTTGGATTTCATGCAGTCATCATTCTTATCAAGGTTAATGAAGACTGGGACAAATGTAGGCCTCTAGAGCGTTCACAAGGTGTTTTTTTTTTTCTAAAATTTGACCTAGTTACCTAGTTTTTTTACCCTTCATGACACAATTTCAAATTCATGAAATTTAATTGGGCCAAAAAGGTTAATTCAAGGTTTTTTTTTTAATTTTTACATAAAATTTTGAATTCAACCGAGATATCATGTAGACAAATATCCTGACCAAATTTTATGAAGATTAGGCTAAAACCGTGGTTTCTAGAATGTTCACATGGTTTTTCTAAGATTTGACCTGGTGACCTAGTTTTTGACCCCACGTGACCCAATTTTGAATTCATCCGAGATATTATGTAGACAAATATCCTGGCCAAGTTTCATAATCATAAAGATTGGGCCAAAACTGTGGCCTCTAGAATGTTCACAAGCAATTGTTGACGACAGACGACGGACAAAAGGCGGTCACAAAAGCTCATCCTGAACACAAGTGCTCGGGTGAGCTAAAAAGACTAAGCTTCGGTGACTTAAGTTTATAGCGGGCGAAGCTCGCTCTCCGGCATAGCCGGCGAGCAGCGTAGCTCGCCCTACGGTATAACGTAGACTTCTATTTGGATCAACATTTCAAAGCACAATGGATTTTATTTTTTCGTCACACCCGTTTATCGTATGTGCAGCGCCATTTGCTCACAAACTTAAAACTCGTTCTTCAAAATCGGTAAAAAGCGTCTTCGGGCGTTTGTCTGATCCAAATTTTCTTGCTAAGCTTTACTTTTACATTTGAACATTACAAATTTGCATCACACAGGTTACTAATTAATATATTAACAAGTGGCCTAATTTCCATGTAAATGCCAATTCTGAAACACGACCGTCTAAATAAGAAGCAACACTGCACATGCATACTTTTAATGAGTTTGAATTTTACTCAAACTTTTGCAGTGATGCTGCCATCGGAGTTAGATATAATTGATATTAATATATTAATATTGATGGGTTTCCCAACTGATGTTTCGATGGCAAATATTATAATGTAATCTTGAGATAAAATGTTGTGTTATGTTGTATTTATATACAAAAAGGTTAATTATTTCACTTTTTTCTGACAAAGTGTACACCCCGCACTGCACCAGGGCACTGACAGCTGTTTTATTTATACAGAAAGAATAGGATATAGAAACACATTGATGATTTTTAGATATTCTAGGAAGGATTTTTATTTTAAATTTCTGCTTGTTGTTGTCATTGTTTTTGTTTTAAAAGCATGTACGTATTGTGACTGCAGGCAGGAGTATATACATGGACACCAACAAACGACACGGGGTTGTTCATTTACAATAAATATTGCTTGTTTTGAATTTAAAAATAATAATGATTAAACAAATTACTTGACTTTGTTGCCCCAGTATGTTGCGTTATTTAATTTTGTAACCATTTGAAACTTTTTTCGGCCTTGGCTGTTTTGTTTTCACCTGAATTTCCGGTCAAACATAAAGGTGAAGGTCACTAAACAGCTGATGAATACTGTAAGTTTTGATTGGTCGACTTAAAATCGAAAGTACCCCTCCGGAAAAGAGATCAGCTTGTTCGCTTTGTATATACATTCCTGAAACCTCGATTATATTAATACATGTCTTAACGTTCAAAACAACTAATTTAACTACACACACACACACACACACACAACTTCTGGAATGCTGATGACACAAGTGTTCCGAGGAACACCGATCAAGTTGTATTACCTGAAGGGACATAATTATTATGTTGTGAGCAGGTCGTTTGTCTGTCCGATCGTCAGCAAATTCATATCTGCTGTATATATTTTGAACGCTTGAAAGACATTCATAATACTTAAGTCAAATGTCCTCTCATCAAGATGCAGAATAAACTCTAAATATAAATAATACACCTCGGCCGTGTATCTTGTGTAAAGATACTTATTATTTCATTTTAGGTAAGCATTCGAAGAAAGTTGATGGATATTTATGATGACTTGACTATTTGAGTTTACCGTCGCTTTGACAGTATTTCAGTCATATAGCGACGTCCAGCTAAAGACAGGTGGAGGAAGACCCCGAATGCACGGAGGCATCCGGGTAGAACCACCGACCTACCGCCAGCCAGCTGGAAGGCTTCCTCACATGAAAATCCGAATGACCCTGCCGGGATTCGAAACCACGCGGTGAGGGGCTGAGTGAGTGTTAAAGTCAGCGACTTTACCCTCTCGTCCACGGAGGCCCCGATATTTATGATGATTCTTAGAATTAATGAGTGCGTGCTTATCTACTTCGAACATACAACAATACCGACTGAACAGAATAAAGATCTAAGGCGAGTATGCTTCGCCCGCTCTGAGGCTGTGCCTTAGTTCATATAATTTAAAAGAGGTTAAATTATAATGCTGCATACTTATAACAAATTTATATTCGAGAAATGCATGCTTAAAACATTTTTTTTTTGTAGAAAGTTACATGCTCAAAACAGATTCATATCAATTGTATATTAGAAAGGTGCATTCTTTAAAGAATTTTTTATTTAAAACAAGTTTATGTTGTGCATGCTTTAAACAAGTTTATATTAGAGAGGTGCATGCTAAAAACATGTTTATTTTAGAAAGAACACGTTTATATTAGAATGCTAACAGCAAGATTATTTTAGAAAGAACATTTTATGTTGGAAAGATTCATACCTAAAACAGGTTTATATCAGAAATATGCCTGCACAAGACTAGTATATCTAATTACATGAACTCACCAGTAAATCTTTCAGCTGGTGACGTCTTGCCACTCTGGCGTATATGTACTCGTCGACGTCTATGACGGCAGCGTAGGTGTAACCGTACATTCTCTCCATACAGTCATACACTACGACCTGTTCGTCTATAAAAGGCTTAGCATCCTTCTGGCCGATGTAGCGCGGTATTTTATCTAAAATGACAACATTATGGTACTCATTCATTTTTCTTTCAGAATTATTCTTTGGCGGTCTCAATGCTCACTTCAGTATGAGTTGTTATTTTAACTCTGTAGATGGGAGGGACCCACACATGCGGAATGCACAGGTTTTATCCGAGAAATCAGGAGAGGTGTGTTGGTAAGAAGTGGGTTGTCTGTCATGTCAGCATGAAGGAACAATGAATTGAATAAATATGAATAGTTTTGAGAAAGCTTTTGCCAAACTGTCTGAACATCCGACTAGCTATTTTACCTTGTACTGAGTAAAGAGTGGGATAAAATGTAAATTTAGAACTTAAACTAGAACAGATATATATACATATATGGATAAACGAGTCTACTTCCTGTTTTCGCAAGAAAGGTGCAAGTTAAAATATATAGTACAGTGATCGGAAGTAGTAAGTGCTTGTAATCGCAAGACAGGGTATACATTGAATTGTATAGGCTTCCAAGACATGGTACAGTGATTTCGTTTATCCACTGTGTATATATAGAAAGAGAAAGTGAAGCTATTGTGTTGTAGTTGTTACTTTTACCTGCAAGAGGGAAATCAAAGGGGCGTAACTCCACAAAACCGGAACTAGCGTAGTGTTTGAGTACCCTCATGGTGGCCGTGTTCAGGTTGTAGAAGTACATAACGACTTTGTCCACGCCCAGAAAAATCTGTGTCTCCATCCACTCCACCAAACGCTGGGCAGAAAGGTCTGCGTACGCGATCTTCGCACAAATCGCCAGCGTCTCAGACTTCCTTATTTCCGGATACTCCACATGCATGAACTGTGTGGTATGACAGTTCATATTAGAAAAGGACAGAGTGGCTGCCGCTATTTGTCTCCCCTCCTGGAACGGTCGGGGCACTGGACAGAAATGTTTGGACGCGAGGAACGGCTGGTAGTTGATTTGCGTCCAGAGCATTCTTTTCTCTAGTTCTCTGATTACTATAGTCTTGTTATTCAACAGAAAGCAACATTTCAGAGTGGTGTTCTCCGCTACATACTTGAGCCAGCCTGAAAACACAACCCGCGTCACTTGCACAGAAGAGTTCAAATTCCGGTCCTGGGCCAGACTGGTGTTCGACTTATTGTGTGCTGCATTGATAATGTAATCTTTGAACGTATTTATTTTGTATCGTGCAATGGCCGACATCAGATATATGTTTTCATTCCTTGCAACGAAGTACGAGCCTGGATTCTCGTGATGTAAAGTCCTGTTGCCGTTGTAAAACGATGTCGCCTTGTCGTGTGTGACGTGCTGGAAGATAGTAAATGTCTTACCCATCTGTCTGAGGCGATCAAGGAGCTCAAACTTGCTACTGTTTTTGCTGCTGAACCGAACGATGAAATGCTCTTTCCCAAACCACTGGAACGGCAGGAAGTCCCCAGTTTGCGCCAGTACGGACCCCGCTAACTCCCGTGTTCCAACGGGAACCACGCGTTTGTTGCCTATCACGGTCTTCATTAGCTGACTTCGATCGTTCACAGACACTTGCTGAAAGTACAGATCAAAATGTATTCCAGCACTCAGTGTCTGTCTAACAGTGAGTGAGCAATACAAAAAGACGTTATCAAAACACCGTGTAAACCAATCACTATGCACCAGTTACTGAACACAATGTACGTCCGTCAGTGAATACCGTTTAAATCAGTCACTGAACACAGTGTTTTTAGCTACTTTCAATTAGCTAATTAGTAATTAACACAACCTATAATTTAATTTTTATTAGATTTCTCGTGAAAAACAACAACAACAAACAAACAACTAGAGTCGCTGTCGCGACCTCATCGGTATTTGCTTAAATGAACAGTATTAAACCTGATCAGCTAGAAAAATTAGCTTTAACATCTTAGACCCGAAAACCTGGTTTTGTATTACAAATTGGATGTAAACAGGTCGAGTCTTCCACTTGAGTCATCATTCACCTGTTAGTGTAACCTTGACGATGGTGATAGGGATTCAACGTTTGAATGTTATACTTCAATTCATTAAGGCAAATCTCACTGCCAAATCAATGGAGAATCATTTGATCCAGAAATAAGTTACAGCCCGGGCAAGCAAATCAAGCACTATTAGCACCTTCACCTCTAAGTGTCTTCACCTTTAAGTATGACCATGACTTTACAGCTAGGTACCCAACAGCAGAGCTCTGATACACTTGCAATCATAATAAAGGGTTACAAGAGTTGTCGGAATGAAACATTTTGCCCCCCCCCCCCCCCACACACACACACATTCCTGTCAGAATTTGACATCTCTATAACATTATTAAAGTTATATAGCAAAACCAATACAGGCCATCTTCTAGTCCTGACCAATCACCCTACGAAGTTTGAGGAATAAGGGCCTTAGCGTTCTCCGGTTATTGATCAGAAACGATACTCACATTCAAGATCAGTGTGACCTTGATCTTGACAAAGTGACACCAAAATCTATATGGGTCATCTACTAGTCATGACCAATCATCTTATGAACTTTTAGGAATATGGGCCCATGCGTTCTCCAGTTATTAATCGTAAACGATTTTCACATTCAAGGTCACTGTGACCTTGATCTTGACCAAGTGACACCAAAATAAATAGGGGCCATCTACTAGTCATGACCAATCATGAACTTTGAGGAATATGGGCCCAAGCATTCTCATGATACTGATTTGGGAACGATTTTCACATTCGCGGTCACTGTGACTCAATCTATGAAGTCTGAGGAATGTGGGCCCAAGCGTTATTCAGTTATTGATCAGAAACGGAATGGTCTACTGACTGACCGACAGACTGACTATCCGACTGATTGATATTTGCAAAACAATATGCCACCTCTTCTTCGAAGGATGGCATAAAAACATAATTAAAACTAAGCTGATCAAGATGTGCCAAGGACATGTGCAAATAGCATTGGTACTTATAAATAGATGATGTGAGGTTAAAAATATGCAGCCAGACCAGGACTTACCCCAGGACTCTTTGCTTAGAGTTTAAGTTCTACAGAACAAGAGGGCCATGATGACCCTAAACCTTCTTGACGAGCATCTATTGGTTGCACAGTGTGTTACAGAAAAGCAGTGAAACGGGGAACCACAACTTCGAAATTGTGCATGGCCCCATGGAAAATACATAAATGAATTTGTTAGTCAAATATATTCATATGTAATCAGTGCTGGAAGACGGTGAAGCAATCAGAAAACAGAGATATGGATTATAACTCCTGTTTATACATGATAATGTATTTATGTTTAGCCTAATCATAAAATGATTCATTAGAATTCCGCCATTAAAAATGTAATACCTAGCTATAGTCTACTTTTAACCTAGTGCTCATTCAGCTGATTTTAAATGTTTACCCCCTGTTAAATGGGTTTATTCATAAGTCCGGATGAGCAGCCAAGACATGTGCTAAGAAGTCATATGCATGACCTGAATAACCATGCGGGTACCCATTTATACACCTGGTTTTATTTAAACATTTCCGAATTTAAACTGTAAAATAATTAATTTTCGTTAAATTAAATTTCGTTGATTGTGTACCTAAGGGAATTTTGTGTGTACATTTATTCGTGGATCTATGTTCTAAAAAAAAAACAGGGTCTATACAAGAGACAAGTTTTCGTGGGGATTAATATTTGTGGATAAAACCTACCACAAAATCGACGAAAATAAGTGTGCCATGAAATTTGATGATTTTGTCCATTAATTAGTAGCGGCTCGATCGAGATTCGAACCACATTGACTTTGTGGCCCGGAGTCATAAATATTCTGTTCCTCTATGGTGTTGCATAGCAACTGAAAACTGATTCACAACTGTAAATTGATTTGTGACTAGATATCAAATGGTTAATCAGTCTCACAGGTAGTATGTAGATCACAACATGCAACTGGAAATCATGAAAGTGCTTCTCTATTAAAACCAAAAGCAATTGATTATTTTGTCTGGCACAGTGAGTTTGCCTAAACTATCTGAAATTGCAGATACCATAATACAGTTTAATACCATAATACAGATAAATACCATAATACAGTTAAATACCATAATACAGTTAAATACCATAATACAGCTAAATACCATAATACAGCTAAATACCATAATACAGTTAAATACCATATACAGTTAAATACAATAATACAGTTAAATACCATAATACAGCTAAATACCATAATACAGTTAAATACCATAATACAGTAAATACCATAATACAGTTAAATATAAACTTGTCTTAAACAGTCAATCAAGGGAACCATAAAAAGATACCGTTTAACCGAGGTGGTTGCTAAATGAATATTTACAAAATACTAGTTTGGTAATATCAAAACTGATCGCTACATGCAGGTTGACCGCTTGATAGGGGTGGCCACTTATTCAGGTTCAGCTGTATTTCTTAATCAGATTGCCGGATTAGTCCAAATCCAATGAAACAATAATTATGGTAAAACCAAAATCTGCTGTTTGTCCATTATACATTTGAACAGACAGAATAAATTCTGTTTTCTTTACCATATATATCATGGGTTATGTGATTTGCAGAACTTCACACTTATTTATTCCATCATATAGTTGTTAGGATTACTTCAGTGAAGAGTATGCAAAATAATGAATGTGGTGTTTGTTTGTTGGATTTAACGTCCCACTGACAGTATTTCAATCATTTGGAGATGATGTCTACTTGAGACAAATATAGTGCTGCTACACTACAGTATCACGCCGTAGACATGTGGCATGATACCACACCCAGTCACATTATCACGCCACCGGGCCAACTAGTCTTGCAACTACCCTTATATGCTGAGCGCCAAGCAGGGGAGCTATATAACAGTACATTACCATTTTTACGACTTTGGTATGTCGTGACTGGGGATCGAACCAACAACCTCCCGCACCCGAGGCAGAAGATCCACCCGCTCGGCCACTGGGGACGGTGTAAACTTGGTGTCGTATACTAGCTAGTAGATGATTTAAAAACTGAAGCATTTTCTCAACGTGTGATTCTATCATGAGAATCATGTTACAGCACAATCAATAGTTATTGTATAGGCATATTAGCTTTGCCATGAGAATACTGTCCTATCCAATATTCCACGCAGGGGTCTCTGGTTTGATTCCTACACACCTGCTGAACACTTTTCTTTTCCTGAAACATTAAGCATTACAATACAGGTTTGAAATATTATATTTATGTAACTAAAATTCCTGAAACTACCCTTATATGCTGAGTGCCAAGCAAAGGAGCTATACCAGTACCATTTTTTACAACTTTGGTATGTCCTGGCCAGGGATCGAACCAACAACCTCTCGCTCTGAGGCTTACGCGCTTATCACTCGGTCACCAGGGACGATATGTAGCAGATAACAATTTGTGAGTCGTCAACGGATTTTCAAAATCAAATTATTTCTTAAAACAGACCGTTTTCTGGCATAATTGACATGCAAAGATATAAACAATGAGGGTATTTTAACATCCATATAAAATTTTAATGACAAGTTTTTACATTTTTGTTTATAACTTAATTTCACCATTATTACCATTTCATTATCTAAAATAATCAATTTTTTACTTTATTTTTCATGAAATTTTTTATATTATTTTAAGAAATTTTATAATAACAAATAATTTTAAATAACAAATTTCCAGTTAAGAAGATTTTAGTGAAATATTTGTTTGATTGTTTAAAAGTCCCATCAACAATATTTCAGTTTTTTCACTGAGCTTCAACATAATTTGTCAGATAATTCTGCTACCTCACTGCAATATCACACCAAATGGACAAGTGGCATTACCAGATCACATTATCCTGAGTGTCGGGCAAGGATGCTACACAAGTTTCATTTTAAAGCACTTTGGTATGCCAAGGCCAGGGATTGAACCTACAAACTCTGGGTTAGGGAGCAAATGCCACAAACATATGACCAGCAAGGCCAACAGGAGATGTTTACAATATCAACAGGAAATACTTTATAGGATTAAAGTCAGCAATAATCATATATTCATACAGTTGTCAATTCAAGCCTCATAAGAAACATATTGTTTAACAAGTAATGATCTCTAGCCTTCAAACAGATTCCCCTTATTTAGTTATTTCAAGTTTGTTTATTATCAGGTTTACCATCCCATGGACAGTATTTCAGTCATTTGGTGACAATGTCTTTTAGACAGATACAATGTTGTCATACTAATATCACATCGTAGACATGTGGCATTATACCACGCCCAGTCACCTTACTCTAGCTGTCATTGGGTAAATCAATCCTGGATCTACCCTTATATGCTGAGCACCAAACAAGGGCACTGTACTAGTACTATTTCTTATGACTCTGGTATGCCGTGGCCAGGGATTGAACACATGTCCTCCTGATTCCAGATGGACACTCTAACCACTCTGACCCAAGGACTGGTCAGCTACTTCAAGTAGCCAATATCAGTGATTGAACTACACTTATATGCTAAACACCAAGCAAGGGAGCTATACCAGTAAATTCTTCATGACTGCTATATGTTGCGACCAGTGATCGAACCCATGACCTCCTGATTTTGGACAGACGCTGTAACCCCTCAGACACTAGGACCGGTCAGTTACCTATAGTGATATATGTGAAAGAGATATGGTAACTCAGTTGGAGTAGAGCACCCACCATGTAAGCGCATGATCATGGGTTTGAATCCTGATCTATTTGCATTTTTTCACTTGGGTATGTAACGTCCAGTTAGTGACCCTTATTAATGTGAAATTTGTGTATTTATAAGCATTCCTAGAACTGAATTTGAATAGCATTTGCTGGTTCTAGTCTAGTATGGCTTTGCATTTTTCTTACCTTGTTAGATTGGGTGCCAAACATTTTGTGTCGTTACATTATAAATCTCCTGTATATTCACCCAAGGGATTATCAAGAACACATCAATTCTGTTCTGTGAATTGGGGACAAATTCCAAATAAGCAAGGGATTATGTTAAAGCCTTTTTAAGTAACACTTATTGTCAGCTTTGTGTAAACATTCCGATAGCTCAATCTGTACAGCACTTGTAACTAAGGGGTCCAACATCCGAGTCATGGTCAAGGTAGCTGCACTTTTTAGTTCGACTATTCGAAGAATAGTGAGACCTATCCTACTCACCCTGGCGTCGGTGTCGGCGTAACATTCAAGGATAAGGTTTTGCGTGCAAGTTTTTCTATCTTCTTATGTCTCCACAACCACTTAAGGTATTTCACTTGAAACTTTACAAATGTATTTGCGATCATAAGTGTAGCTCACTGACCAAGACCCATAACTCTAGCATGAATTTTTACTGAATTATTCCCCTTTGTGAACTTAGAAATTCCTGGTTAATATTATGCGTGCAAATTCAGTCTCCACAACCACAATGGTATTCACTTGAAACTTCACACGTCTTCAGGGTCAAACTCACACGTCTTCAAGGTCAAACTCATACACCACTTACCAAGACCCATAACTTTAGCATGGATTTTACTAAACTATTCCCTTTTGTGAACTAAGAAATTCCTGGTTAAAATTTAGGGTGAAAATTCAATCTCCACAACCACCAAAGATATTCACTTTAAACTTTACACATGTCTTTCAGGGTAATAATTATATACCACTCACCAAGACCCATACCTCTAGCATGGATTTTTTTCTGAATTATTCCCCTTTCTGAACTTAGAAATTCCTGGGTAAGATTATGCTTGCAAATTCAATCTCTACAATCACCAAATGTATTTACTTAAAACTTCACAAATGTCTTCGGGGTCATAATTGTGGGCCATTTGTCCAAGACCCATAACTCTAGCATGGAGTTTTACTGAATTATTCCCCTTTCTGAACTTAGAAATTCCTGGGTAAGCTTATGCGTACAAATTCAATCTC
>CM037793.1:7059763-7073115 GCA_021229015.1 Solen grandis | reverse complement strand
CTTAGTTTCAAGATTACCATCGTAAAAATTTTAAAGGGAAATTCGCCATAAATGGGGGCTGTAAAACCCCGTGAACCCTTTTTTCACTTTTTTTAGCTCTGACGTCAATGACCCCCTTTAGGGTGCTGAAGTTGCTTTTTTTCAAAAGCGAAAACCTTTTTCGTCAAAACCTAAAAATTTTCTTTTTTCTAAACAACTGGCTTTCTGTCGAAATCATTGTTTTTAAAATAAAAATTAAGAAGTATGCTTATGACGTCACGACTCAAAATATTTGTAGAAATTCTGCAGAACTGCAAACTGTGTAAGTTTCAACTTTCTATCTCATTCTGAAGCTCTTTAATCCTAAAATGAAATTTTCGGTCCTATGTTCGAATCTTATTTCAGCCACAGAACTTCGGTCTTTCGGAATTTCGGTTAGCTTAAAGGATATACATATCTTAGTTTCAAGATATACCATCTGTGAAAATTTGAAGAAAATTCGACCATAAATGGCGGCTGTAGAGCGTGAACACCATTTTTCACTATTTTTAGCTCTGACGTCACATGACGTCATAGGGTGCTGATGATGCTTTTTTTTCAAAAGCGCATCTATTTCTGTCATATCTCTGAAATTTTCATTATTCTGAACAACTGGCATCATGTCAAAATCATTGCCCCAAATTAAAATTAAGATGTATGCTTATGACGTCACATGACGTCATATGACGTCACGACTCAAAATATATTAAGAAATTCTGCAGAACTACAAGCTGTGTAAGTTTCAACTTTCTATTTCATCCTGAAGCTCTTTAATCCTAAAATGAAATTTTCGGTCCTATGTTCGAATCTTATTTAAGCCACAGAACTTCGGTCTTTCGGAATTTCCGTTAGCTGAAAGGATATACACATCTTAGTTTCAAGATATACCATCTGTGAAAATTTGAAGAAACTTCGACCATAAATGGCGGCTGTAGAGCGTGAACACCATTTTTCACTATTTTAAGCTCTGACGTCACATGACGTCATAGGGTGCTGAAGATGCTTTTTTTCAAAAGCGCATCCATTTCTGTCATAACTCTGAAATTTTCATTATTCTGAACAACTGGCATCATGTCGAAATCATTGCCTTTAAATGAAAATTCAGATGTATGCTTATGACGTCACATGACGTCATATGACGTCACGACTCAAAATATATTAAGAAATTCTGAAGAACTGCAAACTGTGTAAGTTTCAACTTTCTATTTCATCCTGAAGCTCTTTAATGCTAAAATGAAATTTTCGGTCCTATGTTCGAATCTTATTTTAGCCACAGAACTTCGGTCTTTCGGAATTTCGGTTAGCTGACAGGATATGTACACCTTAGTTTCAAGATGTACCATTTGTGAAAATTTTAAGAAAATCCGACCATAAATGACGGCTGTAGAGCGCGAACACCATTTTTCACTATTTTTAGCTGTGACGTTATGTGACGTCATAGCGTGCTGACAATCATTGAAATCAAAATTTCCTCACGTGACTAATAACCCATAAAAATTTCATCGTCCTAGGACTATTGCAACATATTAAAATAAGCGTTTAGTAAGGAAGAAGAAAAGAATAATAATAATAAAAATGACGTCACGTGACGTCATATGACGTTTATTTTCACATAATTGTTAAGACTCCCAGAGACCTACTAACTGACAAAATTTCAACTTTCTATCTCAAATAGGACAGTTTTTATAAGCATTTAAAAATTGACGTCCTTGGTTCGAATCTTGGATCCGCCATATATGCTTGGACTTTTCGAATTTTGAAAAACCGGACACCGGTATACACAATAAGAACGTAATATACACATTCTGTGAAAATTTGATGAAAATCGGCCCATTAATAATGGCTCTGGACCGTGTACAAACTTTCGTAGTCAATTTCAAATGTGACGTAATATGACGTCATAGGCTTCTGAAAATCTTTGAAATCGAAATTACAGCATCTGAAGCATGCGGCATTAATTTTTCATTGCCCTTCATAAATTTCAACATATAGAAATAATCTTGTTAGAATTAGAAATTCATTATCATATAATGACGTCACGTGACGTCATATGACATTTATTTTCACAAAATGTTTAAGACTCCCAGAGACCTATATACTGACCCAATATCATCTTTCTATCTCAAATAGGACCGATTTTATAAGAATTTGAAAATTTACGACCTTGGTTCGAATCTTGGAATCGCTATAGAACCTTGGACTTTTCGAATTTTGAAAAACGGACACCGGGATGCACAACTAGAACTTAATATACACATTCTGTGAAAATTTGATGAAAATCGGTTCATAAACAATGGCTGTAGACCGCGTACAAACTTTTGTAGCATATTTCAAATGTGACGTCATATGAGTCATAGGCATATGAAAATCATAGAAATCAAAATTTCCTGACGTGGCTAATAAGTCATAAAAATTTCATCGTCCTAGGAGTATTGCAACATAGAAAAATAAGCGTTTAGTTAGGAAGAAAAAAAGAATAATAATAATAAGAAGAAGAAGAATAAACAGTACAAACCCAATAGGACTTTCTGCTTTAGGCAGAAAGTCCTAACTAGATGTCATTCGTGAAAACGAATGATAGGACTTTCTGCAAGCTGTGTTAATGCAAAAAGCAGGAGATAGAAGTTTCATGTAATGACTCACCTCTGGTAGTATTTCATGTTCATGCTGAACAATTGACATTATATTCCGAAATCAGTGCAAATGATAAGAACTAAGTATTAGTCTGTGACGTAACATGATGTCATATGACGTAAGGACATGACTGCAAACTTGATTTCTAGTTTAAAGGTCCTATGTTCGAATCTTACTTCAGCCACAATACTTCGGTTTTTAGGAATTAAGGTTAGCTGACAAAATATTCAGACCTTAGTTGCAAAATGTACCATCTCTAAAAATTTGAAGAAAATCTTATCATAAATGGCGGCTGTAGAGCGCAAATACCATTTTTCACTATTTTCAGCTCTGACGTCAGGTGACGTCATAGGGTGCTGAAAATTCTGTTGCTCAAAAGCGCATACTTTACTGCAATAACTCTGAAATTTTCATTATTCTGAACAACTGGCATCATGTCGAAATCATTGTCCCAAATTAAAATAAGTGGTATGCTTATGACGTCCTATGACGTCACGATTCAAAAAATTTGTAGATATGCTGCAGAACTGCAAACTGTGTAAGTTTCAACTTTCTATCTCATCCTGAAGTTCTTTAATCCTAAAATGAAATTTTCGGTCTTATGTTCGAGTCTTTTTTTCAGCAACAGAACTTCGGTTTTTCGGAATTTCGGTTAGCTGACAGGATATGAACACCTTAGTTTCAAGATGTTCAATCTGTAAAAATTTGAAGAAAATCCGACCATAAATGGCGGCTGTAGAGCGTTAACACCATTTTTCACTATTTTTAGCTCAGACGTCACATGACGTCATAGGGTGCTGAAGATGCTTTTGTTCAAAAGCGCATACTTTGTTGTCACAACTGTGAAATTTTCATTATTCTGAACAACTGGCATCATGTCGAAATCATTGCTCTAAAATGAAAATTAAGAAGTATGCTTATGACGTCACATGACGACATTTGACGTCACGACTCTAAATATGCTAAGAAATTATGAAGAACTGCAAACTGTGTAAGTTTCAACTTTCTATTTCATCCTGAAGCTCTTTAATCCTAAAATGAAATTTTCGGTCCTATGTTCGAATCTTATTTCAGCCACAGAACTTCGGTATTTCGGAATTTCTGTTAGCTGACATGATATGCACACCTTAGTTTCAAGATGTACAATCTGTAAAAATTTGAAGAAAATCCGACCATAAATGGCGGCTGTAGAGCGTGAACACCATTTTTCACTATTTTTAGCTCTGACGTCACATGACGTCAAAGGGTGCTGATAATTCTTTTGTTCAAAAGCGTATACTTTACTTTCATAACTCTGAAATTTTCATTATTCTGAACAACTGGCATCATGTCGAAATCATTGCCCTAATATGAAAATTAAGAAGTATGCTTATGACGTTATATGACGTCATATGACGTCACGACTCAAAATATATGTAGAAATTCTGTCGCACTACAAACTGTGTAAGTTTCAACTTTCTGTCTCATTCTGAAGCTCATTAATCCTAAAATGAAATTTTCGGTCCTATGTTCGAATCTTATTTCAGCCACAGAACTTCGGTCTTTCGGAATTTCGGTTAGCTGACAGGATATGCACACCTTAGTTTCAAGATGTACCATCTGTGAAAATTTGAAGAAAATCCGACCATAAATGACGGCTGTAGAGCGCTAACACCATTTTTCACTATTTTTAGCTGTGACGTCATGTGACGTCATAGGGTGCTGAAGATGCTTTTGTTCAAAAGTGCATACGTTAGTTTCATAACGCTGAAATTTTCATTATTCTGAATAACTGGCATCATGTCGAAATCATTGCCCTAATATGAAAATTAAGAAGTATGCTTATGACGTCACATGACGTCATATGACGTTCCGACTCCAAAAATTTGTAGAAATTTTGCAGAACTGCAAACTGTGTAAGTTTCAACTTTCTATCTCATCCTGAAGCTCTTTAATCCTAAAATGAAATTTTCGGTCCTATGTTCGAATCTTATTTCAGCCACAGAACTTCGGTCTTTCGGAATTTCGGTTAGCTGACAGGATATGCACACCTTTGATTCAAGATGTACCATCTGTGAAAATTTGAAGAAAATCCGACCATAAATGACGGCTGTAGAGCGCGAACACCATTTTTCACTATTTTAAGCTGTGACGTCATGTGACGTCATAGGGTGCTGAAGATGCTTTTGTTCAAAAGCGCATACTTTACTTTCATAACTCTGAAATTTTCATTATACTGAACAACTGGCATCATGTCGAAATCATTGCCCTAATATGAAAATTAAGAAGTATGCTTATGACGTCACATGACGTCATATGACGTTCTGACTGAAAATATTTGTAGAAATTCTGCAGAACTGCAAACTGTGTAAGTTTCAACTTTCTATCTCATCCTGAAGCTCTTTAATCCTAATATGAAATTTTCGGTCCTATGTTCGAATCTTATTTCAGCCACAGAACTTCGGTCTTTCGGAATTTCGGTTAGCTGACAGGATATGCACACCTTTGATTCAAGATGTACCATCTGTGAAAATTTGAAGAAAATCCGACCATAAATGACGGCTGTAGAGCGCGAACACCATTTTTCACTATTTTTAGCTGTGACGTCATGTGACGTCATAGGGTGCTGAATATCATTGAAATCAAAATTTCCTCACGTGACTAATAAGCCATAAAAATTTCATCGTCCTAGGTCCATTGCAACATATTAAAATAAGCGTTTAGTTAGGAAGAAGAAAAGAATAATAATAATAATAATAATAATAATAACTAGAAGTCGTTTGTTTAAGATACAAACGAAGCGGCTTTCCGTTTGCTTATTTCAAAGGTGTTGAATATATAAGTTAAAACAAAGAAATGGAATAATGCTGGCTAATAATGTTTAATTCAATATGTAAATCATCATTATCACAAATATATACTTATGTTCAAAATTAAGCTTTATTTTTTATTATTTTTTTTTTCATTTTCATCTTCTTAGGAAGATATTGAGAAAGCATATATATGGACCTTATTTGATTACGCAACAGTTTACTATCATGCAGAAAAAAATACTAATACAATCCTCAAGTTTTTTTTCTTACGTTAGTCAATCAATTTTAATAGTTTTTTTTATTCTTTAATATCTTTTTCTTCGTAAGCATATTACTTAGCAAATATTCATGGCAATTTGACCCACAATTGAAATTTTAAAAAAGAAAATAAAATACTTTGAAATCCATGACTTTCAACCTTTAAATTGATTGAGTTTTACATTTGCAAAATTAGATAGAAACAAAGGCAGAGGTGTTAGCAAAATTATGAAAATACTTTCTTATTTCTATGTAATTAACGTTATAAACGTCTTGAAACTTTCAACTATTCATTTGCTTTATATATTTGCTTATTTTTACAGATTTAGAAAAAGAAACCGTTAAAACATTTTAAAAACATAAAAAATCAATAGGTAGATCTACATGTATTTGTCATTTTCTTCAGGTTTGCAGAAAGCCGTCAAAGCAAATGCAATAAGTTATCCATATAGGTTTTCTGGCTCTAGTATAATTTTACTAATTCATCGTAAATGCAACTCTTTTAGAAAAAAATGTACCACAATTCACTATTCAACGCAGGCACTCTTTCCTGCAAAAGAACAATCGGATCTTGCCCAACCCAATGACCGCTTTCATTTCTTTCTTCAAATTAATATATTTTCATGAATTAGCCCTATAAAGAAAAACATGAATAGGTCATGTTTGATAACGTACTCACTTGAAATTTTCTGCGCATGTCAAGGCACGGCAATATTACTTATTTAAAGTTAATATGTCCAATCTTATGGTTTCTTTTAAATGTATTTTGCTTACAAATCAATGTTGTCATAAACAAGTGACACAACAAATTCCTTAAGGTATGCTTTAGATTGCCACAATACTCATGACGCTGAAGCGCGAATACGTATTTAAATAAATGATTTTAATATTTCAACCACGGCAAAATCAAGTGACTAAAGAAAAGTATCTGTTTTGGAAAGACATGATTAGATAACATTCTATTAATCCAGAAAAAAATATATTCGAGAATGTGAACAGGTTTGTTTTCACATTTTCAAGTAAGCGTTCCATCAAACATGAATATCTGCCATGTTTGATGACGTAATAACTTTAAATTTTCAAACCCTTATGAACGTACTAATTTTCGACATTTTTGACAAGTTTAAGTTCATTGATCTAATTGGCGATTTTATATGAATTTTTAAAATAATTCTTGCTTTAGTATTCATGACGTCATAACCACGTGACAAATCAAACATTTCTTGCAGTATGCATCACTTTAATTTTAACTCTATCAATTCTCAAGATTTCAATTAAGACTGATTCAAAATTCATGATACCAGAGCAAGAGAAATGTTAAAAAATGCCTTTTTGTCTTTTTAATGACGTCATAACCACGTGACGTAAAAGAAAATCATTCAGAAAAAAGAATGTAAACCTCTATACCGATATGCTATCCAATGTTTATGCTTCTAACGCATCAGGGGGCTTATTAACATTAAAATGTAATTTCAGGACCAAAGTTCGAATCTCAGTTTTGCCATGAAATCTTTATATTTTCGAATTTGGAAATTTGAATGCCACGGTGCAAATCTACATACTAAAATACATCTTCTATGAAAATATCAATATAATCGGACCGAAATTGAAGGCTCTAGAGCGCGAACAAAATTTTGAAGGTGACGTCAAATCTGACGTCATTTGACGTCATTGAAAATTAAAAATAAATGAATTTATAAATTTAAAGATTTTAATCGCTGCAATACAATTTTCAAAAAGATTGAGTCAAAAGTCTTGATACCAGAGGGAAATAAATTTTTTAAAAAGTTGCTTTTTGTCGTTTTTATGACGTCATAATCACGTGACTTAAGAAATAATCCTGTAAGAAATAGAAAGAAGACCTCTAGGCCGATATGCTGTCCAATTTTCATGCTTCTAACGCATCAGGGGGCTTTGTAACATTAAAATGTAATTTTAGGACCTAAGTTCGAATCTTGGTTTTGCCATGTTATCTTTATATTTTCGAATTTGGAAATTTGAATGACACAGTGCAAATCTACATCCTAAAATACATCATCTGTAAAAATATCATAAAAATCGGACCAGAATTGAAGCCTTTAGAGCGCGAACAAACTTTTAAAGCTGACGTCAAATCTGACGTCATTTGACGTCATTAAAAATTAAAAATGAATAAATTTATAAATGTAAACTTTTTAATCACTGCAATACAATTTTTAAAAAGATTGAGTGAAATGTCGTGATATAAGAGCGAAATAAATTTTTTAAAAAGTTGCTTTTTGTCGTTTTTATGACGTCATAATCACGTGACTTAAGAAAAAAATCCTTTAAGAAATACAAAGAAGACCTCTATGCCGATATGCTGTCCAATTTTCATTCTTCTAACGCATTAGGTTCCCTTGTAACATTAAAAAATAAATTTAGGACCTAAGTTCGAATCTTGGTTTTGCCATAAAATCTCAATTTTTTCAAATTTTGAAATTTGAATGCCAGGGTGCACATCTACCTTCTAAAATACATCTACTGTGAAAATATCAAGAAAATCAGACCAGAATTGAAGGCTCTAGACCGCGAACAATTTTTTAAAGCTGACGTCAAATCTGACGTCATTTGACGTCATTGAAAATTGAAAACACTTGATTTTAAAAATTTATACTTTTTTGTCGAAGCATTTTAATTTTCATGTTGCTTGACCATTGGCAACATATATAAATTAACTCTTGATTAGGTTGGAAGAAGAAGAATAATAATAATAATAAGAAAAATAAACATAACAAACCCTATAGTTTTCCGCAAGTTTGCGGAAAGCCGTAAAAACAGTACAAACCCAATATTTTTTAGGCAGAAAGTCCTAATAAGAAGAAGAAGAATAAACAGTACAAACCCAATAGGACTTTCTGCCGAAAGGGCAGAAAGTAAACAAACAAACCCAATAGGACTTTTGCTTTAGGCAGAAAGTCCTAATAATAAAAAACAGTACAAACCCAATAGGACTTTCTGCCAGTAGGCAGAAAGTCCTAATAAAAAAACAGTACAAACCCAATATGACTTTCTGCCGAAAGGGCAGAAAGTCCTAATAATAAGAAGAAAAAACATAACAAACCCAATAGGACTTTCTGCTTTAGGCAGAAAGCCCTAATAAACATAACAAACCCAATAGGACTTTCTGCTTTAGGCAGAAAGTCCTAATAAGAAGAAAAAACATAACAAACCCAATAGGACTTTCTGCTTTAGGCAGAAAGCCCTAATAAAAAATATAACAAACCCAATAGGACTTTCTGCCGAAAGGGCAGAAAGTCCTAATAACTAGGTTTCGTTTGCACGGCAAACGATAGGACTTTCTGCAAACCGTTTAAAACTCAATCAAACTGAAAACTATTAATACGGAATACGAAGAAAATATTAGGTATCTAGGATGTAACCTATATATTCTTTGAAAATTTTCGAAAAATTCATCAATTTATAATGTTTTAGATTGCTTAAAAACTTTTTGATCCGACGTCTATTCTGATGACATATAAATTACAATATGTGTGAATTTCAGCTTTTTATCTCATATGGAGTACTCAATCTGACTAAAGTCATCTCCTATATAAACGCTACTCTACATAAGATCGTAGGAAGATCATGTACTTTAGTCAGATTGTACTAAATTTAATTTCGAGGTCATATTTTTTTTTAACTTGGTTTCACCACAGAATCTTGGTCTTTTCAATATTTTGTAAACGAAAGTAAGGATGCACAACAAAATCCTAACTTATACCTTTTGTGAATTTATTAGAAAATCCATTCAAAAATAAATTCTGCAGAGCGCGTACAAACGTTTTAACTAACGTCAAATCTAGCGTCTATGATGTCAAATGATGTGCTATGAATTTAAAAATCATTGCATTCAAAAGACATGGTCTGAAATATTTGCCATACAATTTTCACTGTTCTGGACCATTGCCAATTACATCAAAAAATGTTTAAAATTATGTAAAAGTGAAAATAGGTATTTTGTATTTTCCAAAAATGCTTAACTTACAGTGTAGCAACACCATGTGACCAGGACGTCACTAAAGGCATCAACACCAAGACAAAACTGCTAACTTTTGTCTCCGCTTCAACATAGAAAAGTAGAAATAAGTAGTATAGGTTAGTTCATACAGTGGTCATGCGATTCCTCTATGTGGTGATTCATTAAATACCGGCGATGACTCGAACTACAAGCCCGGTCCGTTGTTTTAGCCCTTCTTATTAGGACTTTCTGCCCTTTCGGCAGAAAGTCCTATTGGGTTTGTACTGTTTATTCTTCTTCTTATTATTATTAGGACTTTCTGCCCTTCCGGCAATTGATCAAAGAATAAGGAAGTTACATCAAAAATAAGAATTTAAACATGTATAATTTCAGCGATTTGCCGGTCATCACACTGCTCTTCATAATCATCGTAATACATGTGATCTGAATTCATATGGCTAAATACCTGTTCAATACGTTCATCTTGTTTGTTGAGCCGTTCATTTTGAGCTACGACATTTTCATTCATTACTCGTAGCACTTCAAGCACCTCGCGGATGCTGGGGTCCTTATTGGTTTCTTTAGAGGACGAAGCTTTTGGTAACGGTTTCTTTGAGGAACCGCTTGCAACGGCCGAAGCCGTTTGTGATTTAGGAAGCGGCAAAGGCGTACTTGCCTTTTGAATCTACACCTCCTTGTCCGCCATTTTTAAATATCCACAAGCCACGCGGACCGTGAACCGTTCCGATGTCGGACAATGTCGTAAAAATTAATTTACGATATAATAATCTTCCAAACTATAACTAATACTAATAATAGCTATAAACGATTATATTTGCCGAAACAAATATAATTAGCTACCTAAATAGCTAAATTAAAGTCTATGATATTCCGAAGAATATGTCTATAAATAGACTAGACCTACAGGTCACCTTGTAACTCGAGCAGGTAAAATATCGACCCGCTCTCAGTGAGAAACAAGTGTGTACTGACGAATACTACATGGTCACGTGTGCATCTCATTTGATACCGAAATAGTATGACGGAATAGAATCATTGTATATACAATAAATCTGTTAACAAATGTGCGATCCGCAATAAAACTCATTTTGGTTTACACTAAATCATCGCTTGGTTATCTTACATGTAGATCTATAAAGATTTAAGGAAAAAAACATTATTGTTTTACTCCTTTAGATATATAAGAATTTCTGTTGGAATATTTGTTCATGACCAACTACCGGCAGTGACTTGGAATTTTTTAACATTGAATGCTGATTAAAATTCAGTTATATTATGTCCATTGTCATTGCTGTAATAAAATGAAATCTGATTGATTATACACAACTTTTTGTTTTTATTTCAGCTGAAACAGTCTTAGTGTAGCAACATGTCCAACCATATTTTCAACAAGGATGATGCCTCCTCTTGTCCACTTTGTAAACAACACAGACTTTGGATCATGGTGATTTACAAAAGGTAACTAGAACTGCAAAGCGGCATCTTGGTTTTCGCTTTTAACTTGACTAGTAAGAGTACTGGTTTCAACTGCAGACATAATTGATTGATATTAACTTTATTCGAATATTATTGATCAAATGAATTCCGATCTTCAAAAACTAAACACCATTAGAACGAGCTCTTCACAAACTAAAACTTTTGTTCATATACTTTCTATAAAATATTTTTAGATTTGTAGCTAGTTTGTGCCGATAAAAATAACAATAATCGGTATCATGACCTTGACCTTTGCATATTTTCATCGATATTTACTATGAGCTTACTTGTATTATTTAAATGCATAAACAGTGAAAAAATGATGAAGATTGAACAAAAATAAAGCCAGGAGCTGCAAAAAAAAAAGAAGACAAAACATACGGATTAACAATTGTTTGATAAAAGGATTAAAATTTAGGATGAAGTAATTTGATCAAATGAAGTCCAATCTTCAAAAACTAAACACCAATGGAAATGTCTCTTCACAAACTAAAACTTTTGTTCATATACTTTCTATAAAATATTTTTAGATTTGAAGCTATTTTGTGCCGATATAAATACCAATAATCGATATTATGACCTTGACCTTTGTATATTTTCATCGTTATTTCCTATGAGTTTATTTGTATTATTTAAATGCATAAACAGTGAAAAAATGATGAAGATTGAACAAAAATAAAGTCAGGAGCTGCAAAAAAGAAGAAACATAGGGATTTTCAATTGTTTGATAAAAGGATCAAACTTTGGACTGTGGCAAATTTAGAATGAAGTAATTTGATCAAATGAAGTCCGATCTTCAAAAACTAAACACCAATGGAAAGATCTCTTCACAAACTAAAACTTTTGTTCATATACTTTCTATAAAATAATTTTAGATTTGGAGCTATTTTATGCCGATAAAAAAAATAATAATTGGTATATGACCTAGACCTTTGCATAATATTCTTGATTTTTTTTCTATGAATTTATTTGATTTATAAAAATGCATAAACAGTGAAATAATGATGAAGATTGAACAAAATATAAAGTCAGGAGCAGCAAAAAAGAGTAAGAATATGGATACACAATTGTTTGATAAGAGGATCAAACCTTGGACTGTGGTCATTAGATTAAATGAAGTCCGATCTTCAAACACTAAACACCAATGGAAAGATCACATCACAGACTAAAACTTTTGTGCATATACTTTCTATAAAATATTTTTAGATTTTTAGCTATTTTATGCCGATAAAAATAATAATAATTTGTATATGAATTTGACCTTTGCATATTATTCTTGATTTTTTTTCTATGAATTTATTTGTTTTATAAATATGCATAAACAGTGAAATAATGATGAAGATTGAACAAGAAATAAAGTCAGGAGCAGCAAAAAAGAGGAAACGTATGGATACACAATTCTTTGATAAGAGGATCAAACTTTGGACTGTGGTCATTTAATCAAATGAAGTCCGATCTTCAAAAACTAAACATTAATAGAAAGAGCTCTTCACAGACTAAAACTTTTGTTCATATACTTTCTATAAAATATTTTTAGATTTGAAGCTACCAAACATAAAAATAATCGGTATTATGACCTTGACCTTTGCATATTTTCATCGTTATTTTTTATGAGTTAGTTTGTATTATATAAAGGCATAAACAATGAAAAAATGATGAAGATTGAACAAAAAATAAAGTTAGGAGCTGCAAAAAAGAGGAAACATACGGATTTACAATTGTTTGATAAAAGGATCAAATTTTGGACTGTGGTAGTTTGATCAAATTTAGTCCGATCTTCAAAAACTAAACATCAATGGAAAGATCTCTTCACAATCTAAAACTTTTGTTCATATACTTTCTATAATTTTATGCCGATATAAATAATAATAATTGGTATATGACCTTGACCTTTGCATATTATGTTTGATTTTTTTTCTATGAATTTATTTGTTTTATAAAAATGCATAAACAGTGAAATAATGATGAAGACTGAACAAAAAATAAAGTCAGGAGCTGCAAATAACCTTAAAAGTCATGCTTTTAAAATGTTGATTTTTCGAAAATATTGGTTAAGTTTGACCGCATACTGTGGACAAACCATGCATTTCCCGAATTCGCCACCCCATATATTTTGTGCGTATATGTCTTGCAGATCATATGCAACAAAAAAATTCTCCTATCTCATCTCTGAA
>CM037793.1:7012678-7059663 GCA_021229015.1 Solen grandis | reverse complement strand
GAAACTGTGGCCTCTACAGAGTTCGCAAGGTTTTTCTAAGATTTGGCCTGGTGACCTAGTTTTTGACCCCACAAGACTCAATTTCGAATCATGTAGACAAATATCCTGACCAAATTTTATGAAGATTAGGCTAAAACCGTGGTTTCTAGAATGTTCACATGGTTTTTCTAAGATTTGACCTGGTGACCTAGTTTTTGACCCCACGTGACCCAATTTTGAATTCATCCGAGATATTATGTAGACAAATATCCTGGCCAAGTTTCATAAAGATTGGGCCAAAACTGTGGCCTCTAGAATGTTCACAAGCAATTGTTGACGACAGACGACGGACAAAAGGCGGTCACAAAAGCTCATCCTGAACATAAGTGCTCGGGTGAGCTAAAAAGACTAAGCTTCGGTGATTTAAAGTTTAAGCGGCGAAGCTCGCTCCCGGCCTAGCCGGCGAGCAGCGTAGCTCGCCCTACGGTATAACGTAGACTTCTATTTGGATCAACATTTCAAAGCACAATGGATTTTAATTTTTTCGTCACAACCCGTTTATCGTATGTGCAGCGCCATTTGCTCACAAACTTAAAACTCGTTCTTCAAAATCGGTAAAAAGCGTCTTCGGGCGTTTGTCTGATCCAAATTTTCTTGCTAAGCTTTACTTTTACATTTGAACATTACAAATTTGCATCAACACACGGTTACTAATTAATTATTAACAAGTGGCCTAATTTCCATGTAAATGCCAATTTCTGAAACACGACCGTCTAAATAAGAAGCAACACTGCACATGCATAACTTTAATGAGTTTGAATTTTACTCAAACTTTTGCAGTGATGCTAGCCATCGGAGTTAGATATAATTGATATTAATATATTAATATTGATGGGTTTCCCAACTGATGTTTCGATGGCAAATATTATGATGTAATCTTGAGATAAAATGTTGTGTTAATGTTGTATTTATATACAAAAAGGTTAATTATTTCACTTTTTTCTGACAAAGTGTACACCCGCACTGCACCGGGCACTGACAGCTGTTTTATTTATACAGAAAGAATAGGATATAGAAACACATTGATGATTTTAGATATTCTAGGAAGGATTTTATTTTAAATTTCGCTTGTTGTTGTCATTGTTTTTGTTTTAAAAGCATGTACGTATTGTGACTGCAGGCAGGAGTATATACATGGACACCAACAAACGACACGGGGTTGTTCAATTTACAATAAATATTGCTTGTTTTGAATTTAAAAAATAATAATGATTAAACAAATTACTTGACTTTGTTGCCCCATATGTTGCGTTATTTAATTTGTAACCATTTGAAACTTTTTTCGGCCTTGGCTGTTTTGTTTTCACCTGAATTTCCGGTCAAACATAAAGGTGAAGGTCACTAAACAGCTGATGAATACTGTAAGTTTTGATTGGTCGACTTAAAATCGAAAGTATTCCTCCGGAAAAGAGATCAGCTTGTTCGCTTTGTATATACATTCCTAAAACCTCGATTATATTAATACATGTCTTAACGTTCAAAACAACTAAATTTAACTACACACACACACACACACACACAACTTCTGGAATGCTGATGACACAAGTGTTCCGAGGAACACCGATCAAGTTGTATTACCTGAAGGGACATAATTATTATGTTGTGAGCAGGTCGTTTGTCTGTCCGATCGTCAGCAAATTCAAATCTGCTGTATATTTTTTTGAACGCTTGAAAGACATTCATAATACTTAAGTCAAATGTCCTCTCATCAAGATGCAGAATAAACTCTAAATATAAATAATACACCTCGGCCGTGTATCTTGTGTAAAGATACTTATTATTTCATTTTAGGTAAGCATTCGAAGAAAGTTGATGGATATTTATGTTTGACTTGACTATTTGAGTTTACCGTCGCTTTGACAGTATTTCAGTCATATAGCGACGTCCAGCTAAAGACCAGGTGGAGGAAGACCCCGAATGCACGGAGGCATCCGGGTAGAACCACCGACCTACCGCCAGCCAGCTGGAAGGCTTCCTCACATGAAAATCCGAATGACCCTGCCGGGATTCGAAACCACGCGGTGAGGGGCTGAGTGAGTGTTAAAGTCAGCGACTTTACCCTCTCGTCCACGGAGGCCCCGATATTTATGATGATTCTTAGAATTAATGAGTGCGTGCTTATCTACTTCGAACATACAACAATACCGACTGAACAGAATAAAGATCTAAGGCGAGTATGCTTCGCCCGCTCTGAGGCTGTGCCTTAGTTCATATAATTTAAAAGAGGTTAAATTATAATGCTGCATACTTATAACAAATTTATATTCGAGAAATGCATGCTTAAAACATTTTTTTTTTTGTAGAAAGTTACATGCTCAAAACAGATTCATATCAATTGTATATTAGAAAGGTGCATTCTTTAAAGAATTTTTTATTTAAAACAAGTTTATGTTGTGCATGCTTTAAACAAGTTTATATTAGAGAGGTGCATGCTAAAAACATGTTTATTTTAGAAAGAACACGTTTATATTAGAATGCTAACAGCAAGATTATTTTAGAAAGAACATTTTATGTTGGAAAGATTCATACCTAAAACAGGTTTATATCAGAAATATGCCTGCACAAGACTAGTATATCTAATTACATGAACTCACCAGTAATCTTTCAGCTGGTGACGTCTTGCCACTCTGGCGTATATGTACTCGTCGACGTCTATGACGGCAGCGTAGGTGTAACCGTACATTCTCTCCATACAGTCATACACTACGACCTGTTCGTCTATAAAAGGCTTAGCATCCTTCTGGCCGATGTAGCGCGGTATTTATCTAAATGACAACATTATGGTACTCATTCATTTTTCTTTCAGAATTATTCTTTGGCGGTCTCAATGCTCACTTCAGTATGAGTTGTTATTTTAACTCTGTAGATGGGAGGGACCCACACATGCGGAATGCACAGGTTTTATCCGAGAAATCAGGAGAGGTGTGTTGGTAAGAAGTGGGTTGTCTGTCATGTCAGCATGAAGGAACAATGAATTGAATAAATATGAATAGTTTTGAGAAAGCTTTTGCCAAACTGTCTGAACATCCGACTAGCTATTTTACCTTGTACTGAGTAAAGAGTGGGATAAAATGTAAATTTAGAACTTAAACTAGAACAGATATATATACATATATGGATAAACGAGTCTACTTCCTGTTTTCGCAAGAAAGGTGCAAGTTAAAATATATAGTACAGTGATCGGAAGTAGTAAGTGCTTGTAATCGCAAGACAGGGTATACATTGAATTGTATAGGCTTCCAAGACATGGTACAGTGATTTCGTTTATCCACTGTGTATATATAGAAAGAGAAAGTGAAGCTATTGTGTTGTAGTTGTTACTTTTACCTGCAAGAGGGAAATCAAAGGGGCGTAACTCCACAAAACCGGAACTAGCGTAGTGTTTGAGTACCCTCATGGTGGCCGTGTTCAGGTTGTAGAAGTACATAACGACTTTGTCCACGCCCAGAAAAATCTGTGTCTCCATCCACTCCACCAAACGCTGGGCAGAAAGGTCTGCGTACGCGATCTTCGCACAAATCGCCAGCGTCTCAGACTTCCTTATTTCCGGATACTCCACATGCATGAACTTGTGTGGTATGACAGTTCATATTAGAAAAGGACAGAGTGGCTGCCGCTATTTGTCTCCCCTCCTGGAACGGTCGGGGCACTGGACAGAAATGTTTGGACGCGAGGAACGGCTGGTAGTTGATTTGCGTCCAGAGCATTCTTTTCTCTAGTTCTCTGATTTACTATAGTCTTGTTATTCAACAGAAAGCAACATTTCAGAGTGGTGTTCTCCGCTACATACTTGAGCCAGCCTGAAAACACAACCCGCGTCACTTGCACAGAAGAGTTCAAATTCCGGTCCTGGGCCAGACTGGTGTTCGACTTATTGTGTGCTGCATTGATAATGTAATCTTTGAACGTATTTATTTTGTATCGTGCAATGGCCGACATCAGATATATGTTTTCATTCCTTGCAACGAAGTACGAGCCTGGATTCTCGTGATGTAAAGTCCTGTTGCCGTTGTAAAACGATGTCGCCTTGTCGTGTGTGACGTGCTGGAAGATAGTAAATGTCTTACCCATCTGTCTGAGGCGATCAAGGAGCTCAAACTTGCTACTGTTTTTGCTGCTGAAACCGAACGATGAAATGCTCTTTCCCAAACCACTGGAACGGCAGGAAGTCCCCAGTTTGCGCCAGTACGGACCCCGCTAACTCCCGTGTTCCAACGGGAACCACGCGTTTGTTGCCTATCACGGTCTTCATTAGCTGACTTCGATCGTTCACAGACACTTGCTGAAAGTACAGATCAAAATGTATTCCAGCACTCAGTGTCTGTCTAACAGTGAGTGAGCAATACAAAAAGACGTTATCAAAACACCGTGTAAACCAATCACTATGCACCAGTTACTGAACACAATGTACGTCCGTCAGTGAATACCGTTTAAATCAGTCACTGAACACAGTGTTTTTAGCTACTTTCAATTAGCTAATTAGTAATTAACACAACCTATAATTTAATTTTTATTAGATTTCTCGTGAAAAACAACAACAACAAACAAACAACTAGAGTCGCTGTCGCGACCTCATCGGTATTTGCTTAAATGAACAGTATTAAACCTGATCAGCTAGAAAAATTAGCTTTAACATCTTAGACCCGAAAACCTGGTTTTGTATTACAAATTGGATGTAAACAGGTCGAGTCTTCCACTTGAGTCATCATTCACCTGTTTAGTGTAACCTTGACGATGGTGATAGGGATTCAACGTTTGAATGTTATACTTAATTCATTAAGGCAAATCTCACTGCCAAATCAATGGAGAATCATTTGATCCAGAAATAAGTTACAGCCCGGGCAAGCAAAACCAAGCACTATTAGCACCTTCACCTCTAAGTGTCTTCACCTTTAAGTATGACCATGACTTTACAGCTAGGTACCCAACAGCAGAGCTCTGATACACTTGCAATCATAATAAAGGGTTACAAGAGTTGTCGGAATGAAAAATTTTGCCCCCCCCCCCCCCCCCCCCCCACACACACACACATTCCTGTCAGAATTTGACATCTCTATAACATTATTAAAGTTATATAGCAAAACCAATACAGGCCATCTTCTAGTCCTGACCAATCACCCTACGAAGTTTGAGGAATAAGGGCCTTAGCGTTCTCCGGTTATTGATCAGAAACGATACTCACATTCAAGATCAGTGTGACCTTGATCTTGACAAAGTGACACCAAAATCTATATGGGTCATCTACTAGTCATGACCAATCATCTTATGAAGTTTGAGGAATGTGGGCCAATGCATTCTCTGGTTATTGATCGTAAACGATTTTTACATCCGAGGTCACTATGACCCGTTCTCAAGTTATTGATCAGAAACTATTTTTACATTCGAGGTCGATGTGACCTTGACCTTTGATCAAGTGATCCCAAAATAAATAGAGGCCATCTACTAGTCATGACCAATCATGAACTTTGAGGAATATGGGCCCAAGCATTCTCATGATACTGATTTGGGAACGATTTTCACATTCGCGGTCACTGTGACGGGCCCAAGCGTTATTCAGTTATTGATCAGAAACGGAATGGTCTACTGACTGACCGACAGACTGACTATCCGACTGATTGATATTTGCAAAACAATATGCCACCTCTTCTTCGAAGGATGGCATAAAAACATAATTAAAACTAAGCTGATCAAGATGTGCCAAGGACATGTGCAAATAGCATTGGTACTTATAAATAGATGATGTGAGGTTAAAAATATGCAGCCAGACCAGGACTTACCCCAGGACTCTTTGCTTAGAGTTTAAGTTCTACAGAACAAGAGGGCCATGATGACCCTAAACCTTCTTGACGAGCATCTATTGGTTGCACAGTGTGTTACAGAAAAGCAGTGAAACGGGGAACCACAACTTCGAAATTGTGCATGGCCCCATGGAAAATACATAAATGAATTTGTTAGTCAAATATATTCATATGTAATCAGTGCTGGAAGACGGTGACGCAATCAGAAAACAGAGAGATGGGTTATAATTCCTGTTTATACATGATAATGTATTTATGTTTAACCTAATCATACAATGATTCATTAGAATTCCGCCATTAAAAATGTAATACCTAGCTATAGTCTACTTTTAATCTAGTGCTCATTCAGCTGATTTTAAATGTTTACCCCCTGTTAAATGGGTTTATTCATAAGTCTGGATGAGCAGCCAAGACATGTGCTAAGAAGTCATATGCATGACCTGAATTACCATGCAAGTACCAATTTATACATCTGTTTTTATTTAAACATTTCAACTTTTATACTGTAAAATAATTAATTTTCGTTTACATTAACTTTCGTTGATTGTGTACATTAAGGAATGTTGTGTGTACATTTATTCGTGTATCTATGTTATACAAAACATAGAGTCTATACAAGAGACAAGTTTTCTTGGGGATTAATATTTGTGGATAAAACCTACTACAAATCAACGGAAATAAGTGTGCCATGAAAATTAATGATTTTGTCGATTAATTAGTAGCGGCTCGATCGAGATTCGAACCATATGGACTCCGTGACCCGGAGTCATAAATATTATGTTCCTCTATGGTGTTGCATAGCAATTGAAAATTTATTCACAACTGTAAATTGATATGTGACTAGATATCAAATAGGTTATCAATCTCACAGGTAGTATGTAAATCACAACATGCAACTGGAAGTCATGAAAGTGCTTCTCTATTAAAACCAAAAACAATTGATTATTTTGTCTTGCACAGTGAATTTGTCTAAACTATCTGAAATTGCAGATACCATAATACAGTTAAATACCATAATACAGTTAAATACCATAATACAGTTAAATACCATAATACAGTTAAATACCATAATACAGCTAAATACCATAATACAGCTAAATACCATAATACAGTTAAATACCATAATACAGTTAAATACAATAATACAGTTAAATACCATAATACAGCTAAATACCATAATACAGGTAAATACCATAATACAGGTAAATACCATAATACAGTTAAATACCATAATACAGGTAAACTTGTCTTAAACAGTCAATCAAGGGAACCATAAAAAGATACCGTTTAACGCTAATAAATACCATAATACAGCTAAATACCATAATACAGTTTAATACCATAATACAGCTAAACTTGTCTTAAACAGTCAATCAAGGGAACCATAAAAAGATACCGTTTAACCGAGGTGGTTGCTAAATGAATATTTACAAAATACTAGTTTGGTAATATCAAAACTGATCGCTACATGCTGTTGGTCCATTATACATTTGAACAGACAGAATACATGCAGGTTGACCGCTTGATAGGGGTGGCCACTTATTCAGGTTCAGCTGTATTTCTTAATCAGATTGCCGGATTAGTCCAAATCCAATAAACAATAATTATGGTAAAACCAAAATCTGCTGTTTGTCCATTATACATTTGAACAGACAGAATAAATTCTGTTTTCTTTACCATATATATCATGGGTTATGTGATTTGCAGAACTTCACACTTATTTATTCCATCATATAGTTGCTAGGATTACTTAAGTGAAGAGTATGCAAAATAATGAATGTGGTGTTTGTTTGTTGGATTTAACGTCCCACTGACAGTATTTCAATCATTTGGAGATGATGTCTACTTGAGACAAATATAGTGCTGCTACACTACAGTATCACGCCGTAGACATGTGGCATGATACCACACCCAGTAACATTATCACGCCACCGGGCCAACTAGTCTTGCAACTACCCTTATATGCTGAGCGCCAAGCAGGGGAGCTATATAACAGTACATTACCATTTTTACGACTTTGGTATGTCGTGACTGGGGATCGAACCAACAACCTCCCGCACCCGAGGCAGAAGATCCACCCGCTCGGCCACTGGGGACGGTGTAAACTTGGTGTCGTATACTAGCTAGTAGATGATTTAAAAACTGAAGCATTTTCTCAACGTGTGATTCTATCATGAGAATCATGTTACAGCACAATCAATAGTTATTGTATAGGCATATTAGCTTTGCCATGAGAATACTGTCCTATCCAATATTCCACGCAGGGGTCTCTGGTTTGATTCCTACACACCTGCTGAACACTTTTCTTTTCCTGAAACATTAAGCATTACATATACAGGTTTGAAATATTATATTTATGTAACTAAAATTCCTGAAACTACCCTTATATGCTGAGTGCCAAGCAAAGGAGCTATACCAGTACCATTTTTTACAACTTTGGTATGTCCTGGCCAGGGATCGAACCAACAACCTCTCGCTCTGAGGCTTACGCGCTTATCACTCGGTCACCAGGGACGATATGTAGCAGATAACAATTTGTGAGTCGTCAACGGATTTTCAAAATCAAATTATTTCTTAAAACAGACCGTTTTCTGGCATAATTGACCATGCAAAGATATAAACAATGAGGGTATTTTAACATCCATATAAAATTTTAATGACAAGTTTTTATCAGCATTTTCAATGTTTATAACTGTAATTTCACCATTATGTACCATTTGCATTAGTCTAAAATACATCAATGTCATTTTCTACTTTATTTTTCATGAAAAGTGTATCATATGAGATATAGTAAGCCTTTAATAATCTAATATTTTTTATATTATTTTAACGAAATTATTATAATCCAACAAATAATTTTAAATAACAAATTTCCAGTTAAGAAGATTTTAGTGAAATATTTGTTTGATTGTTTAAAAGTCCCATCAACAATATTTCAGTTTTTTCACTGAGCTTCAACATAATTTGTCAGATAATTCTGCTACCTCACTGCAATATCACACCAAATGGACAAGTGGCATTACCAGATCACATTATCCTGAGTGTCGGGCAAGGATGCTACACAAGTTTCATTTTAAAGCACTTTGGTATGCCAAGGCCAGGGATTGAACCTACAAACTCTGGGTTAGGGAGCAAATGCCACAAACATATGACCAGCAAGGCCAACAGGAGATGTTTACAATATCAACAGGAAATACTTTATAGGATTAAAGTCAGAAAATCATTATTTTCATACAGTTGTCAATTCAAGCCTCAGAAGAAACATATTGTTTAACAAGTAATGATCTCTAGCCTTCAAACAGATTCCCCTTATTTAGTTATTTCAAGTTTGTTTATTATCAGGTTTACCATCCCATTGACAGTATTTCAGTCATTTGGTGACAATGCCTTTTAGACAGATAAATGTTGCATACTAAATCACACTGTGGCATTATACCACGCCCAGTCACCTTACTCTAGCTGTCATTGGGTAAATCAATCCTGGATCTACCCTTATATGCTGAGCACCAAACAAGGGCACTGTACTAGTACTATTTCTTATGACTCTGGTATGCCGTGGCCAGGGATTGAACACATGTCCTCCTGATTCCAGATGGACACTCTAACCACTCTGACCCAAGGACTGGTCAGCTACTTCAAGTAGCCAATATCAGTGATTGAACTACACTTATATGCTAAACACCAAGCAAGGGAGCTATACCAGTAAATTCTTCATGACTGCTATATGTTGCGACCAGTGATCGAACCCATGACCTCCTGATTTTGGACAGACGCTGTAACCCCTCAGACACTAGGACCGGTCAGTTACCTATAGTGATATATGTGAAAGAGATATGGTAACTCAGTTGGAGTAGAGCACCCACCATGTAAGCGCATGATCATGGGTTTGAATCCTGATCTATTTGCATTTTTTCACTTGGGTATGTAACGTCCAGTTAGTGACCCTTATTAATGTGAAATTTGTGTATTTATAAGCATTCCTAGAACTGAATTTGAATAGCATTTGCTGGTTCTAGTCTAGTATGGCTTTGCATTTTTCTTACCTTGTTAGATTGGGTGCCAAACATTTTGTGTCGTTACATTATAATCTCCTGTATATTCACCCAAGGGATTATCAAGAACACATCAATTTGTTCTGTGAATTGGGGACAAATTCCAAATAAGCAAGGGATTATGTTAAAGCCTTTTTAAGTAACACTTATTGTCAGCTTTGTGTAAACATTCCGATAGCTCAATCTGTACAGCACTTGTAACTAAGGGGTCCAACATCCGAGTCATGGTCAAGGTAGCTGCACTTTTTAGTTCGACTATTCGAAGAATAGTGAGACCTATCCTACTCACCCTGGCGTCGGTGTCGGCGTAACATTCAAGGATAAGGTTTTGCGTGCAAGTTTTTCTATCTTCTTATGTCTCCACAACCACTTAAGGTATTTCACTTGAAACATTACAAATGTATTTGCGATCATAAGTGTAGCTCACTGACCAAGACCCATAACTCTAGCATGAATTTTTACTGAATTATTCCCCTTTGTGAACTTAGAAATTCCTGGTTAATATTATGCGTGCAAATTCAGTCTCCACAACCACAATGGTATTCACTTGAAACTTCACACGTCTTCAGGGTCAAACTCACACGTCTTCAAGGTCAAACTCATACACCACTTACCAAGACCCATAACTTTAGCATGGATTTTACTAAACTATTCCCTTTTGTGAACTAAGAAATTCCTGGTTAAAATTTAGGGTGAAAATTCAATCTCCACAATCACCAAATGTATTTACTTAAAACTTTACACATGTCTTTCAGGGTAATAATTATATACCACTCACCAAGACCCATACCTCTAGCATGGATTTTTTTCTGAATTATTCCCCTTTCTGAACTTAGAAATTCCTGGGTAAGATTATGCTTGCAAATTCAATCTCTACAATCACCAAATGTATTTACTTAAAACTTCACAAATGTCTTCGGGGTCATAATTGTGGGCCATTTGTCCAAGACCCATAACTCTAGCATGGAGTTTTACTGAATCGTTCCCCTTTGTGAACTTAGAAATTCCTGGTTAAGCTTATGCGTACAAATTCAATCTCCACACCCACCAAAGGTATTCACTTGAAACTTTACAAATGTATTTATGGTCATAATTGTAGCTCACTGACCAAGACCCATAACCCTAGCATTGATTTTAATGGAATATATAAAAATACACCCATAAAGTTATTGCTTTGATACTTTGTATACTCGTTCAGCAACCTAAATGCAATGAATAGAAAAGAGCAAACACTATCATGTATTTTGACAGATATATGGCCCTTGAAGGATTCAGCATGGCTTTTTATGCCCCCACCAAAAATGGATTTGCCTTTGTCCGTCCGTCCTTCGGTCCGACCCGAAACTTTGTGACACGCATAACTCCGAAAGTATTTGTACAACAGACTTAAAACTTCATGGATATATTATTCAGGACATGAACTTGCACACTTGGGTATTTTCATCGAACCATCGCTGAAGTTGACAGAGTTACAGGCCTTTGTTTTTTTTTTTTTTTTTTTTTTTTTGTTGTTGTTTTTTTTGTTGTTTTTTTAAATATGGAATGTTATGCTTGTGACGCATGTAACTTTGAAATTTCTAAGACTTAAAATGAACATGTGCACCTGGGTGTTGTCATCGAAACATCATTAAAGTTGAAAGAGTTATGAGCCTTTGTTTTGTTTTTTTGAGAAAAAAAAATGAAATTTTACGCTTGTGACGCATGTAACTCTGAAAGTATTTGTACTACAGACTTTAAACTTCATGGATAGATTACTCAGGACATGACTTGCGCACCTGGGTGTTTCGGAAAATGCGACAAGTGGGGGAATCTGTGTCCTCTGGACACATTTCTGGTTTTTATACTATAAAGCACGGAGAATAGTCGAGCGCACTGTCGCCCTGACAGCCTTTTTTTCTCACCTAGTTACAGTTTGCATTAAATGTTAGGCTGTTACAGTATGGTGTTGCAGTTTAGTCCTTGTCAAGGAAATTTTTTCAAGGACAAATTCCTTATAGGTGAGGGGATTTGAAATTGCTTATGTTGAGAAATTCATTTCACTTGTCCAATAGCTCACCAGTCTTGATTTAAAGCCTGAAATGACTGTAACATGATAATATAGTAACCTAGCTGTATTACATGAGATTTGTGTCAGCAATCCTGTAACGTTTTAATTCACCTGAGCCTTTGTTCGTTGTCTGACATGCGTCGTCAGCTTTAGCTTTAAATGACATCTCCTCCTAAACCGATGAGAAGATTTAAAGCTTCACAAAAAAGATCCTTAGGTGGTATTGAACAAAAATAGCCACAATTATTCCGTGGTGCTCCAATCATAATGACCGCCAGAGCTAAGAAAGGAAAAATCTTTTAAACGCCCTCTCCTAAACCGCTGAGCAGATTTTATAAAAACTCAATAGGATTGATCATTGGGTGATACTGCACAAAAACAACTGAAGTTATTCTGCTCCGCTTAACAAGATGGCTGCCAGAGCTAAAAAAGAAAGAAAGATCTAAACAACATCTCTGAAACCACAGAGCAGATTTTGATGAACTAAATAGAACATGATTATGGTAATCAATATCAAGTCAAGTTGTCAATATTAACACATTTATTACAGAATTTGACCCTTTGCTACTTAATTACTTTATATAATGAGCAATTTTATCATTACTTAGGCATGTTCTCTCTAACAATTGAATTCAGGTGAGAGGTTTAGGGCCATCATGGCCCTCTTGTTCTGTAGAACTTTAACTCTCTAAGCAAAGGATCCTGGGTTTGAGTCCTGGTCTAGCTGCATATTTTTGACTTCACATCATTTATCTTTATGTACTAATGCTATTTGCACATGTCTTTGACACATCATGATCAGCTTAGTTTTTAGTATGTTTTATGCCACCCCTCGAAGAAGAGGTAGCATATTGTTTTGCAAATGTCTGTTGGTCGGATAGTCAGTCTGTCGGTCGGTCAGTAGACCATTTTGTTTCCGATCAATAATTGGAGAATGCTTTGGCCCACATTCCTTAGACTTCATAGGTTGATTGGTCATGACTAGTAGATGCCCCTATTGGGGTCACTTGGTCAAAGGTCAAAGTCACGGTGACCTCGAATGTGAAAATCGTTCTCAATCAATATCATGAGAACCCTTTGGCCCACATTCCTCAAACTTCATGGGGAGATTGGTCATGTCTAGTAGATGGCCCCTGTTTATTTAGGGGTCATTTGGTCAAAGATCAAGGTCACAGTGACCTCGAATATAAAAGTCGTTTCCGATAAATAACTTGAGAACGGATCACAGTGACCTCGGATGTGAAAATCGTTTACGATTAATAACCAGAGAACGCATGGGCTCACTTTCCCCAAACTTCACAAGATGATTGGTCATGACTAGTAGATGACCCCTATTGATTTTTGTGTCACTTGTTCAAGATCAAGGTCACACTGATCTTGAATGTGAATATCGTTTACGATCAATAACCGGAGAATGCTAAGGCCCATAATTCTCAAACTTCATATGGGGTGATTGGTCAGGACTAGAAGATGACCCGTATTGATTTTGCTATTTGACTTTAATACTGTTATAGAGATGTCAAATTCTGACAGGAATGGGATGGAGGAGCGTGGGGAGCAAAATGTGTCTTTCCAACACCTCTTGTTACCATTTGTTATAATGATTGCAAGTGTATCAGAGCTCTGTCTGTTGGGTCACTGGCTCTAAGGTCATGGTCATACTTAAAGGTGAAGACACTTAGAGGTGAAGGTACAAATAGTGTTTGATTTGCTTGACCGGGCTGTAACTTCTGGATCTAATGATTTGACAGTAAGGCTTGTCTGAATGAATTGAAGTATAACATTCAAACGTTGGATCCCTAGCTCCATGGTCAAGTTCACACTTACAGGTGTGGAAGACTCGACTTGTTGCCCTTTGCATCAAGTTTGTAATACAAAACCGAGTTTTCGGTCTAAGATCTAAAAGCTACTTTTTCTGGCTGATCAGGTTTACTAATATCGATCTTTTTAACATCATATGGATTTGAGGTTCAAAATACTGACTTTTTTGTTAACTAGTAACTACATATATGTTAAATATACCATCTATGGCCATTAAATACAATATATATATATATATATATATATATATATATATATATATTATACACATAGTATATTATTTTGTTATGAAGTGTCGGCCATTTAATTGTCGGCCACTATAGTGATGGCCATTAAAGCGACGATTCACCAAATATACAGATTCTACCACAACAGGTGCGGCATGGGCTAGTGGTAACGTTCATGATTGCGGATCTGAAGGTTGCGGGTTCGAACACAGCTGTGGGCAAGAATCTCTTGAACTAGTACTGGCCCATGGTCTATTATAGGACACAATTGTTACAAAGTCCCAAGGTCAGTGTGGCCATACCACGTGGTATTTGACGTCATTTTAAGCTAACATGAAAAGAATATTCTGTATCGATTCAGAGTGAAAAACTGCGGTAAATATTTTATATAGCGAATGCAAAGCGGAAAATTGTGAAAACAGGTCCAAATTATTCTTTTGTCAGATGTACAATTTTCCTAACATTCTGGAAAACCTTTCGAGTTCATGAAAATGTGTTTGCTAACACGTAAAACACATCGCTCATAATGTATTCCCGATTTTTAAGAAATATTGTACATCTGACAAAAGAATTATTAGGGCTTTTGTGTAGTGCACAACTTTTCGCTTCGCATGCGCTATATCTTATCATGATTGATGAAGAAATTAAATACTTACAGCAGTTTTCTTTTTCGAATCGAGACAAATTGTGGTGTTTGTGCTTAAAATGACTTCATATACGATTACCACGTGGTATGACCACACTGAAGATGGGCAAAGGAGAAGAAGGGTAGAAAAACTAGAAAAGTATATGCCACAGCCAAATGAAATAAAATATAAATAAATGATCACAGAGGGAACACAAACTCACCATGAAGACATATTGGTGTAAATAGACCGACTGCAACACGATAGTGAGGGTAGTGGCACTGATGAGGAATGACAAGGCAACAACGACCGAGTTGCGCACGTGCAACTGGCACGAGAAGAACCAAGAAGCCCGCATGATCTCCACAACACTGTAACATATATATGTAAATACATGCGTGTAAGATTGGTCGAGAATGGCCTCTGACGGCATCATGTAGTTGATAATTTTCTTACAAATGCTGTGCTTTTAAAATGTTTACATCTCTGATTTCGCCCGACAGAATTTTAGATTTTTTCGGCGTAGCTGTATAATATTGATTTTGACCTACTTCTTCAACCAATAAAAATGTTGGTATACAAATGAAGCCAGAGTAGATGCAATGTATGAATTATTTTTAGGATATTCCAGTTTAAAAATGGGAGTTTCAGGTTGTATATATCTTTCTACTTAATATAACAGGTTTCTTTTTCAGTTTAAACATGAAAGGTAACGCAGTAATGAAAATTTAACACTTCCATATCAATTTAGGAATGCTGCTTTGACCATATGATTTAAAACAACTAAATAAGAAGCAGGTGTATGTCTATTTTTATACCACAATTTCCACTAATTTGTAAAACTGGACTCGGCCTTCTACTGCGGAGAAGTTGTGCAGTCCAGCGGATCTGGAAACAATAATCGGATTTACGCGATTTATGATGAATTGTCTTTACTTTAAAAATAATCAGCATTCAGCAAGTGCATAATATTTAATGGAAATTGGTAGATTAGCTTTTTTAGTTTGTAAACCTCCCATAATCTTATTTATAAAAATTTTTGCTAACGTTTCCAACTTTATAATACATTGTAGTTTCAATGTTTTACATGTTGCAATTGACAATTATTTAGCTACGACGAATATCTTTTTTAAAAAAATTTCTTGTTTTAAATGATGATTTGATTATAATAGCGTTGTAATGAGTATGAGTATTTTGGTAGGTTCAGCCAAAGACCTAAACCCAAAGGTAAGCAATTCGGCGAAATATCGTATATTATCGCGCCAGAACGAGAGTTGGACAGGTGTATTCCGTGGAAAATCTAGTTCAGTGTTACTAAGCGATAGCAAAACATCGATCAATGCAACGATTCATTATTTCTGTCTTAACTAAAATAAATTATCATGGTGTTTTGTCCTATTCTTTAATCCTTTTTATGTGAATTTGCTCAGTAATAGTGTGTGTATATTGTTTTTGGTCGGTCTGTTTGTTTGTCAAACGTCTATCTGTCTTTTTGTCACAAAACTTTAACCTTGACCATAACACGGAGGTCCTTCCATCTACAGCCCCCAAACTTCACAGGTGCATGCATCTTGATCATCTCTATCCACCAGGTGACATTGACCTTCAAAATGACCTTGACCCCAAAGGTAAAGGCCCTTACGGGGGCATGGCATTCATTCTTACTCCGGGCAAACCAGTCCTGGAAAAACCTTTATATGCTGAGTATCAAAGCAAGGGATCTCTACTAATACTAATTTTTACGACTTTGGTATGTCGCGTCAGGGGATCGAACCCACGCCCTTTAGATTCCAGGACTGGCGCTCTAACTATACGGCAACGGGACCGGAATATATGCTTATATTTAAAATATTCGTAAATATATAAAGTCATTCTTACAAAAAAAAAATGCCGATATGGAAAGGAAAAATACATTAAACATATTGCGCCAGTACAAACATGAGCGCTGGAGCATCATTTTCACTATATTCGTCATATAGGTAATATCTGCGGTAGTATAAGCAAAGAGTGTCTTTCTTTTTTTATTCATTAATTTAACTACATGTATTTCCTTCCTGAAAAGGGGCCGCCGTGGCCGAGCGGTTACAGTCGTGGACTACAAATCTCTCAGCCCCTCACCGCTGTAGGTTCGAATCCCGGCAGGGACTTCGGATTTTTCATGTAAGGAAGCCTTCCAGCTGGCTTGCGGTAGGTCGGTGGTTCTACCCGGGAACCTCTGTGTACTCGGGGTCTTCCTCCACCTGTAATTAGCTGGACGTAACAGTCATTATTTCCGTATGCAACTAGTTAAAGTCAGCTATGAAGTTGTCTTAGGGCCATATTTTATGCTCTTCCCGTGCACCTAATGCTGTAGATGCTTTGACTGTTTTTACAATGCATATACTAAATGAATAAAGACAGCCAGAATGTTGTTAACCACTTTCGAATGGCGTCGGAACACAAACATGTGCAGTAGTTACTTCAGTACAAGCGCCCCGGCTTTTTCTCACACTATCGCGCGGCGCCGAAGATGTACGAGATTATTTGAGTTACTTATCTTTAGGTTTAGGTCTTTGTTTTTTGTTGTTGTTTTTTTTTGTTGTTTTTTTTTTGTTGTTGTTTTTTGCCCTGATTTTCAAGTATATTTCATACTAGTTAATTTTCTTTTTCATCCTATATTTATATATTTGCTTTTCTCTTTATCTATCATTTTAACGTTATCCGTTATATTAGTATAATAAACATGTTATTTAGACTCGTAGGGGAGGGCTGTTACTAATGTTGTAATAACTAGATGCTCAACCCTCTTGTGCTATTTCATAGTCTGTACATATTGTCTTGTTTATGAAAGCATTATAATGAAACTACAATAAAATATTATTAAACTAAATAATTTATCCAACACGACCAATTCATTTACGAGAAACTCCTGTTTGACATGTGAATCTAAGTAGGTTTAGGTTTGAGAATATAAGCAATTAAAAAGTTTATATCTACGAAAAATGAAGCTATGAACAATATTTTAAGTATTACATGCAGAAATGAAGCTAATTTTATTAAAAGCATGTCTTTATTTGAAAGACAGATACACAAAATGAGAAAGAGAAGGGGGAGAGAGAGATGGATAAGTGGGTAAGACTTTTTTTTTAAATAAATTATCCTTGTGAAATTCCGCCCCACCTCATAATCGACCTCATTATTGGCATCGCGATGAGGGATTACCCTCCCGCTAACGTAACGTGACCACGCCTTATTGTTCACCGCAGTGGGGCATGGTGATAATCCCCACTACGTGGAGCGGTAATGATGAATAATTAGGCACTTAAAGCGGTGTATTAGTGTCCTGTATTTTGTACCTCTCATGGTACCTTCGGTTCGTGTAGTGAAATTGAAGTATTATCTTATTAGAATCAAATCTGTATACATAAAACATACCTAGCATAGATATATAAAGGCATTTAACTGTCTCTTCAGACCAATAAATGACTCACCATACAACTATTATCCGAAAATATTCACAAGCAGTAGTCTTAAGGCGATACGCATACATCGTCACTGCTTGCACTAAAAACATAAATGTACAGGATAAAACGCCAGGAATGACATTAACCTTGCTTTCATAAACGTTGACAGCAGAAAAAAGGTACAAACGGGTAGCATACAATGTATATGGGTGACCCGCTTCTTTAATACACACTGTCCCACATTTCAGTGACCAGGCTTTTAAATTAATCATTCTCGAGACATCTCATTTATTATCGTATGGACTTATCAATTAAAAAGAAGAAGTTAATTTTATAAATCTAAAGGACCTAGGCGGAGGTTATAATATCATATATATCTCTATATATAATATTACACAATATCTGTCTCAAAATCACCTTTAAATTGTTTCAAAGTGTTTCATTTAAAAGCGAGGTTAATTTTAAATTCTATTTTATTTATTTGATACTTTTGCTTTGCAAAATATTTCTTTCTTTTTTTTCAATACTTGACAATACACGAAGCAAAGCAATCACTAGTCAAAGGAAAACTCTTTTCTCAATAGCATGTGAATAATCGATAACATGTAACGTATACAGTATTTTACTCTAATGTTCAATTATGTGATTTTCACAAACAAAAGTGGTAACACGGTCGTATTTAAAATTTGTAAAGTATTATTGGGGCTAAATCTGGCATATATTGAGGCATTATGTGATAAATTGAAAAGGTATGTGATCCATTGATAATTATAATATTATCGTTAGTCTATTGTAAACATGGAGAACAGGTAAAAAAAAAAACATCTGTCAAATCAAAATCTATAAATATTTTTAAGAAAATCATATACATTAAAAAAATGACATTGTGACTTTGACAATAATGCAGTTTTGAATCTTCTGAAAAATACTTAAACCGGATTTTCTCTGTTATTACCTGGAAATATCCATAAAAGGGTTTTCGTTCAATTTTCTTCAAGATTAAGACAGAAAATTCATATTAATTGTGCACTCAGCAAATCAGACATAGCACGGTAGGACAAGGAATAATTGAAAATGTTGTAACGCAAATGGAATAGATAATGAATATCACTTGAAACTTACTCTTTTATACGTCGATTGGGGAGAATGACATCTGACATTCCCTGAACAAAAGAGGGGATAGATTTTGTCTTTGATCTACCACTGACTTCAGAAAAGTAAACATTACACTTTTTCCCCTTAATTGCCTGGCCTACATATCAAATGTGTTCAACAGAAAAGTTTATCTGTTTAAAAATGAATAGATATTTGAAAAACAGCAATACACATTCATGTACACGCAAACCGAAAAAAAAAAACGCAAAAAAATAAATAAATAAAAGTCGCCATGTGACACCATATGACACCGCCTCCGTTTGTATTGTTATTGGTCTAATTCTATTTAAGATGCTGAAGGAGAAAATATCAATATTTCATTCACACTGTTCATATGTGATAATTTAACAACATCAATTATCTTCTTTTTCTAATATTTGCTGTTTAATTTAAGGTATAAAAAACAGACGATTACACAAATTCATGCCAGCATACACATGTATGTAATACCAATAATGGTGATCAACGAAATCAATTCAAGTAAAACCTCTTTAAAAATCATTATCTCTTAATGCCAAGGGTCCTCCGTGGCCGAGAAGGTAAAGTCGCTGACTTTAACACTCATTCAGCCCCTCACCGCGTGGGTTCGAATCCCAGCAGGGTCATTCGGATTTTCATGTGAGGAAGCCTTCCAGCTGGCTTGCGGTAGGTCGGTGGTTCTACCCGGACCTCGGTGCATTCGGGGTCTTCCTCCACCTGTAATTACCTGGACGTCGCTATATGACTGAAATACTGTCAAAGCGACGGTAAACTCAAATAGTCAAGTCTTAATGCCAAGTTCTAAATGGATGAATACTAAAACAGTCGCGGTGATTTATACTCGTCCTTCATCTCGCTATGAGTTCAGTCTCAAAATGCACGTTGAACATCAATATTAACTTTTTTTTCTTCAGTAAGCACTTCTTTAAACCTTTACCTCATGAATATTTATGTACACATTTATCACATGATCACTATTAATTTTCTGAACTTTTAATAGTATATGAAACAATATATTTTCCTTGCAGACTGAGTAGAATCTGAGCTACAGTACTGTATGAGTAAACAGATGAGACTCTGATCCTGTAGGAACTGTCTGATCTTGGTTTGCCAATGTGTCAAAACGAGTCTATATAAAGTAAAGGGTTAATATAATATGTGACCCGCCTTGATACGTGCTTTCTTCGGTTAAACATCCAACCAGTTTTTGGAATTTTATCTACATGAGACAGAAACAGTATCTTTCCACAACGATATCCCGCCGTGCAACAAGTGACCTGAACTAAACCAAGTCATATTATCCTGTAGTTGGACGACAAGTCCTTGAACTACCCTTACATACTCAGAGCCAAGCAAGGGAGCTATATATATATATATATATATATATATATATATATATATACCGGTACAACTGACATGTCGCAGACAGGGATCGAACCTACCCGGTTCTTTTTAGCGAATACACTCACCACTGGACCACAGGGAGCAGGAAGTCAACAAGGAAGTGTACGACTATTTCAAACAAAAAAATCCATTGCATGTATCTCCAGACCAAACAACGATATGGCCTCTCTTTTTAAAAAATCCTAACATTACATTTTTGTTAGCTATCAGTTTCACATCAGTTCGAAAAGTCTACGTAAAAATGTACATGTATTTCTGCAGCTATGTAATCTTTAACGAAATCAAAATATTGTGAAATATGTATTCAAGGGAATGACAATTATTGAACATTTACAGGTAGAGTCAAATTGCAAAAAGAACCTCTGTTCGACCGCTCCCTCAGTGACCGTGAGATTGTTCGACAGCGAGTCCTAACATGGACCATAAAATGACGAAGACCGTGGTTGTCTTAGCGAGCCATAACATGAATTTTCATAATCAGTACAATACGTATGCAAATAGTTTATTGCTTATTTCATAGCAATTATATTAAACGACAAAAGACGTGCTTATGCAGGAGCGCATGATATTTTAAAGTGTATGATAAAGTATTTTAATTTTCACGGATATCGGGAAACAGTTATTTTGAAATAAAATTAAGAAAAACTGACGACGCGGAAAATCAAAATACCTAAGAAATGTAGCCAGGTTGGCGTATATCACGTTTTTATGTGGTATTAATGCAACTACAGACTCATATCAGTGTTTCAAGCAATATTATGATTTGATTCCCAAACTATTAAACATAATCGTAAAATGTTAAGCATTTTATTTCATCTTAATGGTACAGTATTACCTAACATTTGGGAAAACTTTCAGAGTTCTTAAAATGTTATTTGTTATCGCGAAAAGCGCATCACAAAATAAAATATTATCCCGAATGTTGGAAATAAATATACTTTACATTTGACAAAATCATAATTAAGGGCCTATGTTTAGGCTTTACAAGCGCTATATCCCATTAACATTAATAAAGAACTTACAGCAAATTTCATTTGCGAATCTAAGGAAAGATGCTGTTTGCGACAGCTTAAAATCCATAGATATTTTGTTATTTGATAGACTTAATATATCAACTGTGCCATGAAAAAAAATCAATTAGTTCAAAATTTCCATCTTTTATATTAACGCCTATATATCATTGACTTTGTGTAAGTGTTACAATACGATTATATTAAATGTATCTGAATTTCATTGTTTTGTATGTGAATATACTTATGGCAAAATTGATAATAATGGCAGATATAGTAATTATGTTTGTTTGTTTGTTGGGTTTAACTTCCTACCGACAGTATCTAAGTCATTTGGAGATGATGTCTACTTGAGACAGATTTAGTGCTGCCACACTGCAGTATCATGCCGTAGACATGTGGCATGATACCACAACCAGTCACATTATCCTGACACCGGACCAAACAGTCCTGCAACTACCCATATATGTTGAGCACCAAGCAAGGGAGCAATAACAGTACCATTTTTTACGACTTTGGTATGTCTCGGCCGGGGATCAAACGACCTACCGCTCCCGAGGTGGACGCTCTAACCACTCGGCCACCGGATAGTAATTATGATATAAACATTATACAGTGTGTGTGTGTGTGTGTGTGTGTGTGTGTGTGTGTGTTCTATTTTCACCTCAAACGAACCAGCCATTCACATATCATTTCATTTCTGATATTCTGTATATAACGTTAAAAGGCCATATAAGTGATTTACTTCTGCAATTTACTATGGAAATGAATATGTTGTGGGAAGAAATGAACACTGAGTTTCGTAGTGTCAAGCCGTTGGTTTACTGAACCAGACAACTTCCCACAGACGTTACAACAGAGAAAAAGATATTGCCTGTTCAAAACTTGATTTAAGAGTTGACACTTTATACGTATACAAATATCTTCGAAATAATGGTGTTCTGAAGTACTTTCAAATTCATCATCAACAACATCGACAACAAAAGAGTAAGTGTTATCATCATCAGCATGATGCTGATGATGATCATCATCATCATCACCTACGTTATGTTTATAATGATCATGATATAAGCAATAATGAGGAAGATGATGTTGATGATGATGATCGCAAAAAAAAAAATGCATGACACCAATCCATACGTGCAGGTATTTCCAGGAAGAATGTGCTACAATGAAACCATGTTACAATGAAACCATGTTATTAAGTACAATTACCTCCTCATCATCGACATTGATGATGTCGGTATAGACATACTGTATGATATATTTAACTAAATACACATACTGTCTTATATATATATATATATATATCGGTATACTGCCTGATATAAACCGGTATAGAAATACTGCCTGATATATACAGATGCATACTGCATGATATATACAGATATAGACATACTGCATGATATATACATGTATAGACATACTGCATGATATATACATGTATAGACATACTGCATGATATATACAGATATAGACATACTGCATGATATATACAGGTATAGACATACCGCATGATATATACAGATATAGACATACTGCATGATATATACAGGTATAGACATACTGCATGATATATACAGGTATAGACATACTGCATGATATATACAGGTATAGACATACTGCATGATATAAACAGGTATAGACATACTACATGATATATACATGTATAGAGATGCTGCATGATATAAACAGGTATAGACCTACTGCCTGATATATATATATATACATGTATAGACATACTGCATGATATATACAGATATAGACATACTGCATGATATATACAGGTATAGACATACTGCATGATATATACAGATATAGACATACTGCATGATATATACAGGTAAAGACATACTGCATGATATATACAGATATAGAAATACTGCATGATATATACAGATAAAGACAAACTGCATGATATATACAGATATAGACATACTGCATGATATATACAGGTAAAGACATACTGCATGATATATACAGATATAGACATACTGCATGATATATACATGTACAGACAAACTGCATGATTTATACATGTACAGACATACTGCATAATATATACATGTACAGACATACTGCATAATATATACATGTATAGACATACTGCATGATTTATACATGTACAGACATACTGCATGATTTATACAGGTATAGACATACTGCATAATATATACATGTACAGACAAACTGCATGATTTATACATGTACAGACATACTGCATAATATATACATGTACAGACATACTGCATAATATATACATGTATAGACATACTGCCTGATATAAACAGGTATAGACATATTGCCTGATATATACATGTATAGACATACTGCATGATATATACAGGTATAGACATACTGCATGATATATACATGTATAGAGATGCTGCATGATATATACAGGTATAGACATACTGCATGATATAAACATGTATAGACATACTGCATGATATATACATGTATAGACATGCTGCATGATATATACATGTACAGACATACTGCATGATATATACATGTATAGAGATGCTGCATGATATATACATGTATAGACATACTGCATGATATATACATGTATAGACATACTGCATGATATATACATGTATAGACATACTGCATGATATATACATGTATAGACATACTGCATGATATATACATGTATAGACATACTGCATGATATATACATGTACAGACATACTGCATGATATATACATGTATAGACATACTGCATGATATATACATGTATAGACATACTGCATGATATATACATGTACAGACATACTGCATGATATATACATGTACAGATATACTGCATGATATATACATGTATAGACATACGCATAATATATACATGTATAGACATACTGCATGATATATACATGTATAGACAAACTTCATGATATATACATGTATAGACATGCTGAATAATATATAGCCGGAGGCTCGCTTAATAAATTTTTCAAGAACTCGTTTAGTAAAATTTGAAATAACAATTCATGTCAGATCCTATATATATATTTTTAAACCATGTCGATCAAAATAATAAGTAACCTAAAAGTGCCATTTTTTTATTCAACGTTCACTAACTTTCTAGACTACCTCAACCTCTTAAGTTACGGGAAGCATGTGTTACATTTATGTTCATGTGTTAGGAGCCAACCCACAATTACTGTGTTATATTGTTCTGTGTGTCCCAGTGTCTGGTTTTTATGTCCATATTCAAAATTGAATATATGCATACAACACGTGATAAAATGAGAAACATTGATGCTATCAAGTAAGACAGGAAACACAATATATAATTATATATTTAAGTCCGATAGTACGCACTTGGTATACTTATATTTCTCTAGGTCTTGATATATAGTATTTCTCTTGCAAAATAAACAGGCCTGTCGTTTTGTATATTGCTATAAAACATGTAATGTTAAATAAACTATTTGTATATTTCTCTATCTAAGTCATATATTAATCACATGATATTTATTCATATATTCAAGTCAAACAGTAAGCTCTTCATGATGAAATCGAAAGTGTGTGTTGGGGGGGGGGGGGGGGGGGTCTTGATAATTCGCTAATAATATAACACCCAACCTTTGAATATTTTGAAAACACATGATAGTGTCGGTTGAGTCGAAACACAAATAATTCATAAATATGAGACTCTGCTATTATGTTCCTTGTTACACAAGGAAACAAAATTTTAGTTTATGGGACACCTTAAGCCAAACAAATATTTGACATATACAACAACTACAGTTCTCTGGACAATGTCTCGCCTTATCGAGTGTGACATCGCCCCCTGGCATACTTATCAACATATCTACTTATCTACATATCAAACAATAAACTATTATTAAACAATATAAATATTTTAGCACCTTAATCAACAAAAAGTATGACAAAACACAGCTTTGTTAAGTCTTTTAAGATATATCAATAGCATAGGAAGTCAGCGTTATACACAATATCAAAAGAATCGTTGATTAAAAGGTACGTGTTAATTTAAACACCAGCCTTCTAAAATTGTAAGCACAAAAAGACAACTGCATAACGCATGGGATATAGAGTCTTATAAAGTTGAATGTCAAAACAAAGAACTGCAATCTTTAACAAAATAATTTTTCCCTGAAAGATATTTTAAACTGTCAAGAATAATAACGAAAAACAAAACAAAAAAAAAGAATAATAACAAACATTAAACGAAAGACCTATTAAAAAGAGATAGGAAAGTCCTGTATTTTGTAAACTTCACTTAGATTTAGACCACCTGCCAATCTTTGTTTGATGTGTCTGTGATTAAATCGGTGAAAATGATACATTTCCCGTCTTAACATTTTTCTTAAAATGTGAGGCTAAATATTACGGAATAATGTATTTAAATAATAATATATGACCTTTATAAAAGTTAACTTTATTTTTGCAAGAGCTAGTGATAATGTGTATGCTTAAATTTATAAATCAAATATACATATAATTATATTATTTATGGACAAAATGCATTACTTGAATATAAGTGTCCATTAAAATTAATTAACTTTAGTAGAAGAATTCAACTTTAAAAGAAAATAAAAACTGAAACGTTCTATCAGGTACTGTAGCCCTTCATATACAAAACAAAGCAGAATGTTCAGTATTCAATTTTGACTCCTTACAAACCATATCCATAATGTCAAGGGTATCAATGATTGAATCATTTAACGTTTGTAATTTTAAATCATATTGGTATATAATTATATCAATAACTTTAACAACTGTTTGTATATACATGTTTAGTGCTATTATTTGTGAACTGTATATTATATTAATGTGATATAAAAATGTATAAAAATAATAATCAAATAAATATCAAGATAACATTCGCCGAACTTAAGTCCTATTTTCTTCTTAAATCGATAATTAGAACAGTCACATCAATAAAACTGATGCAATTATTTTTGTTATATAAAAATATCTACATGTATATAATTATCTGCACAATGTATTACCCGAGCCAGCAATGTGCTGATTGTAGTAGACTCATTCGGTCTTTTCCAGATGAATCTAACTTTATTTACTGGAAATATCCCTAACGATCAAAACAACCCTGATACAGCATATAATGAACACTCTACCTGATATAACCCAGACACCGGTAGTTCTTTCTTACCTTTCTGGCCAATAATCTCAGATACGGGATTCTCGTCCTAATAACACAAATCTGTACACTCCTTTTTCGAACGCAATTAACTATATTATGACACAGCATAATACCCGAAGCCACATAGACCCATCCTTCATGTCACTAGAAGCTATTTACTTGTTGAAAATCTCACGAGTAAATTAAACTCTTAAGCCGACCCCCGAAGCACAGTAAACCGCCCACTCTTTGTATATGAACTAATCCGACACGAACCAATTACACAGAGTATAACATGTGCGATTCCTGCTCCCCAAAACTCAATCACAATAAAAGAGCCTTACAAGAAGAATGGGTGCACCACAATGTCAAAAGACCTAACTAATACAAACATACGAGTATACCAAGGACTCAGAGATACTAGAAGCGTTACGTGATTTTAACCGACTTAGCCACGTATAAAAGGTAGCAGCAGTTATCCAAATTCAAAGCCGGTATCGGGTGACAAATACCTTAACCTACCTAGCCGCAGCCTGGCGCGTCACGCCTCAAGTCACGCATAACACGACAATGGTCTCTCTTACAATATACCCAGTCATTTGTGTTCCTCTGTTTATTTGTATATGGACATTCGATAACGCCATATCAACAAAGTCTCATTAAAAAATCTAGATTTTTTATGATAACATTATAGACCCATGTGCTGGTTTTACATACAAAATCATGAGTTACTCAGTATTTGTACATTTTCATATGAGTTACTGGGTAGTCCATAAAACGTCAATCACTGAAAGGTCATGTCCGATTTCTATCGAATTTCAGGAATTATTTAAGTCGGATGGATAAGCGACTTAAATACGGCATTGGTGATATTTCATTCTTTCATTTTATATCTAAAGTACAGGAAAACTCTCCTATAATGTTATGTACAAAGGCATAAACATATCATTCAGACAATTTCAAGTTGCTTACGGCCCCGTTTTGGAATAAGGGTCTATTTTTTTTATCCATTAATGGCTATTTTTAAACGTTATAGATACTAAACATATTGACATTAAAAAAAAAATTTTTGGGGGTACGCTTCGTCCTATAAACTGGTCGCTTCGTCCTTAAACTGGTACGCTTCGTCCTGTAAACTGGTACGCTTCGTCCTATAAACTGGTACGATTCGTCCTGGTACATGTACACATGTGCAATGGTACGCTTCGTCGTATATTCTGTACTGAGAATGTTAGAAGGATCAATTGGCCCTAGCAAAATGTAAATGTTCATTTTGGTTCACAGCTTCGAGTATGTTTAGTGTGTAGTGCTAAGTGTCAACTTGTTTTGAGCAAGTGCTATTATACTTGCAAATGTATTATGGTTTTAACTCTTTGCGTTTTTAAGACCTGCAATCAATTGCCATTAACTTGCAAATTTTATAATTATATTATTAGTCAGTAAGCACATACCATTTACCGGTACACACTTGACATTTAAAACCGCCTAACAACAAAGCAATAAGGTATATATATATTTGCAAGCACATATCAGTTTTCATAAAGTATTCGGTGGTCAGCGTGTTGTAATATTTACATAAATAATCTTCCATACGTTAAAGCACAGGACCCTGATATTTATTTTAAAAAAATCGACCTCTTCATATATGAATAAACACCGGGAATTCAAAGCCTTCCATACCCCACCCACCTCTCCGATACAGGAATATTTATTGGGACAGCTTTACAAAGGATTTTTCCTGTTCCGGACAATTAGAGAGGTTCATTATCTCTCAAAATATATCCTTACCAGTAATGTTACCTGTTTATACCACTGAAAAACACAACTCTACAGCTAATTTCTCATGTCATTGTTATGGAACGCCACAGCTGTCTTATATTCGGTATTGATGTTTAGATGGGTCCATATAGCATTTTGAGGGATCGTGTTATTATCATGTGGGGTTGTTATGTTATCTTGTTGGGTTGTTGTATCATCATGTGAGGTTGTAATGTCATCTTGTTGGGTTGTTATATCATCATGTGGGGTTGTAATATCATCATGTAAGGTTGTAATATTATCATATGGAGTTGCAATGTCATTGTGTGAGGTTATAAAGACATCATGTGTGGTTGTTAAGTTATTATATGAGACTGTAATATCATCATGTGGGGTTGATTTGCCATTTTGGGTGGTGCAGTTGTCCTTCTGTGATGTCCACTTGACTAAATATGTGGTACAGTTGTCCTTCTGTGATGTCCACTTGACTTAATGTATGGTGCAGTTGTCATTCTGTTATGTCCACTTGACTTGCTGTGTGATGCATTTTCCCTCTATGATGTTCACTTGACTTGCTGTGCGGTGCAGTTGTCCTTCTGTGATATCCATTTGGCTTACTGTGCTGTGCAGTTGTCCTTCTGTTACCTCCACTTGACATTGTGATCGGTTGATTAGTATTTCATCCTGTTCATAATTATGCTGACATGTACAGGTAGTGTGCTGTGATGTTGTTCTCTCCTATGTGGTTCATTCGGCACGTGTACTGTTCGGATGAAGTCCGAAATGTTGCGAATTGACGATACCGAGTTGGTTTACCGTTATATCCTTATTTCACTGTTTTCCTGTTTTCATTTATTTAGCGTTGTATGTTAAAGGACAACCCAAATTTTAAGATCCCTCGTGTTAGACAATATACAAGTATATTTGCCAACTTTTGAAGTTGCAAAAAGTCACATTCTAGTAGTATTTCAGGGGCGTAGCTTGGATTCACTAAATGTGTAGGTATGTTTTCCTACCGCGGAGGATCTGTCGGGGGACTTTTGATATTTGCATGGCCGTGTGAACAATCTGATTGGTTTTGAGGCTTTCTTTTTAATGGGAATATACCCATTTTATGTAGATTTTCAAGCAATTATTAAATACTTATTAGTAGCCTTTACACTCATGACTCTCACTCATAACGCTCTGAGAACAAACGTGCATCTAGATCAGTTATATGTAAGCACCTAATATCATGAATTTGTAATAATTATTGTTACGTGTGTGTGTTTGAATTACACGTGAGACTGACATTAGAGTTTTTATTTAATACTTTCTGTTGAAATACTGTGTTTTATCAGTGAGATTAAATCTACATCTCACGTGGGGCCTCCGTGGCCGAGACTCAGCCCCTCACCGCATAGGTTCGAATCCCGGATTTTCATTCAGATTTTCATGTGAGGAAGCCTTCCAGCTGGCTTGCGGTAGGTCGGTGGTTCTACCCGGATATTTCCGTGCATTCGGGGTCTTCCTCCACCTGTTATTAGCTTGACGTTGCTTTATGACTGAAATACTGTCGAGGCGACGGCAAAAATCAAATAGTCAAGTCATATCTTTATCTCACAATGTGGGTGATATAGATCTGCCGGGACTATCTATTTACATATAATGGGTATGTACATGGATATGTAGCAGCAGTAAACATAAAATAAAAACAAAATTTGTTTTGAGTGAATATGGAATACATCTCATCTCGAGGTGATACATGTACAATCTTAACATTTTCGCGCGCTACGCACTCTTGAATATATTAAATAGAATCACTTCTCGATGAGATATTTTCCATTTTCACTCAAAACAAACAAATTTCCTCTATGTATTAATCAAACAGTGAAACCTGTTGACGTACTCCCTATAACATAAATTTAATAACAGAAAACACATAATTAACGCTCTTAAGCATCGTCATATCGATGCATAAATATTACATTAGTAGAGCATATAGTTTCGTGCATTAGTGCATTTGCATTAGAAAAAACGCAAGTCTGAAAAATATATAATTTTACGTTACATATAAACATAATATTGTTTATAATAATTCGAAAGTTCACTTTGATACCATAGCACAGATTCTTTCTAATTGTTTGACCACTATTTCGCCTTTCCGAGCTGTTTTTATTTTTAGTCTTTGAAAAAAAAATGTGTAGGCATGTGCCTAATGTACCTATAGAAAGCTACGCCAGTGTTTTTATGCAAATTCTCAATAAAAATGCAGTTTATGTTAAAAAAGCAAATATAATTATGTTTTGGTTTTTAGAATTTTCTTACATCAGTGGATTTCATCTGAAAAGATAAAGAAAATATCTCCTGATAAAATACATTGCATTTTACAACATGACAAAACTGTAATTAGTAAAAAGTATTGCAAGTGAATGGAAATCAAAGAAACCTATCTGTAATGTTCAATTGTCTAAGCGAAATGTTTATATTTTATTATGCAATTTTACTTAATTCTCAATAAAAAGTTTTAGTTACAAGAAAAGGCATTTAAAAAGGGTGTTTTTATTGATCGATATAATAATTTCAACAAATTTTATCAAAAGTTGTTGAAAGTTGTTGAATACAGTTTGTCATATCACCAGACTTACATTGTGGTATAAACTGCCTATAGAACTTAAACACTCACTCAGCCCATCACCGCGTGGGTTCGTATCCCTGCAGGGTCAATAGGATTTTCATGTGAGGAAGCCTTCCAGCTGGCTTGCAGTAGGTCGGTGGTACTACCCGAATGCCTCCGTGCATTCCAGGTCTTCCCCCTCCTGCAATTAGCTGGACGTCGCTATATGACTGAAATACTGTCGAAGCGACGGTAAACTCAAATAGTCAAGTCAAGTCAAGCCTTAGTCAGAAATAATACGATAAATAGAATACTTGGTAAGTGTTGAATGAAGATAAGTTTATCCTGCTCGGTTTAGAAAATATAAAACGCTCGCCAAGGATCGCAGTTTATTTTTTATCTTTTCGGATGAAATCCACTGATGTAAAAAAGAAATCTTAAAATGTAAAAATAAAATGCAAAACATAACATGGGTTGCATTTTTTTTAAACTAAAACTGCATTTGTATTGAGAAATTGCACACACAAAATAAAATAAAATAAAGAACTAGAATGTGAGTCTTTGCAACTTCAAAAGTTGGTAAATATACTTGTTTGTATATTGTCTAACACAAAGAACTCTTAAAATTTGGGTGTGTCCCTTAACATCCAACATAAAAGAAATGAAAATAAGGAAATGTTCAACTCGATGTCGTCAATGCGAAACATTTCGAACTTCATCGGAACAGTACATGTGCCGAATGAACGACAAAGGAGAGAACAACATCACAGCATACTACCTGTACATGACAGCATATTAATGAACAGGATGTAATTCTAATCAACCGATCACAATGTCAAGTGGACATAACAGAAGGCAACGGCACCACACAGCAAGTCAAGTGGACATCACGGAAGAAAAACTGCAACACACAGCAAGTCAAGTGCGCATTATAGAATGACAACTGCATCACACAGCAAGTCAAGTGGACATAACAGAATGACAACTGCATCACACAGCAAGTCAGGTGAACATCACAGAAGGAAAACTGCACCACACAGCAAGTGAATTGAACATCACAGAAGGACAACTGCACCACACAGCAAGTCAGTTGAACATCACAGAAGGAAAACTGCACCACACAGCAATTCAAGTTGATGTAACAGAATGACAACTGCATCACAAAGCAAGTCAAGTGGACATCACAGAAGGACAACTGCACCACACAGCAAGTCCAGTGGACATCACAGAAGGAATACTGCATCACACAGCAATCCAAGTGGATGTAACAGAATGACAACTGCACCACACAGCAAGTCAAGTGGACATTACAGAAGGACAACTGCACCACACAGCAAGTGAATTGAACATCACAGAAGGAAAACTCACACAATGACATTACAACTCCATATGATAATATTACAACCTCACATGATGATTTAACAACCCAACAAGATGACATTACAAACAACCTTACATGATGATATAACAACCCAACAAGATGACATAACAACCCCACATGATGATAACACGATCCCTAAAAAGGCTATATTGACCCATCTAAACATCAATACCGAACATAAGACAGCTGTGGCGTTCCATGGGGGAGGGGGTGCGGTAAGTTGTACAGAGTTACCTCGCTTCTTGGGGTTTACCTTCTGTTTTTGTAATTTGTAATTTTAAAATCAGCATTCGTATAAAATCAGATAGATCTTCTAAATTTCGATTTGGAAAAATAAATAGAGAACACTGCATACATAAAACAAATCGAAATTAAGGACGATGAACACGATGTCATTGAAATCAAGGACGATGAGAATGATGTCACCGAAATCAAGAAGATGAGAACGACGCCATCGAAATCGAGGACGATGAGGTCAATACGACTTATGTTTTATGGACGAACGATGTCTTCGAAACCAAGTACGATGAAAATGAAATCACAGAAATCCGAACACCAAGGACGCTATGTCGTCGATTCAGGTAGCGAACGCGGAAAAGTTAAACGGCTGGAAGCGGAAATAAAAGAGTCCCGGCCGGATTCGAAAACGTTCTCGATAGAAAATACTTCCGCGTAGAAGGACAGTTACAACAGTCGACGTCAACCATTTGCGGGTTGTATTGCGTTTATTACGTTATAAAACGATGCGGCGGACAAACCATGAAACGCATCTTGCAAGAATTTGACCCAAATCGACGACGCAATGATCGTTTGGTAGTGACTAAAATGATGAACCTCCTACCTATGATACTGAAGACACGTATTTGTATATTTATATATATATATTACTCGTAACAATAATAAAAAACAACAACTCTATATATCTGTTCGTTATTTATAAACTACCCTTCTACAGAAAAATAAAATCAATGATGTGCCCGTTGTATATAAACGTATTTCTATTGTCGATACATTATACGGTTACTGTAAGTGGTAATCGATATTTAAAGCGTGCGCGTGTATATGCGAGAATTATTTTGCCCCTAGAAAGTAACATTACTACCACTACTACTTCTACTACTACTACTACTGCTACTACAAATACTCTTCTACATAAACAAAAACTACAAAAACAAAATGTAAAGAAGCGTTGTGATAACACCTCAGAGTCTCGATTTATTCAAACGAATTAATATCAACATAAAAAAACATCATCAACAACAACAACAACTACTACTACTACTACTTCGTCCACGTACGTTTGACAAAAATAAATGAATAAATAAATAAATAAAATCGTATGATACGGTTCTCATGATAACGTAAGTAATTTATTCGTAATTAAGACATTATACGTTTAAGAAATGATAAACTAAGCTACAAAAAGGCTAACACCGACCTATAATTATGTATAAATAAGTTATCAACGAAAAGATACTCATAAATAAATATAGCCTAAATATAGTAGTTTTTTAATACACCGGCTTTCGTACACGGGTCCCGGAATTTTCGCAACTTTCACTACATAGTTTTAGCAAATTTCGCACAAATCGTTCAGGAAAGATACGAGCCAGTGAAATATATCGCCACGAGGGTCGCATTACGATATAAATATAAAGGTATTCCTACGTTAAAAAAAAATAACGTTTTGTTCAGAAACGATTTTTCAAACGACTTTATGCGATTTTCGAAGCTTCGTATACATCCATATTTGTTATGTTAAACCGTTGAAAAACCGATCGATCCTAAGCAGCACGCACTCATGAAGAGAGAGAGCGAGAGAACGAAAGGTGTGTGTGTGTGTGTGGGGGGGGGGGGGGGGGGGGGTGACATATGCGTCCTAGAAAAGCTAAATTAGTTTAAACATATTTATTGATATCTTTTACAAATACAATTCATTTAAACATAATAAAAAATAGAATGAAATCGAAAGCTAAAAGCTTATTGAGATTTTCTCCTTGATGTTTAAATTGTGAATATATGGCGAATTCATTAAGAATTACAAATCATTTTTACATAAACACATAGAAACAAAAGTAAATTATGGGAAAAATAGAAAAAGAAAAAAGGAAAACATAAATAAGAACACTCATACTCATTTAGAGAGGGTAGAGAGAGGGAGAGAGAGAGTGAGAGAGATGTTTTGTAGGACGGAGAAGCGAAACCATATACTTGAACATACAAGTTTACTGATGACATACGAGTATGAAAACATGTCGTATTTACTTATTAGAAATTCGTAAAGTAAGGACTGGAAAGGTAAATCAGGAGAAACGTTTAGATTTTTCAATATATAGATGCACTGCGGAAAAAAGTTTAATATTTTCATCGATTGACAAGTTTCTGTTTGTTTAGGGTTATTTCACATAGTTTATTCACTTCGCTAAAAAGTTTAGGACGAATATCTATATACGAGACAGACTTGAAATTCCGATAAACGAATGATATTATTGGATTTATTTTTCATTTTACTCTCGTAGTTCCGCCTTATTTACTAGACTTCCAGTAAAAGAATACCTTCGAATTCGCCGAAAGAGAGGGCGAAAAATTAAAAATAAAACAAAACGGTACAAACGATAGAACAACGCGCGCATTTCGGGGAAATATGACGAGAAAGAGAGAAATGATAGAAAAAAAACATTAATACGCATATAGAGAGAGATTTAAATGTTCGGTTTTATTCGTAAACGCAGAGTCATACAAAAATAATCATTATACGTCCGAGGACGGGTGAGACAGTTGTTTACATGTCAAATAATTGTAAATCGTGATAGAAAAGCGCATCCAGAAATGAAGAGTGAGAGAAAGGAAGGGAGAAAAAAAGATAAAACACACGCACGCGCGCGGTCATGAAGAGAGGAAAGAAAAAAGAAAATTCGTTTTATGTCAATAATCGATAACGCAATAGACTACCTGTCTACCCGTGTTTACAAATTTTATCATCGAGTCAGTTACGGCCATGTAATTATTAATATTATTGTGAAGTCGACAAAGATCGCCGCGGGCGAAACTGCGTTTTCCCATAGACGAACTAATCGTGAGTAAATTCTAATTAAGGGAGTTTAAAGATTTAGTTCTCTAATGAACGTAATCAAGAGTGATTTAAGACACGTTTTATACATTATGAGCGCCATATTTTTCGAGTAAACGTATTAAAAACGTTTTAAATTGTCCGAAAGTGGACTTTTCGCTTAACCGCCGTTTAATACACGATTTGGTCTTCATCGTTGGTTTTCTACACGTTTCGTATAACGCCATTTTGTACATCTCGTATCCGAGAATATGTTTCAAAGATATAAACGGATTTTCTACTAGGAAATGGTATATTTCGTCGCATACGTGGGCTGGTAAAACGTCCATGTTTCGCGTTTTAACGCCGAATGACGGTGACCCTAAAAGAGTCACGTGACCTCGTTAAAGGGATGGGGTCGGAGCTGCAACCCGATATATTTAACAAAACTTGGTCCGACATAGAACTTTTTATTCAAAAATTGCTTGCGTTTTTCTTCGCAATTAATTAATCTTCGTTAAAGAACTTGGTAATTATGGTATCGATTGATGCCGTCAAAGCACGGCGCTGCGGGCTCCGCGCGTGAGTCTGATATTATGGTATCGATTGATGACGTCAATGCACGGTGCTGCAGGCACCGCGCGTGAGTGTTATGATGGTATCGATTGATGACGTCATAGCGTGCTTTCGTGGCTGCAGCTGCTGCAAGTTAAAAAGTCGTTTTCTCCCAAACACCACCAACTATACTACTCAAGGAACCTGTACCGGTGCGATATCGGACGACATTCGATAAAATTTTAAGGAAGAAATATGATAAAAATATTTACGCGTCAGCATAGAAAAATAAGTCCTATAATTTTGTCGTATATAAGATTAGCACATGATTAGATTTTTGCCCGCTTAGTATTATGTGTGCTTCATGATTCTTAGATGAGACGGGATCCAGTCTGAAGTCACGTGATATCGAAGTCCGCCATTTTATCGGCCTTTTTAGCTACGTCAGTCACACCAACTACAGTATTATCGTTCATTGAGTAGTTTAACATTGATGGTCCAAATATACTATCTGATCATTGCATGATAAATTTTAATTTAGGTTTCCAAAAAAAATTATTTAACTTCAGTTAATGTTGATGAACAATATGATCAGATTAAGTATAAATATATATGGAACTCCGAAAATATTCTGGATTACAAAGATCGTTTGTCAATGACTGATACCAAACAAGACTTGGACAAATTTAAAACAAGTGTAATCAATGCATCACCTAATACTGATATTGATACGTGTATTCAGGAATTATCTGGTATTTTTGATGGGGTGGTTAAACCTTTATTTAAATGTTTTTACATTCCAAAAATACATATACATGTACTAATGTTAACATAAAAGAAAATGATAAAGTATCCAATAAGTGGTTTACAAGTGAATGCGATGATAAACGTCGGGAATTTTATATAGCATTAAATCAGTATAGATTGGATAACTCGGATGTTAATAGAATAAACATGGTTAGAAAAAGGTCACAATATAAATCATGTAACGTACTTAAATTGAAATGAAGCGAGAAACACGAAATTCTTAATAAGATAAAAATGCAAATTATATTGGAAGATGTTAAAAAATTGTGCTGGTGTTAAAAGTAATAACATTTCACTTAGTACATTTGAACAATACTTTAAATCAGTAAATAATCCTAACGATATATTCTTTACACCAGACGAAGACATATTACACTTTATTGATAGATATGAAAAATAATGAATTTGATATTATGTTCTCGGAATTAAATATTCCCATTTCAAATGAAGAATTGCTGAAACTATAAACCAGTTAAAGAGTGGTAAAAGTGGTGGTCCGGATCTATATCTAAATGAATTTTATACATGGTAAACATGTTCTTTTAACATTTATTTTAGAATTATTCAATAAAATATTTGAAATTGGTTATTTCCCTCCATCGTGGTCCGAAGGATATGTAATTCCATTACATAAGAGAGGTAATATAAATGATGAAAATAATTACAGAGGAATTACAATGTTAAGCACACTAGGTAAACTAGAGTATTAAATAATAGTTTATGTGAATGGGCTGAAAACTATAATGTATATATTGAAGCACAGGCAGAATTCAGGTCAAATATGGGAACCACTGACAATATATTTGTACTCCATGGTCTTATTAATCATATGCTAAATAATGGAAAACTTTTATTTTGTGCATTTATTGATTTCAGTAAAGCTTTTGATTACGTGAATAGTGATAATCTATGGTCAAAATTAATCAAACTGGGATTGAGGGGTAATATTCTAAACATAATAAGATCAATATATACATGTGTTAAGTCTAGAGTTAAGCATTTAAATAAAGTAAGTAACAGTTTTGACTGTATTTTAGGCGAAAGACAAGGCGAATGTTTATCTCCTTTTCTTTTTCCATGATTTTTAAATGACTTAGAGGATATATATGTTACGAGCGGGGTTGACGGAATTGATATTCAAATGTTTAAAATGTTCCCAATATTATATGCAGATGATATTGTCTTGTTTGCCAATAGTAGTCAAGAATTACAAACAAGCATAAATGTGTTAAATGCTTATTGCAAAAGATGGAAACTTAAGGTTAATCCAACAAAAACTAAAGTGATGATATTTAGAAAGGGCGGGCGTCTGGCTAATGTTTATACTTTCCATTATGGGGACGTGGAGCTTGAAATAGTTAATAATTCGTATATTTAGGCATTGTTTTTACAACTGGGGGGTCTTTTTCTGAAGCCCAAAACACTCTATCTGGACAAGCATTGAAAGGTATTTTTCAGCTTAATAAGTATTTATACAAATTTACAGACATATCTGTAAGACATAAATTAGAATTGTTTGATAAATTAATTATGCCAATTTTGAATTATGGAAGTGAAATTTGGGGATTTCATCATGGTAAGGCTATTGAGAGAATTCACTTACAATTTTGTAAACGCCTTTTAGGAGTAAAGAAAACGACACAAAACGATTTTATGTATGGGGAACTAGGTAGGATGCCCTTGCAAAACTTAAGATTGTATAACATCGTTAAATATTGGTTAAAAATATTACATACTGATAATAAAAAATACATTAGAAAGATATATGACCTCCTATATCAAGATACTGTATTAAATCCAAATAAGAGTAATTGGTGCTCACTTTAAGAGATTTACTGTTATTACTGGGTTTATACGAAGTTTGGTTATTTCAAATGGTTGGTGATCCTAATATGTTTTTGAATATTGTTCAGCAAATATTAAGAGACCATTTTTTGCAGAATTGGAACAGCAGATTAAATGAATCTACCAGAGCTATTTTTTACAAACATATTTACATTCAGATTTCAACCCTACTTAGATAATTTACAGTTAACACGATTTAGAACTAGTATGTCACGACTACGCACATCTTCACATAGACTTTGTATTGAAACTGGTCGATGGAATCAGCCTGTTAGCATACCTATAAATGAACGAGTTTGTTTGACCTGTAATACTTTAGAAGACGAATTCCACTTTGTATTAGAATGCTCTTTATACAATGATCTACGTAAAAAGTTTATACCTATTTATTATTGGAAACGCCCTAGTATGTATTAATTTGTTGAACTGATTAATTGTGATAATAAGTGTACGATAAGGAAGCTTGCATTATTTATTGATAAAGCCTTTACACTGAGGAACAATATATTGTACAGCTAGTTTTCTTACATTTATTTTAAAGTAAAAACAACAACAACAAAAAACAAAAAAACAACAGCAACAACAACAAAAGACAAACAAACTTCATTGATGTTTCTATGATTTAATTGCTGTTATTTGATTTGATATGTAAGTTGTATAGCCTCACTTGGCTTGCACAAGAATTAATCAAATGATTTATATTTTCAATTTTTGGATGTTCACATATATGCAAAATGAGTATTGTGAATATCGTTATATATTCTTTATAAGTATTTTACTTATTCATTGTATAATACGGATATACCGGGTTAGACCTAGACCTACACGATACTGACCAAAAATAAATATATGTCCATTAAAATAAATAATTATTACATAATTATGACCTTCTACTCTCTCTTTTTAGTCTCTCTCTCAAATAATTTCAATGATCTGTTTGTTATGTTGTGATATACTATAAGAATGAATTATTATTATTATTTGTATATTTAGTGTACTGTCTGTCATGATGCTGTATATGCCACATGGGTCAATGACCTTCTGGTTTGAATGAAATAAACTTTGAAACTTTTTGAAACTTTCTGGTACCCAGTTTTTACATTTATCAAAGCGCCGAAGGCACTGATAGACTGTCGGCGGGTTGGTCGTGGTGAGCAGCAAGCGCGCTAGATTGTAATCCAAATAGGTTATATGCTGGATTCTATTCTGTTTATAAAGGGGGTATACATGTGGTCAGTATCAGTTTCTCAGTTGTCAAATAAGAAACAAGAAAAGATAGTTTTCATTTTTTTTTATTAAACATAAGAACACGATAATCAAAATTAAAAACATACATTTAAACTAAATATTGAACACGAGCTGTCAGAGAACAGAACGCTTGACTATGAAATTGATTTCAAATGCCCTATATATAAAATAGTAAAAATGATAAACCTTGATAGAACACGCATGTATATACTTCTCTTGTACAGAAATTCCCTAAACCCAAGGAAACAGAAATACATATAACTTAAAGGTTATCACTGCCGAAAGAGAATACATGACTATATACATTTAGGCCTATATGTACTTTTTATTTCAACTTATTTATTTTTACGTGGGAAACACGTTCTTACAACTTATACAAATCATTTTCGGCAGTTTCTGTAACCATTACTTTTTCTATGTGGCGGCCATGACTATTATATCCACAATGGTTCGGATCTGCTGCCATGTATGCTGCCTACCTAACTACCACAGCGTTTGTATACACCTTAATTCACGCTGCATGACGTCTTTGATTTGATAAGAAGATACGTAACTTTGTAAGAAAAAATATGTCTCTTGATGATATTTCAAGATGTGGAAGGACGAGAGGCTCGCATGGGATGCTGCTGATTTTGGCAACTTAACGAGTACCCACTTAACAGTATCTCATGTATGGACGCCACCGCTTGTACTGAGCAACGCGTAAGTGATAGACATTTTCAATTTTTGTGTCGCCTTAAAAGCGACATGTATATAATGAGGCCTCAAACGACGAGGTCTGTGTGGCACGCCTTCGGTTACAAAATGTTACAAGGGGACAAGAATATGCAGGTTCGAACCCGGAAGCTAACGCTCACAAAATAAGAGCTATTCCCAGGTATTTTGTATCTTTGTCACGTTAAATATGCGTCAACCTTTTTTGACAAGGAAATATGTTATAAGGTCTCATTAGACCACGATCTACTTTATGCCAACAATCACAGGCAATCATAGCCGTTGTCTAAATATCGTATAAACCACGGGTAAACATTGCCTGTCTTATACCTCTGACACACCAAACTTGCGTCCTTACTGCGACCCAAATAACCTTTTTTTTCTTCTTAGAAATGGTCGCATTAAGAACGCTAAAGAAAAATTCTTAAACATATTCATATTTCACTCATCCGTCATACCGAATGTTTACTGCGTTCTTGGTGTGTTTACGACTCTACCTCGACAATTGCGTTCCGACGGCGAGTCAACTGTGCTAATACAGCATACGCGCGGGACATTTTCATTCGCGAGTCTACTTAAAAGGTGTTCAGATGCGCATTTTTATCGAAGACAATTTAATTTACACAGGGCAGATCTGTGGGTGAGGGAGAGTAACTAGGGCTACAACATCGTCGCTCTGACCTTGATAAAAAGGTGGAAGCTCTTGAGGAGTCTAATCATTGAGGGTCATTTGCCTGTTGCTTCATGATAAGAATCATTTGCTGAATCAGCAATAAATTAACCATTTTCTCTCTGACGATGATGGCTATACGTAAAATCGTGCTGGCTTCGAGAGAAACACTGAAGAAGGCAAACTAAAAAAAATGAATATTATAGCTAATAATCCCCAACAAAAACCATGGTCAGGCTAGGGACGCGCTAAACACAAGGTGCAAACTAGGAAGAAACGCCATGATCGTAGTAGGAACCCGAAGAAAGTCCATAGACGTTGTAATGACGTATAAACGTGATAAGAACCTCATAGACGTAAGAGTGCAGTAGGGTCGCCGTAAGGTCACCGGACGGCCAGCGAGTCATTTTTGTGCATTTCCTCGGCGAATCTACCGCGTCCTTACTACGTCCCTACGAACGGTGCATCTGCGACCATGGCGTAGTGAGCCGGGACGCACTAAGAACGCTAAACCTCGGCGTTACTTTGAGTATGTTCTAAATAGCGGCCTTATATGTCTTTGGGGGTCCCCGTTACGTCTTTTGTCGTTCTCATCACGACACAAAGACGTTTATTGTAATTATTCTAAGTCCTGGGTCGCCGTAGGAACGCAATAAAGAGGCGAGTCTAGTGTGATTTTTTTCGGCAAATATATTCAGGAGGCCGTTCGTAATGTATGTTAAATAGACTACGCGTAACCGTTGTCTATGCATTTTCTGGCTTGCCGCGCTCGCCACCAAAATGCATAGACAACGGTAACTTGTGATATATTCTATACGACATCAATATTACTCCATTATCGTGTTTAATGAAATTATGATATCGGTGAACTGCTTTGTAATGATGGTGATGATAATAAAGGTACACTTTGCATCAAAAATGTATTTTACTGTATTTTAACTCAGCTTAGCACTTCTCAGGATAAGCTTTTAGGATCGGTTTTCGTCCATCGGCCATCATGCATTTTTTTCCCAAACTTAATGGAGCTATGTCAGAAAATTTGCCTACATTTAAATTTCAGTTGAGTTTGAAACTAGCTCATGTGGGGTTAAAATGTATCACCAGGCATATCTTAGGAAGACCTTGTGATGTCACATATTTTGCTTAATTGTCATCGAAAATAGCGGTAGCAAAATAACATCATGGTGCCTTTAAATATCAATCTTATTCAATTTAGCGACACAGGGTCATCTTCAAGGGTCCTCTTGTTATTAAATATCCAACTACTTTTGAAGTAACATTTTAAATTCTACAATTTCCATTATTAAGTTATTCCTTTTTTATGCAGCGCAAATGAGATAAAAATACTTAGTGACAACGTTGATATAAAGAGTAGTCCTGTCGCAGTTTCGCAGGAAGGTTTTGTGGCTTGGTTTGTACCGGTCAGTTTCATCGCAACTTGTTCTGTTAATATTACGTTCTACCCGTTTGACACACAACAATGTTCATTGAAGGTAAACAATTCCGTTTTTATGTTTTATATAGTTATTACTCTCTCTCTCTCTAAAACATCTTTTGAAAAATTCTATATTGAACCAAAAATGGTATTGGTACAGCGCCCTTGCTTTGCGCTCAGCATATAAGGGTAGTTCTAGGACTGGTTGGCCTTGTGTCAGGATAATGTGACTGGGTTTGGAATCATGCCATATGTCTACGGCATGATATTACAGTACGCCACCACTATGTCCGTCTCAAGTAGACATCGTTTCCAAAGGACTGAAATACTGTCCGTGGGACGTTAAACTCAATAAAAAACAATCTATATTGAACCGAATTTCAAATAAAAGAATTACATGTAAAAATAGGAGAATGGTGGATATCAACACATTCTTTATTTATGCTCAAATTTCTGTTCTTGTCTTGAAAAAGAAGAAAAAGACAATATGTATATAAAATAATAAAATGGAGTTTTCGTTTTGTAAAAAAAAAAACAAAAAAAAACAACGCAGGTGTCAACATGGATGTACCTTGACGAAATAGTATTAACTCCGGAGACGTCGAGAGTAAACTTTGGTATTTACGAACCAAATGGGGAATGGACTTACATAGAGGGCACTGCAGCAATAGCAGACAGGTAATGTTTTCTTCTATTTTTCCTTATTCTCCTTTATCTTTTTTTCTTTTGTTTCATCTAGATGGCCCGGTGTCAGGGTAATGTGACTGGGTGTGATTTTGTAAAATTGTCTGGTGTTGCATTGAGACAGCACTTTATCTGTCTTATATCGACAGAATCGTCGTCGAGTAAAAATAATTGATTTAGTTAAATAATTGCATATGATTTCCATTTTCATTTATATATAAACTCTTATCTTCGTATAGGATAGAGTATATTACATGTAAGACATTTCTACAGACAAAAGACCGAAGCGAGCGTAGGCTTCTATTGTCTGGAGAAAATGTCTTAATGTATTCTATGCTACTTAGAAGTTTCCCGGCTAAACTAAAATCCAATGCATTGAAGCCGAGACACAGTATTCATATTAACCTATTCTCTGTTAATCAAATGTTTCTCGACTGGGCGGCAGGCGGGAAAATAAGCTGATAAACATCGAAATGGACGATTACATTTAGTGCAGACAATTAGCGGGATTTCATGTTACATCAACATCTGTAAGTTAAACTTTAAGCGATAGATGACAAACGTCTCCACTTTTCGATATAATAGACCAATATTGAAAGCAAGTTTCCAAATGCTATAACTATCATTTACTGCTTGGACATCAACAGGTGATAGTAGTGTAGGGTGGCAATATGGTACCCTGGTTTTTTTCAGAAAAAAAATTTATGGTACCGAGTCGAAAATTTATGGTACCGACAGAAATTTATGGTACCTTGAGTATATACGAAAAAAAGATTTATGGTACCGTATGTTGCATGTAATAAAAAAACATGTCCTACCTGTTAGATCTAACTAGGATGACTTAAGATCGGATAGAGAAAAAGAGTATGCATACCAAACATTCTAATGACGCAATATTGTCATTTTGACGTCATGTTTTATTTCTTAGTTAAAGGAGGACCACATCTTAACTATAAATAGTTTTTTAATTTTTTCTTGCATTTCATTTTCTAATTTCTATTCATAACTTTTAACAATTTTTTTCTAAATCAATTTAGAAATGTGCAGCGTGTTTACAGTGTAATTGCAAACTGATGTCGTTGTAACTTTGATAATTCTACTTATGCCAGCAAACTCTCAATATTACATCTAGTGACTTTACAAAGTTCGCCAATCAAACGTACAATGATGCAATGTTCGCATAACACACAATGCTAGTTGTCAAGGAAACTAGCATTGTCGAACATGAGGTCGCTAGACGGCGCTTTAAACTGCGGGGAACCCCATCTATTTATAGATAGATGGGAGAGATGGAAGAGCTCTGGCTTCTTTGGTATGTACAGGTTTAATTTTTCCCCCATGTAAAATACCAAAAAGAAAAAAAAGTGTTTATCTATTTCAAATTATTGCTGAAAAAATGTAGAAATTCTGTGTAGATCTTGTTAAGTTCTGTCTGTAAATCTGTCCGTACCTACACGAACTATTATGTGGCCAGCTACTTGATTCATTTATTTTTGCGTCAGTGTTCAGTAATAGTTAATTTAATATAATGTCTGGTTATGATGACAGTGACACTATATTTCAGTTGAAAGAGTTGTTAAATGTTAAATTAAAGGCATTAGCTCAGGCCATTGAGAATGAAAGGTACGAGAACATTGTGTGTCAGTTGGAGCAAGCCCACGAAATGTTGATACAATTATCAACCATTACAAATGTTGATTTAAGTATTGAGCTTTTCACCAATGTAATGGAAAATTTTCAGACAAATCTGCATGATGATAGCAATGTTAATACAGTGCACTGGCCCCTCATTGGTTTGTGGTACTGGCAGTCCAGGTCGCCCAGCATTCAGCATCGCTGTAGAAACTCTTACTTTCTTATTAGAAAATAACTTTAAGGTTTCAGAGATAGCTTATATGCTTGGAGTCAGTAAACGGACTGTTGAGAGACGAATGAATGAATATAAATTGAGTGTACGAGACACATACAGCCAGTTGACAGACTCAGAACTTGAGAATGAAGTGAAAAAAGTAATTCAACATTTTCCTACAGCTGGGTATCGTACAGTACAGGGTATCCTAATCAGCCAAGGACAAAGAGTCCAGGAGCATAGGATTAGGCAAACTATGAGAAATATTGACCCTGAGTGTGTTCTTTTCAGAAAGCTGTTCATCACAGCATGTCGGATACATAGAAGAACATATAGTGTTAGAGGTCCTCAGGCTTTATGGCACATTGATGGTTACCATAAACTTATAAGGTAGGTATCTATTGCAAAACTGTTTAATTATATGCTGATCCTCCTATTTACTGGTGACCTATAACTTGTAAATTTTGACATCCCATAAAATAAAGCTGATCTAATTAGTAAAAGCAAAAAAAAAATAATCTTTTCTTAAATCTGTTACAAATTTCATCTGTTTGACTGATAATCTTTGCCATCTTGCACAAGATTTTACACTATTGTGCAAAGTAATCAAGGGCAAACTGTGTGGCAAAGTGAAGCTTAAAAAATGCTTATCAAATTGAATACATGTGATAGTATCCAATCTCCACAATGAATAATAGTTAAAAAACTTTTTTTCTGTCCCCTTACCTGCATATCTTGAAAGGCCAGCAAGGATATCCAGCCACATGCATTTCCTATCGTACAAATTCATAATACTGCTTGCTAATTAAATATTCGTTTTTTCCATATACAGTGATAATTTGGAACAGCCTACCGGAAACTAACGTCTTACAGAATGATCTTGTAGCATTTTACAACGAAACCTCCGTTCTTTCAGATAGTAAACCTCCCTGAATAAAAAAAGATGTTTTTACAAGCTCTTAAACCTAATTTATTCACTTTGTATTTAGAAACATTTCACTCTAATATCTCTGTTTACAGAGTTTGTGCATATAGATAGATGAATGCTTTTTATTTGTATTAGTTTACACTGGTATAAAAACTGATTTATTATTTCAACATTCTTTTCCATGTTTATGTCATTTTTTTGTTTGGCTCCATATATTCATTCTGTTGTTTAAATTAAAGATGGAGATTGTTGTACATGGAGGTATAGATGGATATTCAAGGCTACCATGTACTTCAAGTCAGCTGTAACAACAATTAAGAACATAATAGTTCGTGTAGGTACGGACAGATTTACAGACAGAACTACACGAATTCTACATGATTTTCAGCAATAATTTGAAATAGATAAACACTTTTTTTTTCTTTTTTTGTATTTTAACTGGGGGAAAAATTAAACTGTACATACCAAAGAAGCCAGAGCTCTTCCGTGTGAAGTGCAGTGCCCATCTATCTATAAATAGATGGGGTTCCCCGCAGTTTAAAGCGCCGTCTAGCGACCTCATGTTCGACAATGCTAGTTTCTTTGATAACTAGCATTGTGTGTTATGCGAACATGCATCATTGTACGTGTAGTGAAATTCGTTGGAAGATATAAAATTGCAAAAGTTATGCCCTTGTTTACATTTTCCCTCATTTTTTACGGAAAATACCCAAAACGCTTCAACGGTTGTATATAATAAAATAAATTCC
>CM037793.1:6993606-7012578 GCA_021229015.1 Solen grandis | reverse complement strand
CAATATCTCACTCTTATAAAAAGGGGAGATCTCCCTAATTACCTGTCAGTTACCTTTAAAGATGTACCATCTACCCTACTACAGGGATCGGGAGACAGCCTGAACTTCATAGGTGACAAGGATCTAACCCGTTGTCATTTGCATCTCCTTGCAGGATGGATGAAGAGATATGTGATGGGATGGGACTGTGGTATGGACCACAATTAATAAGAAACAAAACGGCCCTTTTCAGGGCCAACCCAAATGTCTCGAAAGGACATTTTACAATTGTCAATCCCCCTTTAACTTACATAACGTTAAGTATGGAAGGGGATATCCGCCAATATTCTAATACTTACTGTTTGGTAATTTGCAAGGACTGCATTTCTTATTTTTATTACTAAATATATATTTTAACTTGTAACTTTTGAATTAATAATTGTAATTAGTATTTTCAAATTTCAACTCTTGCATTTCATTTTCTAATTTCTATTCATAACTTTTAACAATTGTTTTTCTAAATCAATTTAGAAATGTGCAGCGTGTTTACAGTGTAATTGCAAACTGATGTCGTTGTAACTTTGATAATTCTACTTATGCCAGCAAACTCTCAATATTACATCTAGTGACTTTACAAAGTTCGCCAATCAAACGTATGTAACGTTCGTCCGAGCCGTCTTAATTTATTATATATAATTTTCCTCTTGACTACTTGTCTTTTGATTAGCAAATATATTAAAATATATACAATGAAAGGAAGAAACTGTAATGACAAATTTTCCGTGCGACTACTTGTCTAATGATTTATGTATAACAATGATTCAAAAGTATTAACATGTAGCTTAAATCACAGGAATCAATTATTATAGCGTATTTACAAAACCCACTGACTCAATGAGGCTTGTCCTTAAATGTCCCTAACACAGCCTCAATGAAGCTGGCACTTTGAAGCTGGCACTTTGAAGCTGGCACTACGATGCCTACACTCTTAAGGTTACACCAGGATGCCGGCACCACGATGCTGGCACTACGATGCCGGCACTATAATGCAAAGCCCTAACCTCAATAAGCCACACACATAGCTTCTAAATGCTACCGCGCTTAACAGTGCCTTCAATGTCTAACCTAATACAGTACCACTGCAACCCGAGCAGCACGGAATATAGGACGTAATCTATATCTCAATAAAGCCAGGCTTCCTCGAGATACCTTAGAAATATCCTATCCCTAATTTACTCAAAGTCCCAGTAAACGCTGTAATTGTTTTGGCTAGATGTGGACCGTTCGATAGTCGAGACAAGACTGACTGAAAAACTAAAAATCTCGCCCTTATATATATTGGTACAAACCAAGCCACAAAACCTTCCTGCGAAACTGCGACAGGACTTCTCTTTATATCAACGTTGTCACTAAGTATTTTTATCTCATTTGCGCTGCATAAAAAAGGAATAACTTAGTAATGGAAATTGTAGAATTTAAAATGTTACTTCAAAAGTAGTTGGATATTTAATAACAAGAGGACCCTTGAAGATGACCCTGTGTCGCTAAATTGAATAAGATTGATATTTAAAGGCACCATGATGTTATTTTGCTACCGCTATTTTCGATGACAATTAAGCAAAATATGTGACATCACAAGGTCTTCCTAAGATATGCCTGGTGATACATTTTAACCCCACATGAGCTAGTTTCAAACTCAACTGAAATTTAAATGTAGGCAAATTTTCTGACATAGCTCCATCAAGTTTGGGAAAAAAATGCATGATGGCCGATGGACGAAAACCGATCCTAAAAGCTTATCCTGAGAAGTGCTAAGCTGAGTTAAAATACAGTAAAATACATTTTTGATGCAAAGTGTACCTTTATTATCATCACCATCATTACAAAGCAGTTCACCGATATCATAATTTCATTAAACACGATAATGGAGTAATATTGATGTTTTGACTAGATGTGGACCGTTCGATAGTCGAGACAAGACTGACTGAAAAACTAAAAATCTCGCCCTTATATAGGCCTCTAACACTACCGCCACCTAGCGGAATCACGATAACCGCCAAGAGACCACGGACTTTGCCGAACATGTTTAATATTACCACAAGGGGTTTAATTAAAGATAACATTAACAATGATACAAATAAACGGCATGCTGGGTAATAAGGATATGAATAATAGATTATAAATATCTCCTGATGGTTAAAAAACATTAAATGGAATTTATTTTAGTTGATATACTAACCGTTGAAGCGATTTGGTATCTTCCGCTACAAATGACGGAAATGTAAACAAGGGGCATAACTTTTGCAATTTTTATATCTTCCAACGAATTTCACTACACGTACAATGATGCAATGTTCGCATAACACACAATGCTAGTTATCAAAGAAACTAGCATTGTCGAACATGAGGTCGCTAGACGGCGCTTTAAACTGCGGGGAACCCCATCTATTTATAGATAGATGGGGCACTGCACTTCACACGGAAGAGCTCTGGCTTCTTTGGTATGTACAGGTTTAATTTTTCCCCCATGTAAAATACAAAAAAAGAAAAAAAAAGTGTTTATCTATTTCAAATTATTGCTGAAAATCATGTAGAAATTCTGTGTAGTTCTGTCTGTAAATCTGTCCGTACCTACACGAACTATTATGTTTCTTAATTGTTGTTACAGCTGACTTGAAGATACACTGGTAGCCTTGAATATCCATCTATACCTCCATGTACAACAAATCTCCATCTTTAATTTAAAACAACAGAATTGAATTATGGAGCCAAACAAAAAAATGACATAAACAATGGAAAAGAATGTTGAAAATAATAAATCAGTTTTTATACCCAGTGTAAACTAATACAAATAAAAAGCATTCATCTATCTATATGCACAAACTCTGTAAACAGAGATATTAGAGTGAAATGTTTCTAAATACAAAGTGAATAAATTAGGTTTAAGAGCTTGTAAAAACATCTTTTTTTTATTCAGGGAGGGTTTACTATCTGAAAAGAACGGAGGTTTCGTTTAAATGCTACAAGATCATTCTGTAAGACGTTAGTTTCCGGTAGGCTGTTCCAAATTATCACTGTATATGGAAAAAACGAATATTTAATTAGCAAGCAGTATTATGAATTTGTACGATAGAGAATGCATGTGGCTTGATATCCTTGCTGGCCTTTCAAGATATGCAGGTAAGGGGACAGAAAAAAAGTTTTTTAACTATTATTCATTGTGGAGATTGGATACTATCACATGTATTCAATTTGATAAGCATTTTTTAAGCTTCACTTTTGCCACACAGTTTGCCCTTGATTACTTTGCACAATAGTGTAAAATCTTGTGCAAGATGGCAAAGATTATCAGTCAAACAGATGAAATTTGTAACAGATTTAAGAAAAGATTATTTTTTTTTTGCTTTTACTAATTAGATCAGCTTTATTTTATGGGATGTCAAAATTTACAAGTTATAGGTCACCAGTAAATAGGAGGATCAGCATATAATTAAACAGTTTTGCAATAGATACCTACCTTATAAGTTTATGGTAACCATCAATGTGCCATAAAGCCTGAGGACCTCTAACACTATATGTTCTTCTATGTATCCGACATGCTGTGATGAACAGCTTTCTGAAAAGAACACACTCAGGGTCAATATTTCTCATAGTTTGCCTAATCCTATGCTCCTGGACTCTTTGTCCTTGGCTGATTAGGATACCCTGTACTGTACGATACCCAGCTGTAGGAAAATGTTGAATTACTTTTTTCACTTCATTCTCAAGTTCTGAGTCTGTCAACTGGCTGTATGTGTCTCGTACACTCAATTTATATTCATTCATTCGTCTCTCAACAGTCCGTTTACTGACTCCAAGCATATAAGCTATCTCTGAAACCTTAAAGTTATTTTCTAATAAGAAAGTAAGAGTTTCTACAGCGATGCTGAATGCTGGGCGACCTGGACTGCCAGTACCACAAACCAATGAGGGGCCAGTGCACTGTATTAACATTGCTATCATCATGCAGATTTGTCTGAAAATTTTCCATTACATTGGTGAAAAGCTCAATACTTAAATCAACATTTGTAATGGTTGATAATTGTATCAACATTTCGTGGGCTTGCTCCAACTGACACACAATGTTCTCGTACCTTTCATTCTCAATGGCCTGAGCTAATGCCTTTAATTTAACATTTAACAACTCTTTCAACTGAAATATAGTGTCACTGTCATCATAACCAGACATTATATTAAATTAACTATTACTGAACACTGACGCAAAAAATAAATGAATCAAGTAGCTGGCCACATAATAGTTCGTGTAGGTACGGACAGATTTACAGACAGAACTTAACAAGATCTACACAGAATTTCTACATTTTTTCAGCAATAATTTGAAATAGATAAACACTTTTTTTTCTTTTTGGTATTTTACATGGGGGAAAAATTAAACCTGTACATACCAAAGAAGCCAGAGCTCTTCCATCTCTCCCATCTATCTATAAATAGATGGGGTTCCCCGCAGTTTAAAGCGCCGTCTAGCGACCTCATGTTCGACAATGCTAGTTTCCTTGACAACTAGCATTGTGTGTTATGCGAACATTGCATCATTGTACGTTTGATTGGCGAACTTTGTAAAGTCACTAGATGTAATATTGAGAGTTTGCTGGCATAAGTAGAATTATCAAAGTTACAACGACATCAGTTTGCAATTACACTGTAAACACGCTGCACATTTCTAAATTGATTTAGAAAAACAATTGTTAAAAGTTATGAATAGAAATTAGAAAATGAAATGCAAGAGTTGAAATTTGAAAATACTAATTACAATGATTAATTCAAAAGTTACAAGTTAAAATAGATATTTAGTAATAACAATAAGAAATGCAGTCCTTGCAAATTACCAAACAGTAAGTATTAGAATATTGGCGGATAGTATTAGAATATTGGCGGATATCCCCTTCCATAGTTAAGATGTGGTCCTCCTTTAACTAAGAAATAAAACATGACGTCAAAATGACAATATTGCGTCATTAGAATGTTTGGTATGCATACTCTTTTTCTCTATCCGATCTTAAGTCATCCTAGTTAGATCTAACAGGTAGGACATGTTTTTTTATTACATGCAACATACGGTACCATAAATCTTTTTTTCGTATATACTCAAGGTACCATAAATTTCTGTCGGTACCATAAATTTTCGACTCGGTACCATAAATTTTTTTTCTGAAAAAAACCAGGGTACCATATTGCCACCCTACACTACTATCACCTGTTGATGTCCAAGCAGTAAATGATAGTTATAGCATTTGGAAACTTGCTTTCAATATTGGTCTATTATATCGAAAAGTGGAGACGTTTGTCATCTATCGCTTAAAGTTTAACTTACAGATGTTGATGTAACATGAAATCCCGCTAATTGTCTGCACTAAATGTAATCGTCCATTTCGATGTTTATCAGCTTATTTTCCCGCCTGCCGCCCAGTCGAGAAACATTTGATTAACAGAGAATAGGTTAATATGAATACTGTGTCTCGGCTTCAATGCATTGGATTTTAGTTTAGCCGGGAAACTTCTAAGTAGCATAGAATACATTAAGACATTTTCTCCAGACAATAGAAGCCTACGCTCGCTTCGGTCTTTTGTCTGTAGAAATGTCTTACATGTAATATACTCTATCCTATACGAAGATAAGAGTTTATATATAAATGAAAATGGAAATCATATGCAATTATTTAACTAAATCAATTATTTTTACTCGACGACGATTCTGTCGATATAAGACAGATAAAGTGCTGTCTCAATGCAACACCAGACAATTTTACAAAATCACACCCAGTCACATTACCCTGACACCGGGCCATCTAGATGAAACAAAAGAAAAAAAGATAAAGGAGAATAAGGAAAAATAGAAGAAAACATTACCTGTCTGCTATTGCTGCAGTGCCCTCTATGTAAGTCCATTCCCCATTTGGTTCGTAAATACCAAAGTTTACTCTCGACGTCTCCGGAGTTAATACTATTTCGTCAAGGTACATCCATGTTGACACCTGCGTTGTTTTTTTTTGTTTTTTTTTTTTACAAAACGAAAACTCCATTTTATTATTTTATATACATATTGTCTTTTTCTTCTTTTTCAAGACAAGAACAGAAATTTGAGCATAAATAAAGAATGTGTTGATATCCACCATTCTCCTATTTTTACATGTAATTCTTTTATTTGAAATTCGGTTCAATATAGATTGTTTTTTATTGAGTTTAACGTCCCGCGGACAGTATTTCAGTCCTTTGGAAACGATGTCTACTTGAGACGGACATAGTGGTGGCGTACTGTAATATCATGCCGTAGACATATGGCATGATTCCAAACCCAGTCACATTATCCTGACACAAGGCCAACCAGTCCTAGAACTACCCTTATATGCTGAGCGCAAAGCAAGGGCGCTGTACCAATACCATTTTTGGTTCAATATAGAATTTTTCAAAAGATGTTTTAGAGAGAGAGAGAGTAATAACTATATAAAACATAAAAACGGAATTGTTTACCTTCAATGAACATTGTTGTGTGTCAAACGGGTAGAACGTAATATTAACAGAACAAGTTGCGATGAAACTGACCGGTACAAACCAAGCCACAAAACCTTCCTGCGAAACTGCGACAGGACTACTCTTTATATCAACGTTGTCACTAAGTATTTTTATCTCATTTGCGCTGCATAAAAAAGGAATAACTTAATAATGGAAATTGTAGAATTTAAAATGTTACTTCAAAAGTAGTTGGATATTTAATAACAAGAGGACCCTTGAAGATGACCCTGTGTCGCTAAATTGAATAAGATTGATATTTAAAGGCACCATGATGTTATTTTGCTACCGCTATTTTCGATGACAATTAAGCAAAATATGTGACATCACAAGGTCTTCCTAAGATATGCCTGGTGATACATTTTAACCCCACATGAGCTAGTTTCAAACTCAACTGAAATTTAAATGTAGGCAAATTTTCTGACATAGCTCCATTAAGTTTGGGAAAAAAATGCATGATGGCCGATGGACGAAAACCGATCCTAAAAGCTTATCCTGAGAAGTGCTAAGCTGAGTTAAAATACAGTAAAATACATTTTTGATGCAAAGTGTACCTTTATTATCATCACCATCATTACAAAGCAGTTCACCGATATCATAATTTCATTAAACACGATAATGGAGTAATATTGATGTCGTATAGAATATATCACAAGTTACCGTTGTCTATGCATTTTGGTGGCGAGCGCGGCAAGCCAGAAAATGCATAGACAACGGTTACGCGTAGTCTATTTAACATACATTACGAACGGCCTCCTGAATATATTTGCCGAAAAAAATCACACTAGACTCGCCTCTTTATTGCGTTCCTACGGCGACCCAGGACTTAGAATAATTACAATAAACGTCTTTGTGTCGTGATGAGAACGACAAAAGACGTAACGGGGACCCCCAAAGACATATAAGGCCGCTATTTAGAACATACTCAAAGTAACGCCGAGGTTTAGCGTTCTTAGTGCGTCCCGGCTCACTACGCCATGGTCGCAGATGCACCGTTCGTAGGGACGTAGTAAGGACGCGGTAGATTCGCCGAGGAAATGCACAAAAATGACTCACTGGCCGTCCGGTGACCTTACGGCGACCCTACTGCACTCTTACGTCTATGAGGTTCTTATCACGTTTATACGTCATTACAACGTCTATGGACTTTCTTCGGGGTTCCTACTACGATCATGGCGTTTCTTCCTAGTTTGCACCTTGTGTTTAGCGCGTCCCTAGCCTGACCATGGTTTTTGTTGGGGATTATTAGCTATAATATTCATTTTTTTTAGTTTGCCTTCTTCAGTGTTTCTCTCGAAGCCAGCACGATTTTACGTATAGCCATCATCGTCAGAGAGAAAATGGTTAATTTATTGCTGATTCAGCAAATGATTCTTATCATGAAGCAACAGGCAAATGACCCTCAATGATTAGACTCCTCAAGAGCTTCCACCTTTTTATCAAGGTCAGAGCGACGATGTTGTAGCCCTAGTTACTCTCCCTCACCCACAGATCTGCCCTGTGTAAATTAAATTGTCTTCGATAAAAATGCGCATCTGAACACCTTTTAAGTAGACTCGCGAATGAAAATGTCCCGCGCGTATGCTGTATTAGCACAGTTGACTCGCCGTCGGAACGCAATTGTCGAGGTAGAGTCGTAAACACACCAAGAACGCAGTAAACATTCGGTATGACGGATGAGTGAAATATGAATATGTTTAAGAATTTTTCTTTAGCGTTCTTAATGCGACCATTTCTAAGAAAAAAAAAAAGGTTATTTGGGTCGCAGTAAGGACGCAAGTTTGGTGTGTCAGAGGTATAAGACAGGCAATGTTTACCCGTGGTTTATACGATATTTAGACAACGGCTATGATTGCCTGTGATTGTTGGCATAAAGTAGATCGTGGTCTAATGAGACCTTATAACATATTTCCTTGTCAAAAAAGGTTGACGCATATTTAACGTGACAAAGATACAAAATACCTGGGAATAGCTCTTATTTTGTGAGCGTTAGCTTCCGGGTTCGAACCTGCATATTCTTGTCCCCTTGTAACATTTTGTAACCGAAGGCGTGCCACACAGACCTCGTCGTTTGAGGCCTCATTATATACATGTCGCTTTTAAGGCGACACAAAAATTGAAAATGTCTATCACTTACGCGTTGCTCAGTACAAGCGGTGGCGTCCATACATGAGATACTGTTAAGTGGGTACTCGTTAAGTTGCCAAAATCAGCAGCATCCCATGCGAGCCTCTCGTCCTTCCACATCTTGAAATATCATCAAGAGACATATTTTTTCTTACAAAGTTACGTATCTTCTTATCAAATCAAAGACGTCATGCAGCGTGAATTAAGGTGTATACAAACGCTGTGGTAGTTAGGTAGGCAGCATACATGGCAGCAGATCCGAACCATTGTGGATATAATAGTCATGGCCGCCACATAGAAAAAGTAATGGTTACAGAAACTGCCGAAAATGATTTGTATAAGTTGTAAGAACGTGTTTCCCACGTAAAAATAAATAAGTTGAAATAAAAAGTACATATAGGCCTAAATGTATATAGTCATGTATTCTCTTTCGGCAGTGATAACCTTTAAGTTATATGTATTTCTGTTTCCTTGGGTTTAGGGAATTTCTGTACAAGAGAAGTATATACATGCGTGTTCTATCAAGGTTTATCATTTTTACTATTTTATATATAGGGCATTTGAAATCAATTTCATAGTCAAGCGTTCTGTTCTCTGACAGCTCGTGTTCAATATTTAGTTTAAATGTATGTTTTTAATTTTGATTATCGTGTTCTTATGTTTAATAAAAAAAAATGAAAACTATCTTTTCTTGTTTCTTATTTGACAACTGAGAAACTGATACTGACCACATGTATACCCCCTTTATAAACAGAATAGAATCCAGCATATAACCTATTTGGATTACAATCTAGCGCGCTTGCTGCTCACCACGACCAACCCGCCGACAGTCTATCAGTGCCTTCGGCGCTTTGATAAATGTAAAAACTGGGTACCAGAAAGTTTCAAAAAGTTTCAAAGTTTATTTCATTCAAACCAGAAGGTCATTGACCCATGTGGCATATACAGCATCATAACAGACAGTACACAAAATACAAATAATAATAATAATTCATTCTTATAGTATATCACAACATAACAAACAGATCATTGAAATTATTTGAGAGAGAGACTAAAAAGAGAGAGTAGAAGGTCATAATTATGTAATAATTATTTATTTTAATGGACATATATTTATTTTTGGTCAGTATCGTGTAGGTCTAACCCGGTATATCCGTATTATACAATGAATAAGTAAAATACTTATTAAGAATATATAACGATATTCAAAATACTCATTTTGCATATATGTGAACATCCAAAAATTGAAAATATAAATCATTTGATTAATTCTTGTGCAAGCCAAGTGAGGCTATACAACTTACATATCAAATCAAATAACAGCAATTAAATCATAGAAACATCAATGAAGTTTTTTTTTTTTTTTTTTTCTTTAAAATAAATGTATGAAAACTAGCTGTACAATATATTGTTCCTCAGTGTAAAGGCTTTATCAATAAATAATGCGAGCTTCCTTATCGTACACTTATTATCACAATTAATCAGTTCAACAAATTAATACATCTACTTTCCAATAAAACTTTGCTAACAGGCTGATTCCATCGACCAGTTTCAATACAAAGTCTATGTGAAGATGTGCGTAGTCGTGACATACTAGTTCTAAATCGTGTTAACTGTAAATTATCTAAGTAGGGTTGAAATCTGAATGTAAATATGTTTGTAAAAAATAGCTCTGGTAGATTCATTTAATCTGCTGTTCCAATTCTGCAAAAAATGGTCTCTTAATATTTGCTGAACAATATTCAAAAACATATTAGGATCACCAACCATTTGAAATAACCAAACTTCGTATAAACCCAGTAATAACAGTAAATCTCTTAATAGTGAGCACCAATTACTCTTATTTGGATTTAATACAGTATCTTGATATAGGAGGTCATATATCTTTCTAATGTATTTTTTATTATCAGTATGTAATATTTTTAACCAATATTTAACGATGTTATACAATCTTAAGTTTTGCAAGGGCATCCTACCTAGTTCCCCATACATAAAATCGTTTTGTGTCGTTTTCTTTACTCCTAAAAGGCGTTTACAAAATTGTAAGTGAATTCTCTCAATAGCCTTACCATGATGAAATCCCCAAATTTCACTTCCATAATTCAAAATTGGCATAATTAATTTATCAAACAATTCTAATTTATGTCTTACAGATATGTCTGTAAATTTGTATAAATATTTATTAAGCTGAAAAATACCTTTCAATGCTTGTCCAGATAGAGTGTTTTGGGCTTCAGAAAAAGACCCCCCAGTTGTAAAAACAATGCCTAAATATACGAATTATTAACTATTTCAAGCTCCACGTCCCCATAATGGAAAGTATAAACATTAGCCAGACGCCCGCCCTTTCTAAATATCATCACTTTAGTTTTTGTTGGATTAACCTTAAGTTTCCATCTTTTGCAATAAGCATTTAACACATTTATGCTTGTTTGTAATTCTTGACTACTATTGGCAAACAAGACAATATCATCTGCATATAATATTGGGAACATTTTAAACATTTGAATATCAATTCCGTCAACCCCGCTCGTAACATATATATCCTCTAAGTCATTTAAAAATATGGAAAAAAGAAAAGGAGATAAACATTCGCCTTGTCTTTCGCCTAAAATACAGTCAAAACTGTTACTTACTTTATTTAAATGCTTAACTCTAGACTTAACACATGTATATATTGATCTTATTATGTTTAGAATATTACCCCTCAATCCCAGTTTGATTAATTTTGACCATAGATTATCACTATTCACGTAATCAAAACTTTATGAAATCAATATCACAAAAAAAGTTTTTTTTTGATTAATAAACCATGGAGACAAATATATTGTCAGTGGTTCCCATATTTGACCGAATCCGCTTCAATATATACATTATAGTTTTCAGCCCATTCACATAAAATTATTTAAAGTTTACCTAGTGTGCTTAACAGTGTAATTCCTCTGTAATTATTTTCATCATTTGTATTACCTTTCTTATGTAATGGAATTACATATCCTTCAGACCACGATGGAGGGAAATAACCAATTTCAAATATTTTATTGAATAATTCTAAAATATATGGTAAAAGAACGTGTTTACCATGTATAAAAAATTCATTTAGATATAGATCCGGACCACCACTTTTACCACTCTTTAACTGGTTTATAGATTTCAGCAATTCTTCATTTGAAAAGGGAATATTTAATTCCGAGAACATAATATCAAATTCATTATTTTTCATATCTATCAATAAAGTGTAATATGTCTTCGTCTGGTGTAAAGAATATATGTTAGGATTATTTATTTAAAGTTTTATTAACATCTTTTTTCCTTTTTCTATTAACATCCGAGTTATCCAATCTATACTGATTTAATGCTATATAAAATTCCCGACGTTTATCATCGCATTCACTTGTAAACCACTTATTGGATACTTTATCATTCTCTTTTATGTTAACATTAGTACATGTATACGTGTTTTTGGAATGTAAAAAACATTAAATAAAGGTTTAACCACCCCATCAAAAATACCAGATAGTTCCTGAATACACGTATCAATATCAGTATCAGAGGATACATTGCTAACACTTGTTTTAAATTTGTCCAAGTCTTGTTTGGTAGCAGTCATTGACAAACGATCTTTGTAATCCAGAATATTTTCGGAGTTCCATATATATTTATACTTAATCTGATCATATTGTTCATCAACATTAACTGAAGTTAAATAATTTGTTTTGAAACCTAAATTAAAATTTATCATGCAATGATCAGTTAGTATATTTGGACCATCAATGTTAAAATACTCAATGAAATCAAAAAGATTTTGTGTGCTAGAAATGTAGGTACTGTAGTTGGTGTGACTGACGTAGCTAAAAAGGCCGATAAAATGGCGGACTTCGATATCACGTGACTTCAGACTGGATCCCGTCTCATCTAAGAATCATGAAGCACACATAATACTAAGCGGGCAAAAATCTAATCATGTGCTAATCTTATATACGACAAAATTATAGGACTTATTTTTCTATGCTGACGCGTAAATATTTTTATCATATTTCTTCCTTAAAATTTTATCGAATGTCGTCCGATATCGCACCGGTACAGGTTCCTTGAGTAGTATAGTTGGTGGTGTTTGGGAGAAAACGACTTTTTAACTTGCAGCAGCTGCAGCCACGAAAGCACGCTATGACGTCATCAATCGATACCATCATAACACTCACGCGCGGTGCCTGAAGCACCGTGCATTGACGTCATCAATCGATACCATAATATCAGACTCACGCGCGGAGCCCGCAGCGCCGTGCTTTGACGGCATCAATCGATACCATAATTACCCAGTTCTTTAACGAAGATTAATTAATTGCGAAGAAAAACGCAAGCAATTTTTGAATAAAAAGTTCTATGTCGGACAAAGTTTTGTTAAATATATCGGGTTGCAGCTCCGACCCCATCCCTTTAACGAGGTCACGTGACTCTTTTAGGGTCACCGTCATTCGGCGTTAAAGCGCGAAACATGGACGTTTTACCAGCCCACGTATGCGACGATATATACCATTTCCTAGTAGAAAATCCGTTTATATCTTTGAAACATATTCTCGGATACGAGATGTACAAAATGGCGTTATACGAAACGTGTAGAAAACCAACGATGAAGACCAAATCGTGTATTAAACGGCGGTTAAGCGAAAAGTCCACTTTCGGACAATTTAAAACGTTTTTAATACGTTTACTCGAAAAATATGGCGCTCATAATGTATAAAACGTGTCTTAAATCACTCTTGATTACGTTCATTAGAGAACAGTTAATGAGAGGTCTTTCTTTACAAAATCAATAATATTATAAATAAATTATATTATAAATATAATATTATATTATATTATTAATACTGATATTTCTTTTAGCATTTATTATAATTACCTATTATATACGTATGCAATGTCGATTATGTACAACCTCGCGTTTACAATTGTATACTGTATCAATAAAATCTGGAATCCGCATCCCTTAATAAGAATTTACTCACGATTAGTTCGTCTATGGAAAAACGCAGTTTCGCCCGCGGCGATCTTTGTCGACTTCACAATAATATTAATAACTAGATTTCATTCGTTGATACGAATGATAGGACTTTCTGCTACATTTGTTAAAATAATAATAAACAAATGACGTCACGTGACGTCATATGACGTTTATTTTCACATAATTGTTAAGACACCCAGAGACCTACTAACTGACAAAATTTCAACTTTCTATCTCAAATAGGACAGTTTTTATAAGCATTTAAATATTGACGTCATTGGTTCGAATCTTGGATCCGCCATATATGCTTGGACTTTTCGAATTTTGAAAAACGGACACCGGTATACACAATAAGAACGTAATATACACATTCTGTGAAAATTTGATGAAAATCGGTTAATAAACAATGGCTCTGGACCGCGTACAATCTTTTGTTGCATATTTCAAGTGTGACGTCATATGACATCATAGGCATATGAAAATCATAGAAATCAAAATATCAGCGTTTGAAGCATGTGTCATTAAATTTTCATTGCCCTTCAACAATTTCAACATATAGAAATATTCTTGTTAATATTAGAAATACATTATCATATAATGACGTCACGTGACGTCATATGACATTTATTTTCACAAAATGTTTAAAACTTCTAGAGACCTATATACTGACTAAATATCAACTTTCTATCTTAAATAGGACAGATTTTATAAGCATTTAAAAATTTACGACCTTGGTTCGAATCTTGGATTCGCTATAGAACCATGGACTTTTCGAATTTTGAAAAACGGACACCGGGATGCACAACTAGAACTTAATATACACATTCTGTGAAAATTTGATGAAAATTGGTTCATAAACAATGGCTGTAGACCGCGTACAAACTTTTGTTGCATATTTCAAATGTAACGTCATATGACGTCATAGGCATAGGAAAATCATAGAAATCAAAATTTCAGCCTTTGAAGCATGTGTCATTAAATTTTCATTGCCCTTCGACAATTTCAACATATAGAAATATTCTTGTTAATATTAGAAATACATTATCATATAATGACGTCACGGGACGTCATATGACATTTATTTTCACAAAATGTTTAAAACTTCTAGAGACCTATATACTGACTAAATATCAACTTTCTATCTTAAATAGGACAGATTTTATAAGCATTTAAAAATTTACGACCTTGGTTCGAATCTTGGATTCGCTATAGAACCATGGACTCTTCGAATTTTGAAAAACGGACACCGGGATGCACAACTAGAGCCTAACATACATATTCTGTGAAATTTTGATGAAAATCGGTCCAGAAATAATGGCTGTAGACCGCGTACAAACTTTTTCACCTGACGTCAAATCTGACGTTATATGACGTCGTGTGAATATAAAATTCATTGCATCCGAAAGCTCATGGTTTGAAATATATGCCTTAAAATTTTCATTGTTCTGAGTCAATGGCAACACCTCGAAATTAACACAAATATAAGAGGAAGAAAAAAAGAATAAGAAGAAGAAGAATAACTAGATGTCATTCGTGAAAACGAATGATAGGACTTTCTGCAAGCTGTGTTAATGCAAAAAGCAGGAGATAGAAGTTTCATGTAATGACTCACCTCTGGTAGTATTTCATGTTCATGCTGAACAATTGACATCATATTCCGAAATTAGTGCAAATGATAAGAACTAAGTATTAGTCTGTGACGTCACATGACGTCATATGATATCATAACTCTAAACATATGTAGAAATTCTGCAGAACTGCAAACTGTTTAAGTTTCAACTTTCTATCTCATCCTGAAGCTCTCTAATCCTAAAATGAAATTTTCGGTCCTATGTTCGAATCTTATTTCAGCCACAGAACTTCGGTCTTTCGGAATTTCGATTAGCTGACAGGATATGCACACCTAACTTTCAAGATGTACCATCTGTGAAAATTTGAAGAAAATCCGACCATAAATAGCGGCTGTAGAGCGTGAACACCATTTTTCACTATATTTAGCTCTGACGTCACATGACGTCATAGTGTGCTAAAGATGCTTTTGTTCAAAAGGGCATATTTTACTGTCATAGCTCTGAAATTTTCGTTATTCTGAACAACTGGCATCATGTCAAAATCATTGCCCAAAAATGAAAATTAAGAAGTATGCTTATGACGTCACATGACGTCATATGACGTCAAGACTCAAGATATATGTAGAAATTCTGCAGACCTGTAAACTGTGTAAGTTTCAACTTTCTATCTCATCCTGAAGCTCTTTAATCCTAAAATGAAATTATCGGTCCTTTGTTCGAATCTTATTTCAGCCACAGAACTTCGGTCTTTGGGAATTTCGGTTAGTTGACAGGATATGCACACCTGAGTTTCAAAATGTACCATCTGTGAAAATTTGAAGAAAATCCGACCATAAATGACGGCTGTAGAGCGTAAACACCATTTTTCACTATTTTTTGCTGTGACGTCATGTGACGTCATAGGGTGCTGAAGATGCTTTTGTTCAAAAGCGCATACTTTGCTTTCATAACTCTGAAATTTTCTTTATTCTGAACAACTGGCATCATGTCGAAATCATTGCCCAAAAATGAAAATTAAGAAGTATGCTTATGACGTCACATGACTTCATATGACGTCACGACTCAAAATTTTTGTAGAAATTCTGCAGAACTGCAAACTGTGTAAGTTTCAACTTTCCATCTCATCCTGAAATTTTATCCTAAAATGAAATTTTCGGTCCTATGTTCGAATCTTATTTCAGCCACAGAACTTCGGTCTTTCGGAATTTCGGTTAGCTGACAGGATATGCACACCTTTTATTCAAGATGTACCATCTGTGAAAATTTGAAGAAAATCCGACCATAAATGACGGCTGTAGAGCGCGAACACCTTTTTTCACTATTTTTAGCTGTGACGTCACATGACGTCATAGGGTGCTGAAGATGCTTTTTTTCAAAAGCGCATACTTTCCTTTCATAACTCTGAAATTTTCATTATTCTGAACAACTGGCATCATGTCGAAATCATTGCCCTAAAATGAAAATTAAGAAGTATGCTTATGACGTCACATGACGTCATATGACGTCACGCCTCAAAATATTTGTAGAAATTCTGCAGAACTGCAAACTGTGTAAGTTTCAACTTTCTATCTCATCCTGAAGCTCTTTTATCCTAAAATGAAATTTTCGGTCCTATGTTCGAATCTTATTTCAGCCACAGAACTTCGGTCTTTCGGAATTTCGGTTAGCTGACAGGATATGCACACCTTTGATTCAAGATGTACCATCTGTAAAAATTTGAAGAAAATCCGACCATAAATGACGGCTGTAGAGCGCGAACACCATTTTTCACTATTTTTAGCTGTGACGTCATGTGACGTCATAGGGTGCTGAAAATCATTGAAATCAAAATTTCCTCACGTGACTAATAAGCCATAAAAATTTCATCGTCCTAGGACTATTGCAACATATAAAAATAAGCGTTTAGTTAGGAAGAAGAAAAGAATAATAATAATAATAATAATAATAATAATAAACATAACAAACCCAATAGGACTTTCTGCTTTAGGCAGAAAGTCCTAATAAAAAAACAGTACAAACCCAATATGACTTTCTGCCTGTAGGCAGAAAGTCCTAATTACATGGCCGTAACTGACTCGATGATAAAATTTGTAAACACGGGTAGACAGGTAGTCTATTGCGTTATCGATTATTGACATAAAACGAATTTTCTTTTTTCTTTCCTCTCTTCATGACCGCGCGCGTGCGTGTGTTTTATCTTTTTTTCTCCCTTCCTTTCTCTCACTCTTCATTTCTGGATGCGCTTTTCTATCACGATTTACAATTATTTGACATGTAAACAACTGTCTCACCCGTCCTCGGACGTATAATGATTATTTTTGTATGACTCTGCGTTTACGAATAAAACCGAACATTTAAATCTGTATGCGTATTAATGTTTTTTTTTTTCTATCATTTTTCTCTATCTCGTCATATTTCCCCGAAATGCGCGCGTTGTTCTATCGTTTGTACCGTTTTGTTTTATTTTTAATTTTTCGCCCTCTCTTTCGGCGAATTCGAAGGTATTCTTTTACTGGAAGTCTAGTAAATAAGGCGGAACTACGAGAGTAAAATGAAAAATAAATCCAATAATATCATTCGTTTATCGGAATTTCAAGTCTGTCTCGTATATAGATATTCGTCCTAAACTTTTTAGCGAAGTGAATAAACTATGTGAAATAACCCTAAACAAACAGAAACTTGTCAATCGATGAAAATATTAAACTTTTTTCCGCAGTGCATCTATATATTGAAAAATCTAAACGTTTCTCCTGATTTACCTTTCCAGTCCTTACTTTACGAATTTCTAATAAGTAAATACGACATGTTTTCATACTCGTATGTCATCAGTAAACTTGTATGTTCAAGTATATGGTTTCGCTTCTCCGTCCTACAAAACATCTCTCTCACTCTCTCTCTCCCTCTTTCTACCCCTCTCTAAATGAGTATGAGTGTTCTTATTTATGTTTTCCTTTTTTCTTTTTCTATTTTTCCCATATTTTACTTTTGTTTCTATATGTTTATGTAAAAATGATTTGTAATTCTTAATGAATTCGCCATATATTCACAATTTAAACATCAAGGAGAAAATCTCAATAAGCTTTTAGCTTTCGATTTCATCCTATTTTTTATTATGTTTAAATGAATTGTATTTGTAAAAGATATCAATAAATATGTTTAAACTAAGTCTGTCTCGCGATCGATTTTTCCATTACGAAGTTCTCCGGACCTATACACAATTAACGATCAGATTTCAAACCGACCAATCGTCGAACGCGTCAGTGGAACGCATATGTCACCCCCCCCCCCCCCCCCCCCCCACACACACACCTTTCGTTCTCTCGCTCTCTCTCTTCATGAGTGCGTGCTGCTTAGGATCGATCGGTTTTTCAACGGTTTAACGTAACAAATATGGATGTATACGAAGCTTCGAAAATCGCATAAAGTCGTTTGAAAAATCGTTTCTGAACAAAACGTTATTTTTTTTTAACGTAGGAATACCTTTATATTTATATCGTAATGCGACCCTCGAGGCGATATATTTCACTGGCTCGTATCTTTCCTGAACGATTTGTGCGAAATTTGCTAAAACTATGTAGTGAAAGTTGCGAAAATTCCGGGACCCGTGTACGAAAGCCGGTGTATTAAAAAACTACTATATTTAGGCTATATTTATTTATGAGTATCTTTTCGTTGATAACTTATTTATACATAATTATAGGTCGGTGTTAGCCTTTTTGTAGCTTA
>CM037793.1:6943506-6993506 GCA_021229015.1 Solen grandis | reverse complement strand
TCTGCTTATTCCAAGGGGATCCCCTGTTTGCTCATTCGAACTTGTAGCTCAGATTTTACACAGTCTGTATTGCAAAGAAAATTCCTTAATTCATTTACCTTTTAAAAGTTCAGTAAATTAATATTCATCAAGATATAAATGTGTACAGGAATATTCATAAGGTAAGGAATAAATGATGATAGATATTGTACAGATATAAATGTGTACAGGAATATTCATAAGGTAAGGAATAAATGATGATAGATATTGTACAGACCCCTTCTTATTTTGTATATGGGGTTCAAACCATGTTTATTGGGCATCCATGTGTTACATTTGCATAAGAACATGATATGAAATATATATGTTATGTAGATGATATTTGTTTGGAATGGATATGGGTTATATCACATTGAGTAGTGATACAATTTCATTTTTTCATGAGTGCAAAGCGCGAGTGAAAATGTGAATATTGTATCAATTTGAGATGGGATTTAACCTGTATCCACTCAAAACAAACAAATTTTCTTTTTGTTTTATGCTAACTGCTTCTAGATTTCCTCTATAAGTAATAAAAGAAGTCCCGGCAGATCTATATCATAACACTGTGGGATATGGATTTACTTCACTGATAATACATAGTATTTCATCAGTTAGCATAAAATATAATTGATTCTATAGAAATGAATCTCTCATGCAGTCTGTATACAGTTAAATAATCAGAAGTATGAGAAGTCATGATTTGAAGGATTTTATTTATAGAATGTAGCTGATTGACCTGTACATATCAGAGGGCATTTAAGGCAAAGGATGCATCTTGTAAACTTGGTTTACATTCCTTATACTGGGGGCTTCACGGCTCCATTTTTTTTCCCACTTGCAAAAAAAAATGTGAGTGCCTTTAATTTCAACTCGGCAAATTTCCAGACTTTAGTCTTACTTGCAAATTATTTTACTCTCTTGGAAACTATTTTAGATGGGCTTGTATAGTTTCATAAATAAATGGATTTTTAAAAATATTGTATAAAAAAGGAGAATGTGATTATGTTGTTTAGTTGTCTACAAGTTCTTCAATAATGAAACATTTCAATAATCAATTTAATAAACTCTAGATCTATTTTAAGTTTGACAACCAACACCTTCCCCCATTTCTTCACTGTTTTTATTGCCGTGCGTTAGATCTATGTGCTTTCTTTGGTTTGTCGATTTCAGATTCTGTGCTTAGTTCATTGACATCACCAGATTTAATAAAAAAAAAGCTTGATATCTTTCATGAGACACATTTCAAATGGTTTTATTGTAAAATTCAGATTCTGAGGCCAATACAAGAGTGTGGGTAACTTTTATTGATTTAAAATTAAAACAATATCATAATTTAAACTTTAATAAGTAGAATCATAGTTAGACAATAAAGCAGTTTCTAGTTTTGATATTTGTTAGGGGAAATATAAGGGTAAACAGCAGATGTTTTAAAATATATGTGTCCACGTGTTGTGTACCATAGTCAACAGACTGTACCTGCATTTTGTACTAGTCATACAACAGTTTACCTATGTAAATTTTGCTTGTGATATTTAAAACCAGCCAGGATTGTTTAGTTTTGATGATGTTATTATTTTATTGAAATTATCCTATTTGGACATGTTTAAGAAATGTTGAAGATAAAATTTGCACTCACAAAAATGCTAGTTGTTTAAAACGTAACTCGCAAACTGCATTTTCTACTCAGATTTTGCCAAAATGTGAGTGTTAATTTTGAGCCCTGGGGTTGGTGCATACTTTTGTTACTGATTCTTTATTTACCATAGTTTCACACCAATCCCTTGAATTATAAAGATCCTTATGTGTTTTTTTCCTCCTTATCATGGAATATATGTTGTATACTGTAAGACCTATGGCATATGGCCTTCCAAGGGAGGTGGGAGAGTAGCTGCTTATAGCCCATGTAACTGCTTAACTGAGGCCAGTTGTATAATAAAACTTCCATTCTTTAAACTTGAAACTTATTGCAGGTTTACTGCTTATGACAGGTGGCCACTTATTAAGGTTACATGTATGTCTGTACCTAGAATGTTTTCAAGTTAGTTGTTTAGGTAATTTTCCAAGGACAATTATGCTGTACCTTTTTGCAAGTCATAGACATTGGTTACTGCAAAGTTCTTCTATGTAGAAAAATGTAACTGTACTTCAGGTTCTACAACACCTACATTTGTCACAGCGGCTATGTTTGTACGCAATGAGAGGTGGGACGGAGTTCCTTTCATCCTCAGATGCGGAAAAGGTAACCAATTTTACATTTTTTTTTTTTTTGCTGTTAGTTTTAGTTCTATTTCTCCAGAAAGCAAAAAAAAGTGTTAATAGTATCCAACTTAAACTCACTTACAATACTTTACTTGTAAGAAGAAAACTTGAAGAAGGATGAATTCTGTTATATAAGGCTCATTTCTTAGGTTTTTACTGTAAGATAGTATGAGTTCTTCTCAATATGCGAAACTGTCCATTGTAACGGTTTACATGACTTCATTGACTGAGACTGTCTTCAGTCTGATCTGACTTGTAGTGGAATTACTTGAAGTAAGGAGATGTCTGATCAGGGTCTCCTCTATTTGCTCATACAATATTGTAGCTCAGTTTCTACACAGTCTGCATGGCAGAGAGAATTTGTTTCATATTTACCGTTTAAAATTCAGTAAAGTAATATTTACAAAGTCATAGATTTGTTCATGAATGTTCATGAGGTGAAGGGTTCATGTTAAACTGCAACTGCTTTTAGATCTGTTAAAAATTTTATGAAGACTCCAAAGACATCTTCATTTTAGATGTATTTTAAATCATATAAGCATATTTTTTAATACATCTAAGTTTTAAATACATCTGAAACATATTTTTATTATTTTTTATTCTTGTAATAATTTGGATCTAACATTTCTGTCACAATTTAGCGCTAAACGAGAGGAAGGCAGAGGTGCGTATACAGTTCAAGGACATTCCGGGGGACATATTTCCTGATGGTAAAGTGAAGCGGAATGAATTGGTGATTCGAGTGCAGCCAAACGAGGCTGTGTACATGAAGATGATGACAAAGACTCCAGGCATGAGTTTTAACGCGGAAGAGACAGAGCTGGATCTCACCTACCATAGTCGTTATAAGGTAAGGATTAAGCATTCATTTTGTAAAAGACATTTTTAAGCATCCGGCTTTGTTAAGGTCATTTGTAAGCATCTGGCTTTGTTAAGGTCATTCATGCTGGTTATGTAAAGGACAAATTTTAAGCACCTAGCTTTATAAAGGACATTTTTAAGCATTCAGCTATACAAAGAACATTTTTAAGCATCCAGCTATACAAAGAACATTTTTAAGCATCCAGCTATACAAAGAACATTTTTAAGCATCCAGCTATCCAAAGAACATTTTTAAGCATCCAGCTATGCAAAGAACTATTTTAAGCATCCAGCTATACAAAGAACATTTTTAAGCATCCAGCTATACAAAGAACATTTTTAAGCACCTAGCTTTATAAAGTACATTTTTAAGCATCCAGCTATGCAAAGGACATTTTTAAGCATCCAGCTATGCAAAGGACATTTTTAAGCATCCAGCTATACAAAGAACATATTTAAGCATCCAGCTATGCAAAGAACATTTTTAAGCATCCAGCTATACAAAGAACATTTTTATGCTCACCGAAGGTGACGCATATAGTCGCCGCTTCGTCCGTCCGTCCGTCCGTTCGTCCGTCACATTTTCCTTGTCTGGACTATTTCTCAGGAACTAACGGCTTGAAGTCGCATATCGTCAGCATGACCCGATTCCTAAATTTTTCACAGAGTTATGGCCCATTGACTTTTCGGCCTATAGTACATATTGCATGATTCTTGTCCGGGCTATTTCTCAGGAACTAATGGCTTGAATTCAACGAAACTTTATGGGAAGCTTTATTACCGAGAGGAGATGTGCATATCTTCAGCATGACCCGATTCCTAAATTTTTCGCAGAGTTAAGGCCCCTTGACTTTTTGGCCTATAGTTCATATTGCATGATTCTTGTCCGGGCTATTTCTCAGGAACTTATGGCTTGAATTCAATGAAACTTAATGGGAAGCTTTATTACCAAGAGGAGATGCGCATATCGTCAGCATGACCCGATTCCTAAATTTTTCAAAGAGTTAAGGCCCATTGACTTTTTGGCCTATAGTACATATTGCATGATTCTTGTCCGGGCTATTTCTCAGGAACTAATGGCTTGAATTCAACAAAACTTTATGGGAAGCTTTATCACCAAGAGTTGATACGCATATCGTCGGCGTGACCTGGTTCCTCAATTTTTCACAGAGTTATGGCCCCTTGACTTTTTGGCCTATAGTTCATGTTGCATGATTCTTGTCCGGGCTATTTCTCAGGAACTAATAGCTTGAATTCAATGAAACTTTATGGGAAGCTTTATTACCAAGAGTAGATACGCATATCGTCGAAGTGACCTGGTTCCTCAATTTTTAAGAGAGTTATGGCCCCTACTTCCATGTTGTTGACTAATATTTATGTCATTTGCCTAATTTAACAGGAGATATCATTTAAACAAAACCCCACAAAATTCAATATGCTAGTAATGTCAATCATAATCATGTCAGCTAATTGTTGTTAAGGCCATTATACACTATTTCAAATATCCAGTCATATGTCTGGTTAACCTCTTTGATATGAGCACACATTGAAATGTATGACTTAATTTTTAGTAGTATAAAACTTTAAAAAAATCAATGAAAGATCTGATGAGTAACACGTATTATCATATTAAATAGTAAACTGTTACTAAGTCTCCAAATTAGAGTTGGTAAAACATCTTATCTGATGAGGAGAATAGATATGATTTAGGAATGGGGATTTCAACATATCCTCCCACCCATTGACCAAGGCCTTATTTGTAACAATGACGTTCTTCGGGGAGCATCTGTTAGTTCTACTGACTTTCTTGTTAAGCATCCAGCTATACAAAGAACATTTTTAAGCATCCAGCTATACAAAGAACATTTTTAAGCATCCAGCTATGCAAAGAACATTTTTAAGCATCCAGCTATGCAAAGGACATTTTTAAGCATCCAGCTATGTAAAGGACATTTTTAAGTCATTTTTTATATAAAGAACATTTTTAAGCATCCAGCTATGTAAAGAACATTTTTAAGCATCCAGCTATGCAAAGGACATTTTTAAGTCACTGTTTTGTAAAGGACATTTTAAATTCATTATTTTTGAAGTCCTAAAAGAATTGTGCTATGATTTATAAATCTCAGATTCATTTATTCTTCTGTTCACATTACATGTGTCCTATGTGTATGCTGTCTAGTATTGTATGTAACTATCAACTCATGCATGATGTCATTGTGGCCTTTCAGCTTTTGATTTTAAATAATTCATATATTTAACAGTTATCTTGGCTAAGAAGCCCTTGTCTTTGATTGAGTTTTTTTCCTTGACCCTCCACTTAACACACATATCATCTATGAATGTTACTTTATTAGCCCTATAACTTGTTGAGAGAAGGTTGTGGATATGCCATGGACCATGTGAATCCTTCAATTTATTCCATTGAAAATATTTGTATTCTGCTCTAAGGCAATTAAATACATAAATTTATTTGGGATCATTTCAAGATTTTTTAACTGTTTTAGGATTCCTTTTTGACAATGATATTAAAAACTGTGCTATATTCCCTCAATGTTGATTTTAAAAAAATGAGGAAAAAAACCCAACCCAAAACAATAAAAAGCATCATGTTTGTAGCACCATTTGAGAAGGCATTTAATTTTTTTGTGAAGAATTTGCTGATTTACTCACCCTTCACTACTAGAATAACTTAAACATCCAGTATAATAAGAGATCAGTCACTATAACTATTACTTACTGCTTACTCCTATTATTACACAATGGCTAAAAAATAACCACCAACACCAATGTTAAATTTAGAATTTAATAATACCAATATTTATCAAATCAATTCACATAGCAAGTGTGGCTGTCAAGGTCCTTGATGTAGCGGAAAACCCCGAAGAACTTATTAATGGAACTAGCTGCGACTCCCCAAATGAAATCTGGTAGGGTCCAATCCCTACACTCACTCCTCATGGGGTCCAATCCCCATTGAACTCTTTACTAATTAATGCCTTACAAATGTGTAAGATCTTGGTGAAAATTTCTTCCAGTTTGATCTGGCTTCGCAAAGGTTGAACATAGTTTAATAGTGATTGGTGAAAAGCCAACATGTATATATAAATTGGTAATATGCCCATGTTTTCTCTCCCCCAGGGTGTCCGGATGCCCGAGGCGTATGAAAGACTGATTCTGGATGTGTTCATGGGCTCCCAAATCCACTTTGTACGGTCGGATGAACTGTACCAGGCATGGCGCATCTTCACTCCTCTCCTGCACAAGATCGAGAGCGAGAAACCAAAGCCTATACCCTACAAATATGGCAGGTATGTCAGCCAAGTCTATTTTCAGCATTGTATATTGTGAGTCTTTTATTTTACCCCAGCTTTACTTTGTGATGTGGGTGTGCTACTGGAATCGCATGTTGTCACAGTATCAGTATCTGAGAAGTAGCTAATAATGCTATGATGAAACTTTAAGCAGCCCTCCCGTGTCACAAAGTAATCTTGAGTTTGCGTTTAGGATGGGTGTAGTCAAGCATTGCTACCATGGAAATTGGAAATTGAAATTCTGCAGAAGTTTGTGGTGTAAAATTGGGTAAAACATTGTAGCTTGGTTTTTTTATTACCTTAAATGATAGTTTTAGTTTCAGTTTTCAAGTCTCAAATAAGAATTATGGTAAGATACCTTTAATGACACTGTTTGATATAGTGCAGTGATGATATTAATTAAGTAAAAAGATCTGACTTGCATATGTATGTGTCATAATTGCATGATATTCTTCCTTTCAAGAAACATTCAGTTTAATTCCTAACCCTGCACTAGAGTGATTTCTATCCTTTTACCTGTGTAGTTAAATTATTTGGATTCTTTTCCATCCTCAAAGAAGTTTTCTGTTTTTATATAGTTCCTTTTCTAAAACTTCCCTTTTTTATCCTTAATTTATGTTGCTCCATGTGATATGTTGGTTATATTCAATATTGTACTCAAGCATTAATAAGTAATCTTCATAAATGAAGTTGGAGGTTAACATGGTCTTGTTTAGGCCATCAGAAAATCACATCTTGTTTTAAGGTCCCATTTTAAACATTTCCAAACATCAGCACGTTTCACTTCTTGTATGCCGCCATACCAACTATTCCATCATCTACCCTATATCCAACTATTCCATCATCTACCCTGTATCCAACTATTCCATCATCTACCCTGTATCCAACTATTCCATCATCTACCCTGTATCCAACTATTCCATCATCTACCCTGTATCCAACTATTCCATCATCTACCCTGTATCCAACTATTCCATCATCTACCCTGTATCCAACTATTCCATCATCTACCCTATATCCAACTATTCCATCATCTACCCTATATCCAACTATTCCATCATCTACCCTGTATCCAACTATTCCATCATCTACCCTGTATCCAACTATTCCATCATCTACCCTGTATCCAACTATTCCATCATCTACCCTGTATCCAACTATTCCATCATCTACCCTGTATCCAACTATTCCATCATCTACCCTGTATCCAACTATTCCATCATCTACCCTGTATCCAACTATTCCATCATCTACCCTATATCCAACTATTCCATCATCTACCCTATATCCAACTATTCCATCATCTACCCTATATCCAACTATTCCATCATCTACCCTGTATCCAACTATTCCATCATCTACCCTGTATCCAACTATTCCATCATCTACCCTATATCCAACTATTCCATCATCTACCCTATATCCAACTATTCCATCATCTACCCTTTATCCAACTATTCCATCATCAACCCTTTATCCAACTATTCCCTCATCTACCCTATATCCAACTATTCCATCATCTACCCTGTATCCAACTATTCCATCATCTACCCTGTATCCAACTATTCCATCATCTACCCTATATCCAACTATTCCATCATCTACCCTGTATCCAACTATTCCATCATCTACCCTATATCCAACTATTCCATCATCTACCCTGTATCCAACTATTCCCTCATCTACCCTATATCCAACCATTCCATCATCTACCCTGTATCCAACTATTCCATCATCTACCCTATATCCAACTATTCCCTCATCTACCCTATATCCAACTATTCCCTCATCTACCCTGTATCCAACTATTCCATCATCTACCCTATATCCAACTATTCCCTCATCTACCCTATATCCAACTATTCCATCATCTACCCTATATCCAACCATTCCCTCATCTACCCTATATCCAACTATTCCCTCATCTACCCTATATCCAACTATTCCATCATCTACCCTGTATCCAACTATTCCATCATCTACCCTATATCCAACTACTCCATCATCTACCCTGTATCCAACTATTCCATCATCTACCCTATATCCAACATTCCATCATCTACCCTGTATCCAACTATTCCATCATCTACCCTATATCTAAACATTCCATCATCTACCCTGTATCCAACTATTCCATCATCTACCCTATATCCAAACATTCCATCATCTACCCTATATCCAACTATTCCATCATCTACCCTATATCCAACTATTCCATCATCTACCCTGTATCCAACTATTCCATCATCTACCCTATATCCAACCATTCCATCATCTACCCTATATCCAACTATTCCATCATCTACCCTGTATCCAACTATTCCATCATCTACCCTATATCCAACTATTCCATCATCTACCCTGTATCCAACTATTCCATCATCTACCCTATATCCAACCATTCCATCATCTACCCTGTATCCAACTATTCCATCATCTACCCTATATCCAACCATTCCATCATCTACCCTGTATCCAACTATTCCATCATCTACCCTATATCCAACCATTCCATCATCTACCCTGTATCCAACTATTCCATCATCTACCCTATATCCAACTATTCCATCATCTACCCTTATCCAACCATTCCATCATCTACCCTGTATCCAACTATTCCATCATCTACCCTATATCCAACCATTCCATCATCAACCCTGTATCCAACCATTCCATCAATCTACCCTTGTATCCAACTACTACATCATATACCAGATATCCAACTATTCCATCATCTACCCTATATCCAACTATTCCATCATCTACCCTGTATCCAACTATTCCATCATCTACCCTGTATCCAACTATTCCATCATCTACCCTATATCCAACTATTCCATCATCTACCCTGTATCCAACTATTCCATCATCTACCCTGTATCCAACTATTCCATCATCTACCCTATATCCAACTATTCCATCATCTACCCTGTATCCAACTATTCCATCATCTACCCTGTATCCAACTATTCCATCATCTACCCTGTATCCAACTATTCCATCATCTACCCTGTATCCAACTATTCCCTCATCTACCCTGTATCCAACTACTCCATCATCTACCCTATATCCAACTATTCCATCATCTACCCTATATCCAACTATTCCCTCATCTACCCTGTATCCAACTATTCCCTCATCTACCCTGTATCCAACTATTCCATCATCTACCCTATATCCAACTATTCCATCATCTACCCTGTATCCAACTATTCCATCATCTACCCTATATCCAACTACTCCTATTCTTACAAATATCAACACTTAACATGGTGATCTATATATATACATTTCCTTCAGTATACTAAATATCACAAAAATTTGGAATCATTGTCCCGAAAATATAGAATGAACTGTGAGAATTCATTTAAAAAAATGTCAGTAATTTGTTGATAAAATTGTGTTTGTTAGAAGCTCACTTTCTACAGTCTGCACAGTTATGAAAAATCCATTATCATACATACAATATAAGGATATATCAATTTTAACCCTTTCCCTCATAGAGGACACCATGAAAAGACCTATGCGAACAGCATAAAACCAGATCAGCCTGTGAGTAACTCGCAGGCTGATCAGATTTTATGCTGTTCGCTGCTCCTCAGTGGTCTGGAAATGAGGATTTTGTAATTAAATATGGTAAGGTTTAACTGTGGTTTTCTGCAGATCAGGCTTTATGTGGTACCTATTGAGCGTGTCAAAATGAGTCTATATGAGGGAAAGGGTTAACATTCATCGTGTCATACATTTTTATATAAATATTCATGATGTAAAAAGTTAAAAAAGCAATCTTTTATGAACATTATAAGAAGGATTAGACATCTACCCCCTACCCCTACAAAAAAAAGAAATGCTTTCTGATTGAGTTGAATTAACACATGCATGTAATTGCCAGGTTAGCACAAATTTGATCATTTAAAACAATTAACTAAACAGAACACTTTACCATATTGAACTTGTATCCTAGCATCACAGAAGTTGAAACTACATAAGCATTAGTTTGTCATATCGCACTATTCACTTAAATTACAGGGATGCAATGTAGGATGTTGGGATATTAATCACCTTTTGTAATGGCTCCAGCTTTACCTGTATCATTCATTAGTTTATGTTTGATTAAGTAATAAGTAATGAATTTATTTAATTTTGAATTAAAAAATTGGTGATTTATACAATTTCAGTAAATTCAAACAAAAACACAAAAATTACACATGATAAAAACAATGCATCTTTTGGATCGTAAGGTATATAACTAAGTTTTATGACTTAAAACGTTTAAAATAATACCTCTACATCCTGTATTAAACCAGATCAGACATTGAGTAACTCACAATGCTGCTGTCACTACAGATCAGTATTCAGGGTACTTTGATATTAACATTAATTGTACTTCCTCTCGGATTCTTCAGATATTTTACATCAATGTTAAATACAGCATGTTTAAATCATTTTGTTTCATTTGACATCAAAAAGCAAATTCACTAATATGACATGTTTAGGACCACTCTCCAGTAAAAGTGGATATTGTGGGCCAGTAATAATGTACACGACAGTGGGTCCAAAAGTTGTGGGTTCAAACCCTGTTTTGGGCAAGGATTTTTAATGGCCTATTAAGGCACAAAGTACTGGTCCATCCCAAGAACCATCAAAATGGAAATGTATAAGTTTGTAAGAAATTGTTTCCCAATTGGTGATGTAAAATAGATAAGTTTAATAGTGTCATCAAGTCTGTGTCATCCACTTCTATTGCTAAATCATTTGTCAGGGAGTGGAGAGGAGGGCAGGGGAGCAAATATTTGAAGAGATAGGTTGTAACTCACTAATTTCAGACATTCTCTCTCTAAATGGCATGATGGCCATCTGTAAAATTCTCACTGTATGGAGACATTGGTGATTGCTACCTATTATCACTTTCATTTTTAATTAGATTCATTTTGTCGATGGAATTAGAATATTTCTAGAAAAGAGAAAGGCAATATTTAAAAGTCAAGTGTTGCTCTTGCAATTAAAGATAAGAATGGGAAGTTTGAAATTAGGGTTTTAAATAATATAGATTTTTCTTTGTTCAGAGCTGGTTCATACAATTAAGACATTAGGATATTCTCAAAATCATTTGTCTTAGAAATGATTCCTTTTCACTCTACAGCTTTTAAATCTGAGAGTACAATTTTCCTATAGATAGTATGATCATTGTGTAAAAGATAAGAAAGGAATACATTTATAACATTTGGTTTTATAAGTGGTTTAATCGATCCTCAAATGGCAAAATTGCAAGAACTGAGCAGTGTATGGGGGACATAATTATTACCACAAACTTAAAGGCAAAGTAGCAATAGTAATTCTGATATCTTTTAATAAGGTAAGATTGAAAAAAAGTTTTATTTTAAGCTCAAGTATCAGTTTGCATTTAATCATGAATGATTTTAACATCAGTAAACAACATTATTAAAGCTTGTACATTAAGTTTCGTACACCGGTAATGAACAAGGCCAAAAAACAGTCAACTCAACAGCTGATGTTGGCTACTTCATGGTGATGAGCTTGAATATTTTCATGCTTAATATATAAAAAGGACAAATTGCAGTTGGAAATCCCACTGTTGCTGAATTAGGAGTAACTGAACAAATTGACAGTGTGTGTCCGACAATGGTGTAGAGTGAAAATTACTCTTTTGAATTAATATTGCACTTAATATTTAATACACAAACTTAAATTTTCAAGATTATGTTTTTAAATAATCTAGTTACATGTATTTTTTGTATTTTTATGCTCCTTCTTCATAGAAGTTGGGGGCTATTATGAATTCACCCTTGTCATGTCACACCCTGTCCTACATCCACATTAACATGAAATAAAGTACAATGTGGGGGTATTAATCTCCTGTAGTGATTTAATGTTCCAGATCTTTTAATATTATCTTTCCCCAAAGAGGAAATCTGCTAGCATGTATTCTATTACTAACATCAGTGTGAAAGATCTATACTTATGTCATGACTAATCTATATATTTTTATATTTTGTAGGCCTTGTATTGTTTCCAAAGGGTGTGAAATTCCTGTGACAACCAATTGTTTTAGTCATTCTTTAATGTCTATTAAGAGAAAAGATCAAATTAGATTTCAGAAGGTTTATTGTTAGTTTATGATTATAATATAAGGTCAGTATGACATCGGATTTGATGATAAGGAAAGAGCAATCTGATCAGGTTTTATACATATGAACAATTGCTTTTTTTCAGTAAGAGTTAAGGCTGCATTTTTTTTTTCAAAAAGAAGAGTTCAGGATTTTCCTTTTTCAACATCATCTGGAGAATGACCTTCACCTTCACAACTACACTATACTACCTTAATGATTCATGTTCCACCCCATTAGATAATTATTATTAAGGAAAAAACACTCTTCAACATACATTCTTATCTAACAGAGTATTTATCAATGAAGATGACAAAATAATTACCGTAGGCCTGAAAATATATTTGAAAAAATATAATATCCGAGTATTTTCCCCTGGAAAATAGAATTTGAGACATGTTCTTGCTTAATTTAAGTATTACTCATTGTTTTAAGTAAGGATGATGGAATAGAGGGATTAGCAATGATGATATTTATTTGTACTGATCTCTGTATTATTTTTATTCTTTAATGCCATATGCATGTAGACATGTTTTGCTCCTTGGCAAACAGCAGTCCCAGTTCAGAGAGCTCTTTTCAAGATCTGTCTCATCAGGGTCTCCTTTGTTTTTACTATACGGTATGGTTTCTTTACAATTTAGAGTTCAGTAAATTAATATTAACAAGGTCATTCATGTGTCCATGAATATTCATGAGGTAAAAGGTGAAAGTTACAAGTGTGTCCACTATGAATCCTGATCAGAGTGAAATTTGATTTCAGTTTGATCAAAGGTTTGTCCAAGTCAAGTTGAACCAATTGGTTTGTTGGAGTGGTAGGATGCTCATGGGAGTTTCACACCCTTGTAGCTGTGCTGTGCCTATGTAGTGTTATATTGTTTCCAGCCGTGGGCCCAAAGAGTCAGATCAACTGTGCGACAAGTTCGACTTCAAGTACACGGGCCAGTACAAATGGAGCAAAGTCTAACAGACATACCTATAACTGTGGGATAGAGAGAAATCCACATGCCCTCTGAAAAAAATGTTCAAAATCTATACATTCTTATGGATTAAGTAAGAGAACTGTGTGAAAAAATGGAGTTTTCATATTTCGGAACTTGTAGCTTAAATTGATTGGAACTGGGAACTAAAATTGATTTGAAATAAAGACTAAAATTTAACAGAAAATGAGGCCGATACTAATGAACACTTGAATGTGAAGGAGTTGGGACTTCGAAAATCATAATTATTAAGTTTTTTTTTGTTGACAAATTTATGTTTTAAATGTTTTATTTAATTACTGATTCTTAACACTGAGATATGGAAAAAAATAAGATCATCAAATTTATAATATCTGCACAAATATACTGCTTAGAAAAACTTGTATTGAGCAGTTTTCTTAAAATACACTCAACTATTCTTGTTAAAATCAATTTAAATGTAGCATTCAAAATGACATACTATCTACGTTTTGATGAGAAGCAAATTGTAAGTTATATTTCTATTTAATAAATTTGATAAAATAATTCATAATTCCCAAGGAAAGATATACATGAAGTAGGTTTCATCTACAAATTGAAAGAAGTAGAATTTCAGTATTGTCAAATAGTGTTGCATTATCCGTTTGTTTTAAAGTATGTTAACATTAGCAATAATTGGGCATTGAGTAATCTGCATATTAACATTACATTGAGGTTTAAGGCAGAAATTATATCTGGTAATTTGTTTCATTTTTGTTTTTATCAATGGTTGTGGTGCATTATTGTTTATTTTGGTATTTTGTGATTTTTGTTAGTGTAACAGAACCAAAATATAAAGCTTGTTATAGCTAATGATAATCAAAACTATATTTAGTATAATTTTCTTTAGATTTTTCATGTTACATTGATTACATGTATAATTGTTCTCATTTATTTTGTTAACTTGTTGTCCAAGTATATCTGTTTCAGCCATATACAATTATATTCAAGGATTATTGCATCCAAAATATGTTTTTTTTATCCTTTTATTTGATTAATCAAACTAAAATATCAAGATGCTTCATGACTAAGATCTTCTGGAATAGTAAACTTGTCTTCAAAAATTTCAGGATGTTTATATATAATAAGGTCATTAAGTTAATTGTACATTTTTAAACATATCGGAATGAAATGCTGTATGAGTCCTCTACATAACATTATATCTTCCATATAGAATAAATCTCTTAATGTCAGTTTTATAAACCATTAATCAGTTCATCAAAATTTTAAAAGATATCTTCAAAGTTATATTGTTTTTACCTTTTATTATTTTTTTAAAGTATATTGCTATTCAACCAGCTATATTAGAGTTATATTTTCTAAATAAAATCTATCTATAGACAATACACATAGTAGAGTATTTATTACCTGCCTACTGGTATCATTTTATAACAGTAAGACCCCAATTGCAAAATGTTCTTTAACTCCTTAATATTTTTGACATATATGCATTGTCAATCTTATAATAAAAAATCAAAACAATACATGCATTATATCTGTTCCCACAAGAAATAACAGTTTGGTATTTTATTTCAATACACATCTTTAATGAATTTAAGGTGTGTAATGTTTCCCTAATGAATTGCATTTAATTGGGTAATGTTACCCTGATAAAATATATAAAACTGGGTTTTGTCACTGTCACTCTAATGAATTTTATTTAAGGTTATGTCACATTAAAGAAATGATATAAAACTGGATTACATCAAGGTCTTTCCACTGAAATCATAACTGTGTTATGTTCCCCTTATAAATTACATTCAGACTTTTATGTCCTCCTAAAATTAATTTAAATAACATTAAAGCTGGGTTATAAATCATATTCAAACTGGGTTTTGTTATTCTGAGATGTATCAAAACTTGGTTATGTCTTGCTAATGAATTACATAAAGATTTCATCAGCCAAGTTACAAACATAAATTTGGAGTTGTGTTTCGAATCGGAAATATTTGATTTACATCCTGAGTACTAAACATAAGGTAATTTCATTGCATGAGGTGATTTTGAAAAATGTAAAACATATCATTTTTGTGAATGAAAACAAAACACTTGTCTTAACCCCTAACCTGCTGAATTTCTAAAATGGTCTTAGCTGGCACCTTTTTTTGAACTGTCCATTATCAATTTCAGGGATAACAAGATGCAAACTTGTAGTTGGTCAGCCAACAGTAAAGAGCCAGGCTAGCCTGCATGGATGTGCAGGCTGGCCTGGCTCTTTGCTGGTGGCAAAGGTTAGCACTTACGGTTCCAGCAGGGTAAGGGTTAAATAATTAAAACTTGTATGTAATATTGCACTTAAATACTTCACTTAAAATTGAGCTATTTATAATATGTTCTTGTGATATAAAAGGTAAACATTTTACATTATGTTGCTTTTGTGTCCAGTTAGTGGCTAGACGCTTCCATCAAGAAACAGACTTTAAATTTTATTATTTCTTATTCATACTGGTTGCATCAGAGAAAAGGCAAGACTTTCATAAATGTTATTTGATGATGATTTTTATAATGTAGATTTCATAACTGTTTCATTAGTCCCTGACACATAAAATTGTCTTTTGGAAACTATAATGTATTTCATCTTAAAGCATGGATATGTCCAACTTTGGTAGCTGTGATCCTAGTGTAGCATCTATGACTGTTGATTCGAAGATGAAAATTCATAGCTTATTGGGGGCAATCATCTTATATGATCTCCCCTGGAACAAACTTAAATCTTCTTGCAAGAAGGATAAGAATAAGTTCACTCAATGGATATTTATAACAATATAATTTTATTCCTCTTAAGTGACATGTTAAACTTCAAACAACAAATTTCTTTTCGTTTTTTTAATTATACATATTCTCCCATGTTTGGTATCAAGCCTTTAAGAAAGGCAACCAATGTATAATGACCAGAAATTAAAATCTACTTTTAACCTTCAAATAACATGGATCAATTTATCTTCCACCATCCAATATCCCAAAATTTACCTTAACCTATCCCAAGCCTTAGCTTATTCCTATGGTTACGACTCATAAGGTAAGACCTGCATGTTTCAGTCCCCGCCATTTCCGTTTTGTATCACAACCAGAGGGCGCTGTGTATAGACTTAACAAATCTCATTAACATAATACAGCTTTTTAACATTATCAAGATATAGCACTAGGATTTATGTGCTTACCGCATTTTGACTATGATGGGAATGTGCAAAAAATATGCTGCTGTTGCTAAAATAGATTTTACTTTATCTTTGCTTAAGATATTATTTGATGATTATTAATTTAGAATATTCTCTTTGATGTTTATTAATAAAAAGGCAATTGAGATTCATATGCAAATAATTAAAGCAGCAATGTCATTTTTACTGTAGTATTTAAATAATTTTTCATTTCTTTTCAGAAATCTAATTTCTAAGATTTACAAAACTTTGTTAAAAAGATAATTAATATTCCTTGCCTCATATTGGCCCATTTTGACATATAAGGAAACAGAACAGTTTTAGATCTGAGTCTCCATTTTTTGTTCATACAATATTGTAACTCAAATTCTACACAGTCTGTACAGCATTGACATATGCAATACGTCATAATACAATTTAAGGTTCAGTTAATAATATTTTTGTACATTAATGTTCATGTATTAAAGGGTTAAATGTCAAGATACTCGTTGCCATTCTTTATAGAGAAAATCAATAGTTCATTTTTCTTTAACCTCATTTTTTTCTGGTTTTCATGAAAAGTTCATGAAAAAAAGACTACTTGTACTTCTGTTATTTCTTCTTCTTCTGTTGCTGTATTGTCTGTCGTTTTGTACAAGACTGTACCCAGAAATGCATTATTTTAGCCTTTATCTAGCATGCTTTCTAACAATGCACGCAGTTCAACAGGGTTCTTACTAAGTTCTCTGTTGGGTTCTGATGTTCAGGGCACTGCTGCATAATGCAGGTTCTTTGTCAATTGCTATCTTAATCCTAGCAAGAACTCTGTACAACTAATTTTGATATATTCTCCAGTTGTATTTATACTGATAGTTAGTTTCTTATAATATTTTCAAGTTGTTTGTATACTGTTAGATAGTTTTTTACATATTTCATATGTGAAAAATGTACCTTTATTTCTGTCGGAATAAACAGACGTACCATAGTTATATTTATGGGCTCCATTTTTTTAAATTATTATTTAATTAAGTCTATGGATTGTTTTTTGATATTTACATTTTTTTATATTAATGTGTCAGGCACTTTATTGGTATTAATAAGTTTTGTCTTACCAGTATATATAATTATATAAAGCATTGTTTAAGTTTCTCGTATATTGAATGTTTTCATTAGGAGAATATAAAACTGTATAAAAGTGTATTACCATATACATTTCCATTTTATTCCAGGCTTTCTGTAAATAGGTGCAAAAATGAGAAATACCATTCACAATAAGAGATACTATGTTATCAGTTTCATTGCATTAATTATTGTACATAACATTTCTGTTGTATATAATACAATGATAATAACTAAATTACTATATGGTTGCCTAATACCGACATAGTTACAAATTAATTAGACTAAACATTTCATCAGTTTAACATTCATACATCCATTAACATTTAACATAAGTCATTGTTTACTTAAATATTAAACAAGTTGTCTAGAATAATATGAAATGAGGGGTTGCCTATAGTGCCAGTTGTTCCTGTCAGTGCTTTCCTACTTTCTTTAGTTTTAGGAAGTTGCTTGATTTTCTTGAATATATGCCAAAGAAATACAATTTACATTTCCCAAAACACAAATGATTTAAGTCATTTAATTTTCTTTTCATAACTTAACAATGGTGATTGAGTCAAGATATTAGAAATAAGTGATTTAAATAAATATATATATAACAAATAAAAAAGAACTCTGTGAAATGATTGGATCTCCTCTGTTTGATTTTACCATATTTAGATTCTACAAAGTCTGCATAGCAAAGAAACTTCCATTTTATTTTACATTACATTTAAAGTTTATCTAATTAATTTTCATCAAGTCATGAATTTATACTTAGTCATGGAGGTATCCAGGGAGAAGCAGATAACAGCAGTTTACCCCAGGTGGTTGTTAGATTGAGATAAAATATATACAATGTAATGTATTTTAGGAAATCAAAAAGCTTATAAAATTGCTGCTTGATACAAATGATTTCTATAGTGTTTTTTAACTAATAAGCTTTGTTTGATTTAAATTTAAAATCTTTCTCGTCAAACAGTTCATCATTAATTATGTAAAACTTTTTTTTGTAATTATACTGGGAGATTAAATGATTTTGTTGAAAAGATTGGAAAATTCATTAAACATATTGATCGTAATGAAAATGGTTAAATTGTATACAAATTCATCTTAATTGAAAATCTTTTAAAAAGATTATTAAGGGCAAATGATGTGATAGTAACAGATGCTTTATCTTTATTTTGCCGCCAGTACAAACGTTTAAATAGGTTTGTGTCAGGAGGCAATTGCTCCATCAGACAGAAGATTGAATGGCCTGGGGTTTGAACTGTTACTATAATGGAAATTAAATCAATTAAGTTCTTGATGGCTGTTTTATTGTGTAAAAATATCCCAACAATTTACATACATAAAAAAACAAATGTAATTTATTGAAAGACTCCATTTTTGCCTGGCGTTTCCAAATAATTGACATTCTATGGTAATATTTTTTAAACCGCAATTTTTGTGAATCTTGGAGTACATTTGTTTTGTTTTTAAAATAGTAACTCATAAGACTACACTATTTGATAATAATTATTCAGCCATCTTGTTTATGATTAAAACAAAATACAGTCTAATTATATTTACAAATGATCTAAGTAAAAAATTTAATGCCAGTAATTTTATTTTTTGGAATGCCAGACTTTATTCACTTCAGTTAAAATCATTTGACCAAAGCAGCTGTTCTTATAATGAGGCTATGTTACTATAGTGGATATCCATTTATATTTTTGAATGTGAAGTTTAAATGGTGAATGACTAAATGTAAAAGCATGCATACAGGAACCAAGCCTGTCATGACCCGTCCAAAGCTATACTCACATTACATGAAGTTTGTTAACTTTTGTTGATAATGCCTCTATACTTTGATTTTTTATCATGATAACACTAATCAGCAGACAAGTGCAGATAAGTTCTCATTATGACAGATTAATATCATGAAGAATTATATTTTGAACTATTTTCTAACAGCCCTTTTTGTTTGTTTGCTTTTTCAGTCGAGGACCAAAGGAGTCAGACGAGTTGTGTAATCAATTTAACTTTATATACACGGGTACATACAAGTGGTCACCAAGTGATGCTCAGGCCAGGATGTGAAGGACAGGAAGTGAGACCAACTCAGATTTCACATTGAAGAGGATTCAGCATTCAACAGCTCATAATGGAGGTCTTGATATTGCTTATAGAGTATTTTTTTCAATGCTCTGTGTTTTGGAATCATAAAGTCACATAGTGTTTGTTGTATATTTTTGAGATTATAATCTCAGTGAACAAATTATTTATTTAATGATGTAATCAATGGCATTTTAGTACATTGTGAACTAATTCATTAACACTGTTCAGGTAAACAAGCTGTTTTTTTTACTCTCTTTTTTTCCCCCCAAACATTATACATCAATTCTTCATGTCATATTTATTGACAATCTACTTCCTTAAAATGTTTCTGTGATAGAAGGTTTTTTGATATAATTTATACAAGATCTTATTATGACTGTAATTTATTATCGTTTTCATTTTTTTCCAAATCAGTGGCAGAAATCTTTTTATGAACAACACCATATTTATTCAGTCATCTGTGTCATTCAATATTTTTAAGAAACATTAGTACCTAAATTGTGTAGAATACTGAAACATTAAATATTTCAGATGTCTGAATGTTCTCATCTATGATATTGTTATCTGAACTTTTAATGTTTTGGTCCATTCATTTGTTATTATGGACTGATCAAAGTCATTCGAATTTTGAAATACGCCATGATTTGAAATTTTGATACAAACTATACAGGATTTTGCTACTTTTTATAACTCTTCTAATTGTGTTTGAATGTAACTATTTTCTCAAGTTGCTTTTAAATATACATTTTAATTAGAACCACAGACACGCAACATTGCTTTTTCATTAAAAATATATTGGAATAAAACGATATGCAGTAGTGACAAACGTTGTTGAGCCCCTATGATTAGAGTCGGTGAAAATGTGTCTTAGGAATTTTTTTCCAATATTGTGGTTGCTGTTTTTGTTCAAGTATTTACAAATGTTAAATTGAAACACCTTGTTTAAAAAAAACAGAACTTTCTTTTATGGAGATATACATGTATTTGAAACAGTTATATTGACATTGAATTTTAACAAGAATTTAAATGTCAGATAAGAGTTAATAGTTTGCTAGTGATTTATAAATAGAAACAGTTTTAAAGCATACAATGTTTATTGAAATGATTTTATTTTTATATTTCATGATAAAAGATTTTCAGTGTGACGTAATGCCTTTTGTCTTTTATTCATAAAGTTCTTAAAGTTTAAATGACACTGCATTCAAGAACTTGTATCAGATTATCAATAAAGAAATATTCTTTTGTTTGACTGTCTGGTCAAATAATTAAAATCACTTTTGCTGTTGCATCTGGAATTTGATAATTTTTAGTTTAAATTATGTTTCGTTGAAAAAAAAAATTAAGTATTTAAAGCCTGCCATATATCGTTATGAACCTGTATTTTTTTTTTTTATCAATCTTGACAAGAAAAGTTTCCTACACAGTTCAAAGTGTGTAAGATATAGTTGAAAGCTAATGGAATACAATTTCATCTTATGAGCTTATTATTTATATAGCCTGGATCCATAGTGTTCCTGCCAGAGGGTTTCTAGGTTCATTAACATGGCTGAATACAGATTAGAAATATCAAATTATCTATAGTTTACTGTACTAATTTTTTACTTTTTTTCCCAATTTCTGAAGGAAAAAAATCTCTTTTCAGTGAGATATTTTCATTGCCTGTGGTTGTTAATGTAATGTATTCATTTATATATGTCAAAATATATTATTTAGATTCAAACAAATAGTTACTTGGTAATTCTGTAGGCTGTAACTATATTTAATAATACCATAACAGAATGTTTTCCATTCTTGAATTACATGTAACAAGGTATTATTTTAAGTAATTTTAGGGAAAAAGTGATCAAAAACGAACGGCAGTGACCAGAAGTAACCCTTCGGCACATATACTTAGATTAATGTATCTAAATCATTGTTTATGTCGGGACATTGTAAACAAAAGGCGAACATTCGTGTACTGTCTTATATCCCCCCTCCCCCAGGCTAACAGTGATTTATTCTTACTTATATTTGTTCAGCATTTGAAAGTGCTGTTTACTTATGTCTGTGACATTTGTAACCAATCATATACACTTTCTGGAAATCATCTTCAGATGATAAAAACAGATAACTTTTAATGTATACGGATATATAAAAAAGAATCATATTTTATTGTTACTTTTGTAATGTACCATTTAATATGTTTTTCTTTTTCAATAAAAATGAAATAAGCGTACATGTATTTATCTTTTGTTGATCTCTTTCCTGTAATAGTAGTAATAAAGGAATTGTTTGTTTTAAAGGTATTTGCTAATGCATATTTTGAACCAGAATGGATCCCATTGTCACATAATGGTGACATTGAAACTGGTTTATGTTCTTTTCTGATCTCGTGTGTCACTTACCACGTTGTGAATTGGCTTTGATTCATCAGTGCACGAATGATTGTTGCTGGACAGGGAATGAACCTAACACTATATCTACTGATATATAGTAGATTATCTAGTGGATATAGGCGTTATTTACTATGGAGTCCCTGCCTGATCATTCCGATCAATCGGATCAATCGTTCGAGGATTCCTGTCAGTTCGCTTCCGTTAGGTTGGTTGTTCTTCCGGGTGCTCCACCTGTCGCTTTATGGCTGAAATATTGTCACAGTTTCTGTAAGTTTAATTACACAACAACTGAAATAGGTGACTATAACTTGCTTTTATATGACACTTATCTCATACAGCCCACTAACACTACAAGGGGGCCGCCGTGGCCGAGCGGTTACAGTCGTAGACTACAAATCTCTCAGCCCCTCACCGCTGTGGGTTCGAATCTCGGTAGGGACTTCGGATTTTTCATGTGAGGAAGTCTTCCAGCTGGCTTGCGGTAGGTCGGTGGTTCTACCCGGGTACCTCTGTGTATTCGGGGGTCTTCCTCCACCTGTAATTAGCTGGACGTCGCTATATGATTGAAATACTATCGCACTAACAACAACACTACAAACTAAGCGAACCTGAAACAATGAATGGTAGGGTAAGATAAAGGAACAATATTTGAAAGAACCTGAACAAATATCTGCTTTGAAGCCACTTACCATTCAATTGTGCTTAACCCTTTCCCTCATATAGACTCATTTTGACGCACTCAATAGGTACCACATAAAGCCAGATCTGCAGAAAACCACAGTTAAACCTTACCAAATTTAATTACAAAAACCTCATTTCCAGACCACTGAGGAGCAGCGAACAGCATAAAACCTGATCAGCCTGCGAGTTACTCGCAGCCTGATCTGGTTTTATGCTGTTCGCATAGGTCTTTTCATGGTTTCCTCTATGAGGGAAAGGGTTAATGAAATAGATTGCAAATTTTACATATCCTCCGAAGGACTCTCAATCCAAGTTCGAACTCGAACCCTTCATCTATCATAACGGCTTAATATAGGTCTCTTAAATAGATCTTGACCAGACCAACCATGCTTTCAAAGCGGTTCTGACCAATCAACTAAACTGTAAGTAATCTAGGGCGGGAAATCAGAAACATGCATAGCTGATATGTATAAAAACCGAGGCCGCTTCAACTGAACTGTATCAATCCGTGCAGCAACGGAAAGAAAATACTGTTAATGTAAGGTCAGGAACTCATACAAATTCTGAATTGAATCAGGATCGTAACCTTCATATATCATGATTCATTATGATATTAAAGCATTCTAGGAACTGAGAGACTGCCGGCTTGGTTACCATAAAACGTTGATTTGCTAATAATTAGAGTTGCAGGAAAACGTCCAGCTTTTGGTATCATTTGACATTTGTCTCTGTCGAGTCAAAGCTGTAGAAACAATGGGTGTAGAAATATAGCTATAAATCCTGCCGACACTATTTCATTGCATTGAGCGCCCTAACTAATGTAAATTGTGGAACTTTATTTTTGCAACTGCTGTAAATGTTAAGTCGTTATCAGATGCAACTATAACCTGTGAGAAGTGATATGCAATCACTGACGATGATAACGAGTACCTAATGTCGTTTTCCGAATTCCTTAAAGGTAAAACCATTAAATCTGACAACTCAAAATATCATTCCGACAAAAATATAGTACCAAAATCTTTTATCGACTGCAACATTAAATACATCCTGAAAGAACATCACATCTCTTTGAGATCGGGAGTCTCTGCTCCTCTATATGGTCCAAGCTTAATATACGTAACAGCAAAATCAGTCGACATCGACTTTTTGCAATATTTTATCCTGTAAGCGTTTTAAGATACGGTGAAATGGAAAGGCTCAAGTAAAGAAATATTTGCAAATTACAAACTCTTTTAAGACCACGCCTGTGTGGGCTCTATCATGCAATTCCTCCGATCATCAGATTAAGTATTGGCCACAAATATCGATATTCGTTCAGCTGACGAAATCAAAAGAAGCAATTTAAAGAATCCAGTTTTAACTACAATGATTATTTTTCGCTTGCAGAAATTTTGTTGTGAGACTGTAAAATTGTGCTATTTGTCGATTCCTTCTTTGGTCACACTGTTGTAACGCTATTTGTTGAAAGTTGCTAATATCATTATTTAACATTTCTATGGGTCTATATAGGTCATTAATAAGGTTTCTTTGAGATCCATACAAGTTAAATTGTTACTGAGAATAAAGAACTAAGAAAAAAAACTTGTGAATGTGTATCGACGCTTACGTGGAAACGGAAAGCGGAAGCATACTACGTCAAATATCGTGCAAACGTAGATCATTATATCCTCGCTTCACATAAATATGTGGGTCTCGCTCGTCACATCTCGTCTTAAACTCACATTACATGTTTTATATTTGTTGTTGACAATACCATCACACTTGGAATAGAGATTTATCATGAAATGGGGCCTCCGTGGCCGAGAGGGTAAAGTCGCTGACTTTAACACTCACTCAGTCCCTCACCGAGTGGGTTCGAATCCCGACAGGGTCATTCGGATTTTCATGTAAAGGAAGACTTCCAGCTGGCTTGCGGTAGGTCGGTGGTTCTACCCGGATGCCTCCGTGCATTCGGGGTCTTCCTCCACCACCTGTTATTAGCTAGACGTCGCTGTATGACTGAAATACTGTAATCTCAAATATTCAAATAGTTATCATGATAAGACCAATAAGCATTAAAGGACAGGTCTAGTTATATCTGGGACCAAATTCATTAGATCACGAAAAGTCATGGCTACCTTATGAAAATTAGCCTGCATTGAATGTATAGAAATTATTTTTTCATTGTCTTGGGGGTTGATTATATTTCCCGAACTTTAGGAAAAATGCAGATCTTTTTTTTTCTGAAATATTACATTCGCATACCTATCATTAAAACAGGATGAATGGAACAAATATCAACCCTTGAATACCCCTTTTATCAAATCTTAGGGGCGATTAAACGAGAATAACCGCTGTAAAACATTTTATTTTACTTAAAGCAGCTCTTAACAGAATTTTATTTAAAACTATGTGTGTGTATACCTATCTACAGACGCACGGTCACCCAATCCAACAGACCGTGATTGTGAAAAAATGGGGGGTTTCTCCGCCAAATGCAATAGCGTTACGAAGCTATAAAACCTATATTTAGAATTATAAAATCTATTAAATATCAATTACTTCGGAGAATCCGTATTCTATATGTAACTGGAACTCCTAGAAATGCGTTTATTTCATTTTCCCGTGCAAAGTGACCTATACTTGCCGGGCTTATTTGTTTTTGAAACAAAGAGAGTAGAAAAAAAGTTTTGTTTCTACCGATTAACTGTGAGAGAACTGATTATAGTGAAATTATGGTGGCTTATCCACTTAGCTATGTCGATTTTCACACCCCACATATTCAGTATCTGGCAAGTAGAAAACGATCGTCTTATCCTCTTAGGTATCTTAACAGGACAAAATTACTTAGTGCCCACTACTGCCAACCACAGATATTCATTTAAGTTAAAGGATATCTTGACTTTTTTCAAGTTAGTCGGTTAAATTTTACAAGCATTTTTTATATAAGTATACAGAAAAAAGCATGATATCCAGTTTTATTGTATACTGCTTATAGTATACAACAGATAGTGGTTTACCACACTATTGTATTGTGTTACTTAGTATTTCCCGGTTATATAAAACCATATGTCACATAGAGACAAAACATTGATGCACCGATATATATGATTATATATATACGTGTGTGTGTGTGTGTGTGGTGTGTGTGTGTTAGTTATATAATCGTTTTCATTTTTATCTTTAAATCCTTTTAAACAAAACGTGTTCTTGGTCCTGGTAACCGTCTCGTAAGATGGAGGTTATGGATTCTATCTTTTCACGGTCATGGAATTGTGAAGTCGTTGATAATGGAGCCTGTATATTTCACTTGAATGTCGCCCGGGGTCCAGATAATATGACTTGACGCGGTATCATGCATCTAGACTACAACGTGGTACCGCATTGAGCCAGCGCTACAGACTCTGTCCCAAATATGGTTGAAACATTGTTGGTTGGACGTTAAAGCTAACAAACATCGTCAAGGACTATCAATAAGCTGAATTTACAGTTTGTCCTACTTGATCGTCCAATGAAATGCTTGTATTTCGCTCAAAACTAAAAAAAATATTGCATAAAATGGACCGTGATATCTTGATATGGAGAAAGTATGGTGCCCACGTGACTAAAGACCAGTATGGTAGACCCTAGACATACTTGGTGTGAAATGATACACCAATATGTTAGACCCTAGATATACTTGGTGTGAAATGATACACCAATATGGTAGACCCTAGATATACTTGGTGTGAAATGATACAAAGTTTCAAAGTTTTATTTCATATATACCAGAAGGTCATAAGACCCATGTGGTTATTACAGCATGGCGACAGTACAAATAAACATAAATATAATAAACAATATATAAACAGCATTTAAATAGCATTATAGCTGTCTAGGTATATTTAAACATTTACTATTGCACTGCTTTTGTCAATATTGCATCTTCACTTGCCGAAAAAAAGAAAAAAAAAAGAAAAAAAAAGTGAAATAATTGACATATATACACCAATATGGTAGACCCTAGATATACTTAGTGTGAAATGATACACCAATATGGTAGACCCTAGATATACTTAGTGTGAAATGATACACCAATATGGTAGACCCTTGATATACTTAGTGTGAAATGATACAGCACCGTCTATTTTGTACAAACAACAAAACCACTTGATACCCTTAAACACATCTCAAAACTCTTAAGTTAATCAATTAATATTATATTGTTTCAATATTTTCCTTGGTTAGTCATTCGTCACATGACAGCATGACAGCTATATTATACATGGTCTTTGTCATGTTCAATTGATGAATTTGTTAACAATTAAGCAAACTTTCATTGTATTTGTATTGTATGATTCCATTGTAAATATTGTAAACACTTATCCACTTTATCCACTTGGGCTTTGGCCTATATAAAATCGAATCTATCACTTTCAAATCATTTCAGACGATAAGCTGTCTCGATATTAAACCGCTCTTTGCAATCTTGAACAACAATTCGTACTAGTATATTTGTTTTAAGTTGATAAAATAGCAGAATGAAAATACTTATTACTTTATTTTCATGTGCATGTATTTTATCGTCTGGAGTAACCGGAAGTGCGATTGATGAATGGAAATTATGGAAACAAAGGTATAACAAGAGCTATAGCAATGAGATTGAGGAAGAACATCACAGAGCGGTATGGATGTCATATTACGATATTGTCACGAGCCACAACAACAATGCAGAGAGGTCCTTCACCATGGAAATGAATCATTTTGCCGATGTGGTACGTATATGAATAAGTTTTCGAGATTGTGTAATTTTCAATCAATTCTGCTTAGTATCTAAACATATGTTTTTCTTTTTTCTAGTATACTAATATAAGATTCTCTCTCTGGAATACATGTTTGTAGAAAATTAAAAAAATCTATAAATCTGTAATGCGCAGTTTCTTTTTAATCCTCATATTTGTTATATAATTAAAATATATAGTACATACATTTTTGCTACAGGAATGAGGAAAGTGTTTATTTCAATAAAAATCATATTATGGAATTAGATTTTCTTAAATAAAAAAATCTATTTCTCCGAAATTGTTGGATGTCATTGGCAATAAATGGTTGATGGATTTGAAAATAAAATCTATTCCAAATATTGTTCGTTATATTTCACTGAAAACAGCAACAACAACAACAACAACAACAACCCCCCCCTCAAAAAAAAACCCCACAAAAAATACATAATATTTAGAGGTATTGATATCTCCATTTTATCAACTTTCGTTATTTTCCCTCGTATAACGGAATATTTCTGCAATTTCGCGTGACTCAATGGCGGAAAAGACAAGACACTAATGCAACGATATATGAAATTACAGGTACTGGAAAGAACTGTGGTAATGGCACATCCCGCCATTGAGAACCAGGAGGAATACGAAGAGGAAAGAGAATATCTCCAATTTGTACCCTCCAGTTGGGACTGGCGACAGGAAGGGGCGATAAGTCCTGTCCAAAACCTTGGCATGTTAGGGGACGCTGTTTCAATGGCCGCAACAGGTATTGTCGTTTGAAATGAATTGATATTATATAATGTGATAAATAATACGTATATGAAATTTATGTCAACATTCAAGGTCTTAAATATTTTCCCATCTAGAAAAAATATCACAGGAATTGCAATTAAAGTCCCGGTACGTTTTAATCTAAAATTTACAAGAGGAAACTAACTTAAATATTACATAAGGACAATGTCTCCAGTGATAATTTATTAACATCTCGATACTTTATTAAGTCCACATACTGAAATATCTTACAAAGGAATATAGGATGTCCCCCGGAATCCTTAGTTGTTCAGACAGGGCACTACATGTATATGCAAATAGGCGAAGCACGTTCTGAAACATACTGTGCAGTATAATAACGGACGTCGTGACTTTGTGGGGTGTTCCAGAAGTCTAGGGACTTTCACTATAACTTAATCATTAGTTTCCAGTAACTCTTTGCTATAAAGTTGATTCCATGTATAAACATATTAGCATACGTACTTAAAAACACCATCAACGACAACAACATCAAAAACGGCTGTTTTTACGTCGATAAAACTGTATGGTTTTGCATCTACAATGTTTATTCGTGACAGACGTAACAATCTCTACATACCATGTAACTTGACTTGACTTGACTATTTGAGTTTTCCGTCGCTTCGACAGTATTTCAGTCATATAGCGACGTCCAGATAATTACAGGTAGAGGAAGACCTCGAATGCACGGAGGCATCTGGGTAGAACCACCGACCTACCACAAGCCAGCTGGAAGGCTTCCTCACATGAAAATCCGAATAACCCTGCCGGGATTCGAAGTGAGTGAGTGTTAAAGTCAGCGACTTTACCCTCTCAGACACGGAAGCCCCTACATACCATGTAAAACTTTACCACCCTTTAACTTCTTTGCTGTGATGTTGGTGATGATTTATACTTGATAGTATTTTATAGGTCGTATTAATTTTGCAGTGCATATCGATAACGACTAATAAATCATACACTACTTTGTTATCAGGGATTCATATACTTTGTAAACACACTAATACTAGTTTTGGGAAGCTTAGTTTAACTGTATATCTTTTTGATGGCTTATTTATGCATCAATTGCAATATGTATCCTTTTTTAATTCTTCCGAATGAAGTACAAAACATATTAAAGTATCACTAAAAAAGTTACGGCAATTGTACCGAAACATTTATTACAGAATGTGTTGAGAGTTATGGATTCATCAACAGCGGGAAGTTGATCACAGCGAGCCTGGCAGAGGCGCACGACTGTTGTTACCGGAACCCGATAGCGTCCACCGCCGCTCCCTTCCGGTGTATACATGACATTGGAGGCCTCTGCTCACTCGCAGACTACCCTATGACGCGAGGGCTTTGTATGAATAGCACGTGCAGTGCAGCTATCCAGGTATGAACATTACAAAGATAAAATCATTTCCTTCTTTGCTTAATTTTACTAATAAGATTAAAGGTTTCATAACGATTTAATTAAATTGTTACAAGTTTTAAATAATATCAAATATTCTTTCATGTCGTTCTATTTCTTCCGTCACGATTTTCTAATTATGAGCAGATGTTTGCATTTGGAATTAAGCGTCACTTCTCATTACGCACAAATCTTTTCTGGACAGATCGTCGGCGGCGAGATGATTCCAAAAGGAGACGAAACTAGCATGATGGTCGCTGTGTACGGCATGCCCGTGCTGGCACTTGTGGACGCGAGTCACGTGTCATTTCAGCTATACAAAAACGGGGTGTACAGTGAGCCCCTGTGTTCCGGTGATCACTTGAACCACGCCCTGCAGGTGGTTGGGTACGGCAGTGAGAACGGACATGACTACTGGATCTGTAAAAACAGCTGGGGTAAAATATTCTTTCATAAAATATTTTATTATGATTTTTATCTCTTTACTATCATCATCATCATCATCATCTTCGTCGTTGGCGTCGGCGGCGTCCTCATCATGATATGTATTATTATTCGTCATCATTAGTTTTTACCTCCACTTCACAAAATGAATTTGGCTATTTAGAAATTACGCTCGTCACGTCCAGCCACGTCCTAACATATTCCGTCACGTCACATCCTTCATACGTTTAGTAACATGTGTTGATAATGCTTTCTCTCCTGGAATAATAACTTATCATGAAAAGACAATCATCAAACAAGTGCAGATAACTGTGTCAATTATTTGGAGGGAATTGTAGCCCTCCTTCTGTGTCAAAGCGTTGTGGGGGGTATTATTCATTTATAGTGATATTTCTAGGTATTATTATCATCATCATTTATATGAAAGTTGTTTACAAACCGTCATTTACCAGAAAAGATTAGTGAAAGAATGACTTTCATAGACTTAAATGAGATATGATTTTTTATAATTTACTGTATAATTTGAGAGGAAATCAATACACATGTTAATACATATAAAGAAAACGAAAATAAAGACTAAATAAAGGTATACCGGACGTTGCCTCGGCTTTGGATAAAAAAATGAAAGATCTTTGAATTTGAAGACAGTAATGTTATCAGATTTATAAAGAATTTTTTTTTTATATGTTGAATGTTTACAGGGTCCATTTGGGGAATGGAGGGGTACATCTTGATCGCCCGAAACAAAAACAACATGTGTGGGATCGCCAGCATGTCAAGCTACCCCGTGTAGGGCCCCTTTATGGGAATCAAAGTACAGATGGCACTGGGCTGAATTCTGTGATCTGCCGAAGTGTCTGTTCTTTGGTTTTAATCGCGAAAGATCTTTGATTGAAAAGTAATGTTATCAGATTTTATTATTTTGTTTATTTTCCATGCACACATTTCACTGGATAATCATTACCTGTTGTTTTTTTTTTCTGTCGATTTTTCCCCAATGTTGTTTTTACTACCTCAAACATAGTTCATATCAATTCTAGATATTCCGCAATATTCTAGGGTAATATAAATAATGAATATATGAATTATTATCAAATTGACCCCTCAAGAAAAAATCTTGTTCTCCTGTCTATCAACTGTGTATAGAGAGTTTCGGTTACATATGAATATCTTCTTTCGTTTCATCTTGTCCGACGCATGATTTACAACTTATGTGTTTGTATAAAATGGCTGTAGCGGCGAATGACACTTGCCCAAGTCTGCATCACTTTTATTGACCATAACCCAAATCTTGGGAAAAGTACTCAGTACATAAGTCATCTAAATCAATCGACAACTTCCGGTCCGTAATATACGCTCCGACTATACTTCAGTGCACCCGAATACATCCGAGTACTGTGAACAAATCTTATAAAATTATACATGTAAGCCGTTTGCCAATGAGTGGTTTACTTTGCAAAACACGAGAAATTTCATTACTGTAGTCTTGTTCCAATCCTAAAGTGTATACACCACCATTGGTAACTTACTAAACTTGAGAACCCACTCAATATATTAAAATATATAATAAAAATAAAAAATAATGTGTAATTAAGTGTTTCTAGGAGAAAAACATTGTAAGCTTTGCTTTCGTTCACATCCTATCCCAATAATTTGAATTTTTGTATACTATGTTGTATTATATGATGGGAATATGTTTAAACTAATATATAAAAATATTAACAGAGTTGCAATTCCATACGACTAGAGAAGAAGTTCCATTATAAAGTTTTTATCAAATAACAAGCGTCCACCCTAAAATCATCAAGTGATCTGTGACTGATTGTAAATGGTAGCGGTATAGCTTTTAGATAAATCAAGGAATATATACTGGATCGCACAGACATTGAGTTGATAATAAATAGTCCCGTGTTGTTCGTGTAAGCGGTCAAGGAGATGGTTCCGACTTTTATTGACACTTTGATCTATACTTGCGGTTTAGTTCCGGGAAATGTAATTCATCAGGAAAGTGCTAACCCTACTTTTGTCAACCTCATTACATACTTGAACAAATTAGCTCTACCTTCTCGGGCTGATTATCATGTTCATGGTCTTTTGCTACAATTTTGGTTAAATCTGATTCATATTTATTGAATGTTTCGTGTAAATAAGATAAATTATTAAGTTAAATGGATATATTTTCATAGCTCTGGCATCTTGTAGTTTAAACATATTTATTTTAGATCGTTTGGGGAACAAGTTCTTTAGACTCATACTAATGCCTCTCGGCCGTTCATGCGTTGGATCAGCACTAAGCACCTGTGCTGAAAAGAGTTTAAGAACATATTTAGTCACAAGCGTGTAATACATACTCCATATAAATGCTTTTTGGTCGTGTCTCATATACAATATGAACAGGCATTTTATTCAGCTAAACCAAATAACGACAACACAATTAAATCTGCTGGAAGCGATCATTTAGGGAAAGAAGTGACCATAAAACCCAAGCTGGCTGCTGGAGGTCAAACATAAAAGGTTTCCCGTATCGTTTATTGGTGGCTTACAACATAATAAAATGCATTTGTAGGCTAAAAAGACAGGGGTGTACAAAATGAATAAAAAATAAATCCGGAAGAACAGAAAATATCATTACAAGACTGCGACATTGAACGATTTGTGAAGTGCTTTCTGTCTGTCGGCATATTGAAACTGAAATTGAAATGCCATGAGAGAGAATAGAAAATGAAGGGAAAACATTACATGTATGAATAAGATAGGTAGAAGAGGTATAAAATGACACATGTACTATCTTGCCATTAAGCGATTCTACTTCAGGCAGTTGGATTTTACTTGGTTATATTTATATAAAACAGACAGAAAAGAAAAGAATATAGTCCCTGAAAAAGGACGACATGGTGAATAAAATATGAAAACACCAGACTCTAATCAAACTAAAAAGTGAAACTTAAATTCTAAGTTAGATAACATTTCATTCCACAATTCCTGTTTTACGAAATATTAAAATATATGACCAAAGTGACACAACATATAGTATTACCTAAGATATTGCGAAGAAATGAACTATTTGTCTATTTTTTTTTATATTTTATTTAGGTAGGTGAATGATGATATTCACCCCAAAGTATTTTAGTATAACTTGGCGGTAAGTATAGCTGGTGGGTTTTTAGACCGATCAGTGCACATGTAATTTATTGTCTAAGTGACGTGTTAGTTTGCAAATAGATATAAGCAATCGATTAACGCTTAGTAGTTTAACTGTTTCATGTTGTTCTGTATTTTTTTTTTCCAAAGCATAATCATAAAATATTTTTTCGTATATCAAATTTTCTTTATCACGATCAACATAAACCCAGTACTGTAAAATAATTAGATTTCGATTGTATTAAATTTCGATAATTATCTATGAAATGCAGTCTCGTGGGTACATTTTTTCGTGGAGTTATGGTCTTGGAAACACGGTGTCTATTAAGAACTATTTTCGTTGGAGTTAATATTCTGGATAAAACCCTTAAAAAAATCAACAAAAATCCATGCCTCGCGAACATTACTGATTATACAGTATGTGTTACGAAGTTTGAAGGACTAGTTAAACACTCTGGACGGTATTTTACTCACAAAGTTTAATAGACACATCATTTAGAAACGTAGAACATATAAATATGACATAAATGATAAAAATGTATAAAAATAAGATTCTGAAGAAGAAGAAAGATCTAGTCGCACGAGACTGAAATCAATTTACCTTGTATAGTCTTTCGAGTAATTTTTACAATGACCGTTAACAAGACATCATTTGAACATGAAATATTTAATTTTTAGTCACAACATATGCCTGGTTATTCTTATTATTAGCGTAGAAAACATCGTAGTCGACCACAGATATTGCGAGATTTAGAATGTAATTCTACCTTATACGTTGCAATTGCCGATCTTTTAGCAATATGTTGCCGATCTAGATGTATATCCTGTTCGTGCGTTTACATACATAGAGAATTCCAGGAATGCAGTTTGTTCAGAGGAATAGAGTGTTTCAATTATCTGCATTTGTAAATATTGTAAGCAAAGACCTAAACCAACAAATCACTACTCAAATAAGCGTGTGAAAGAAATCTCGTCTACCCTCGACACGACCGCGATATTGTGAGGCTTGTACTTTTGAATAAGGAAAGTAAGTACTGCACGGAGTTGTGTAAACTGATCGACAACTTACTGGCTATTTTTATCCATTAAAGTGTGATGCAACCGGGTAGCTTAGTCCGTAGAGCATTCGCCCTGTAAGCGAAATGTCCCGGGTTCGAGTGCTGCATATGTTTCTCATCCTGTGACATTTATATTAAATATATTCCCGAATGCATCAAAATATTCCTTTCAAACGTGTTTGATTCTATATATTGTTGTTTTGCTATCGCTTTGGAATGAACTCTAGCGCGCACCTCCAAGAATACGCGCCGAGAATATACGAAATTTCGCCGAGTAGCTTATCTCTTGCTTTAGGTCTTTGCATTAATGAACTCATTTTGACAGATTTTCCTTGAACAACTAGATCACTTTATGGCTTACGTGCTTTATTTGTTGTATTGATTAAAAAATTAAACTATATATAAACTAATAAATTTGATGATTTGTAATTAGACCCTAGACGACAAACATTTAGAAAATCATCCCCATTAGCAAATATATGTACACAAAACGATTTACAAACATTTCATGATTGGACCATTCCCACGTGAAACTGATAACACAAATGTATCTACAGAACACCTTTATCTCTCAACATAAAATGTTTGTTTGATGGGTTTAACGTCCCATCGACAGTATTTTGGTCATTTAAAGACAAAGTCTACTTGAGACAGATAAAGTGCCTTAAAATAGCAGTATCATGCCGTAGACATGTAGCATTATAACACACCCAGTGACATTATCCTGACACCGAACCAATCAGTCCTCGAACTACCCTTATATACCTCCAGGCAAGGGAGCTCTTTTACGACCTTCACCTATAAGAGGGTTTCCAAATTGGCTTGATATCATTATGATGCTATTAGACGTGGTACATTACCATATGTCTATGGTATGACATTTTGAATCAAGCAGTTGGGGTATCTTGAATTGTTTATTTTGTTTCATCTCTGAAATTCATGCATTAGGTTTTTATTATTTTTTATTTATTTTTTTTCAATCATGGAACATGCAACTGTTGTTTATCTACTTGCCACATTATTATTGATCGTAAATGACTAATTTTCATTAACAGGGTTAATAGAATTCTAGATAGACTTAAATGCCGTATGTTTTATTAGTCAGGGAATGGATGTGTCACATTTTTAACAATAAATTTATGAATTAACTATACTTTACATAAAAATACAAACAGAAAACAGAGACAAGGATAATCATAATTTCAGCAACATACAAGGCACTCAAGAGGCCTTCATTGGCTGAGTGCTTATAGTTGCTGTCTTACTGTTGCTTAGACACTCAGTGCCATGACTTGTGGTAACTCTGCTGATCTATCTCGGTGAACTCAAAGCCTAAAGTAATGATACATGTATTGTTAATAATACAAATGTATTTTGTTTTCAAAATGTAACTGAAATGAGATCAGGCTACAAATTCTACCAACATTAGGTACGGCCCTTCCCCTACAAATGAAGTCAACATTTACAAAACCATTTATTACTATAGTATATTATACCCAAGTATTGCACCATTCAGGTATAGCATTTGTTAAGTTGGTAATGAAGTGGACATCATGGATTTCACAAAGCATACAGAGAAAAGGGACTAAAGGTTTTGAAATAAATTCTATAAGCATGTTTATCACTGAACAGAATAGGGCTATTCTAAAATAAAAATGGAGAAAAATTAACAACTAGATAAAAAGTAAATACTCTTAACAACATATTACGTTCATTTAAAAAATCAGATGGAAAAGAAAACAAAGAAATACAGACTTCAAGCTCTTAATGCTCCCTTTAAATGAAAGTTCTTTGTTTCCTACCAAAACAATTCAGTGTTATGTGGATAACGTACTTTAATTTCACTGTAAAGAATATAATTATCATATTCACTACAATTAATGAGAAAATGTTCCTATAAATAATGTACATATATCATTATCTCAATCTCCCACTATGGACTCCTTCGAACAGTAAATTAATAGCTGGACATCACTTATTTCTGTTAAAGTAAAAAAACAAAAAAAACTAGAACCGCAAGCGGTATCTTGGTTTTCGCTTTTAACCTAATCAACTTGAACACTTTATTTCAACTCAGCCACAATTTTTAATATGAAACAGAACGCAAAGGTTATTTGAAGACCTACTCTCATTTGCACAGTTTTTTTTTTTTTTTTTTTTTTTGAATGTTAGAACATTCAAACTCCTCTAGCGCAAATATTTCCCCATACCCTATCATCACATCACATCACATTCTGTGGTGCTGTCAACAAGGAACAAAATGCTGAAAACCGCATTTCAATTAGACTTTAACGTTTTGAGTTATACGCAAAAGAGTGATTTTAAGCAAAGCACCCTCTAGCGGCAAAATGAGAAAAAAAATGATAAAAATTTTACAATTAGGTACCTAGAAATGCAGCAAATAGTTCAAACAAGTATATAAGTCGCACTAATCGAACATTCTTTTTCTTATATATCACAATTTTAAGCATAAAAACTGAATAACAATTATTCCAAAAAAGGATCAAACTTTGGATTGCCATAAAATGAAAAGATCAAGTCCGATCTTCAAAAACTAAACATTATACGAAAGAACTATTTAGAACTAAAACTTTTGTTCATATACTCTCAATGAAATATTTTTAGATTTGGAGCACTTTGGGGCCGACTAAAAACACAATTATCGTAATATGACCTTGACCTTTTCAATGTTTTTTAACTTTTTAATTGTGAGGCCCTTTCAAACATAACAATACATATCGTGTGAAAATTTCATGAAGAATGAACAGAAAATAAAGTCAGGAGCGACAAAAAAACATGTTTTTGAAATTTTAATTTTTCCTAAAATTTAATGAAGTTTGACCTTTTTCTAGAGGACAAACCATGCATTTCTTAAATTCGCCACCCCATATATTTTGTGCGTATATGTCTTGCAAATCATTTGCAGCAAACAGAATTCTTCTATCTGATTTCTAACAAAAATGGATAGGTTTTTCGTAGACCTACCCTCATTTGCAGTGTTTTTACGAGATTCGAACTTTCAACCTTCTGTTACTAGCTCAAAAAGTTTCAGCCACTCATACCTAGAAACTATCATATTTTATTAGGTTATCAACAAGGAACATAATTCAATTAACCGCATTTGGATCAGGCTTCAACTTTTTGAGTTATAAGCAAAAGAATGATTTCAAGAAAAGCGCCCCCTAGCGGCAAAATGAGATAGAAAATTGATTAAAATTTTACTGTTTGGTACCTAGCAAAGCAGCAAATAGTTCAATCAAGTATACTAGTCACACAAGTCAAACTTTTTATTCTTGTGTATCAGAATTTGAAGCATAAAACCTGATTTACAATTATTCCAAAAAAGGATCAAATTTTGGACTGCCGTATAATGACCAAATCAAGTCCGATCTTCAAAAACTAAACATCAATGGAAAGAGCTCTTTAAGAACTAAAACTTTTGTTCATATACTCTCAATGAAATATTTTTAGTTTTGGAGCTATTTGTGGCCGAATAAAAACACAATAATCGTAATATGACCTTGACCTTTTCAAATTTCTTTTAATTTTTTTTATTGTAAGGCCCTTTCAAACATAACAATACATATTGTGTGAAAATATCATGAAGAATGAACAGAAAATAAAGTCAGGAGCGACAAAAACATGTTTTTGAAATTTTAATTTTTCCTAAAATTTAGTGAAGTTTGACCTTTTCTAGAGGACAAACCACGCATTTCCTAAATTCGCCACCCCATATATTTTGTGCGTATATGTCTTGCAAATCGTATGCAGCAAACAGAATTCTTCTATCTGATCTCTAACAAAAGTGGGTAGGTTTTTCGTAGACCTACCCTCATTATTTCACTTTTTTCCAAGGTTCGAACATTCAACCTCTCCTAGGACAATTTTTTTCCCGCACTCGATGATGAGATTTCCATCATATTTGATTGGGCTGTCAACGAGGAACATTATGTAAAAATCCGCATCTAAATCAGGTTTCAAATTTTTGAGTTATTAGCAAAACAGTGATTACATGCATTGCGCCCCCTAGTGGCTAAATCAGAAACAAAAGTGAAAAGTTTGACCATTTAGGCACATGTTCAGATAAAGATGACTCAATGCCCAAAATTTCATAGCTGTAGCTTTTTTCATCTGGCCGCTAGGCTGGACACAAAAATGGGTGGAATTGGAAAAATAATAAAAATAAAAAAAAAACAAATCAACAGAAGAAGAACAATAGGTTTTCGCCCTGCAGAGGCGAAAACCTAACAAAGAAAACTATTAACAACAACGACACATTCAATAGTATTACCAAATAAGATAATTAAAAAAAAACCATTCAGAATAATGATAATAATAATCATAGTAACAAACTATGAAAAGGTTTGGTTTGTTGGTAATAAATTTGTAAGAAAGAATATTAGACTAGTCACTAGAAGTGTCCAAAGTTGCTATAATCATTAAAATGTGTATAACATTTAATGAGTATACCTACATACTTATGCTGCAATTTTTGCTTGCTTGCAGTTTTAGATGAATGTTAGGATGGCTTTTAAAATTAGGTTTTCCTATTCCTGCTTTTATTTAAGCTCAAAAATAGAAATGGAACTATTCATATCCTTGGTAACTAAAAGTCTCTTATTCCTTGTATCAAAACAGACAGAGACAGGACTGTTGGACTGTTGCAGTAGAACCCCTAGCATCTGCCCGTCCTCTGACAGTTGTATAACATTGTGTGATTGATACCCACAGACAAACACACTACCACGGTCATCAGTACATACACCATGTGCATTTTGCAGTTGACTGTCATTGTAAGTAAAGAGATGTTTACCATTTCTATCCACACACACCAGGCCTTTAGCATTGTTTGAAACGTAAACCCTCTGTCCGTCGGAACTTACCGCAACATGGTCAGTACCACTGAATACACTCGCCTGACCTGGTGTGCTGGTTCCCAGGGTTCTGAGTATGTTTCCAGCTGTGTCATACACATATACTTGATTACGATTGTCTGACACAAACAGTTCCCCCTGGCTGAAGGCTAGACCTCTACAGTTGTGTTGCAGTTTCACTGACCTGGTCAAGGCCATCTTTCTTCCAAAGGAGACAAACTGGATGGTTTGATTGGTCAGACTAACAGCAGCCTCCTTGACCCCTGTCAGACAAACAGCATATGGTGGACATGGAACTGGACACTGGTTAGTTATCCTGTTACAGGAGCTATCAAGATGGACAATCTTCTTGTGGATCATGTCTGTCAGAAGGAAGGAATCATCTGAAAGCTGACAGGAACCTGCTATTAGGCATGTTGTTTCATCCTGACACACTGTCACAGTCTTCTGTCCCTTAACTATGTAGAGGGAGGGTTCTGTGTTCTGGTCAATGACTGATCCCAGTGATGTGAACTTCTTCAGGCTCTTCTCAATTTCTTTGTTCATCTCATACTCCAGCTGGATAGACTCACTCCATGTTGTAAAATCAGCATGGTGCTTTTTTGATTCTGTCATTCCAGCTTGAACTTTCTTCATTATTACAAACATCTGTGAGTCATTTTTCAGTTTCTCAAAGATATCAATTTGATTTGAACTTTGTTCAAATTCTTTTTGGAATTTTTGGATTTTTTGCATATATTCTTCAAGCCGAGTCTTTAAAATGTGATATTTTTCATTTATTTCTTTTTTGGACTCTCCAACCATCTTATCAACTATTGCTCTCAGCATCTGACCATGGTTCTCAATGGTTTCTAGGATAACATTTCTCTCATCACCCAATTTCTTTAAGTTGGCCTTTCCAGACTTCTCATCCTTCTTCAGAGTTGTAAGACCTGTGTTCAGTTCTGCTTTAACTGCTTCTAATGTAGATTGGCTGAGTAGGTTTTGTGTCTCAGATGGTATGAACAGAACAGACGTGCAGGTCCTGCAAAATAAGATCCAACTTAATTGACTGACTGATCTAAACATCAACCGCGAACCTCAAACAAATCAGTACATTTCAGATCCATAACAATACACTCCATCATAAGGAGAAAACTAGTTCAGTGAAGCTTCATTATGATGGTATATTTTTGGCCCAAGTAAAGAAAATGTATACAAATATCACATCCTATGGAGGGTAATAGGACATAGTATCAACCAGAGATGTGTAATGTCCCTACAGAGAAATTTGCCTAAATGGACATTACCATATCGAGGGTGGACAGTATGTGCTATCGCCCTCTTTGAGATGTTATATTTATTTTTATTATACAAAACATCACAATCAAGTAATTTAAACTGTAATAGTTTTAGAATGTGAGGGTCGAGTCAAGTGATGTATTATAAAATTATATATTGAACCGTATTTTTACTTTGTGAAGATGCACCTAAGTTAATAAACAAGTAATGAAATAAGAGTTTTAAATATAGTCTAATGTTATACTGTGATTCCACTTTATTTTAGCACATTATAATAGATCTTCACATTAATTGAATCCCACTATAACTGTTAACAATATGTTTAAAGCAGCTTTTTCACAGATGATGGGTAAAAAAAATCAAGAGGGCCAAGATGGCCCTGTGTCGCTCACCTGAGTAAGATTGCTGTGTTAGGCATGATGATAAAATGTGGCATCTACAGTGTTTTTTTTAACATTTGACTAAGTGACCTAGATTTTGATCCTACCTGAATTTGCACTCATCTGGGAATTCATGCAGTCATCATTCCTATCAAGTTTAATGAAGACTGGACAAAAATTTAGGCCTCTTGAGTGTTCACACGATTTTCTAAAATTTGCCCTGGTGACCTACTTTTTGACCCCATATGGCCCATTTTTTAATTCATAAGAGATTTATGTAAACTAACATTCTGACCAAGTTACATTAAGGTTAGGCTATTTGGCCACAACTGTGGCCTCTAGAGTGTTCACAAGTTTTGTTTTGAATATTTGACCTGGTGACCTAGTGGCCTCTAGAGTGTTCGCAAGCAATTGCTGACGACGGACAAAAGGCGGTCACAAATGCTCACCCTGAGCACAAGTGCTCAGGTGAGCTAAAAAAAATAATTTCTACTCTCCCTCGTTAATGTTGTTAAAGTCTTTGTTTCCTGATAAATAAACACGTGTAGGTCACATGGAACGGTTTCGTAAAAACAACTTCGGCGAAATTGGTTAGATATAGAATACGGTATCCCCGTAGCAGGTGCTTGTGGTACTACGTGACACGTTCTGCAACATGGCGTCTTCACCAGTTCAGGGTAGCGATTTCTTAAGTACTGCCTATGATGTTAGCACATGTCAATGTGCGAAGAGTGAATGCGACAAGCCAAGTGACGGCAAGTGAAAATAGAAAATCCTTATACAAGCTTTATAATTATGAATATACTTTTAAAACCGTCTGTGAAGATATTGCCTATGATGGAGAAACCACCCATTTTTTTTTAAATAATCACGGATAGTTGTATTTGGTGACCATACGTCTGCAGATGGGTATTGATATACGTAATACACACACATCGTCAAAATTCAAATTCTTAGTCAGTGACTATCTGTGAATGAGCTGCTTTAAATCATGAACACAAATCTTACACTTACTATTTGTTGTCCTATATCTACAAAACAATAGTGGTATCTAGATGTAGACCCAAAATACAGATTATAAGGTCAATGTTTTGTGACCTGTCACAGGTAACATATTTGTGAGATGTATGGTTTGGTATTAGCTTTAAAAGAAACATTGACTTACCTGTGTTGCATGGATACACAGGTGTTACAGACCACTGTGTCATGGTCTTTACAATACATCTGGAGCAGCTCATTCTCATGGCGACCACATCGTTCTGTGGGCAGGAGTACGGCTGGTTTGGCCTTTAACTCTTCTAATCCAAGTTGGTTGTGGTTGGTGAATATTTCATTGTGGTGTGACAAACAGTTGCTACAGAAGAATGTATTGCATGTCTTACACAACTTCACCGCTCTTCTACTCTTGTTTTTAGCATCGCAGGGAGTACAGACAAAGTCCAAAACTTCATCTGAATGTTTTTCTTCTACACGCCCACCGGTAGCCATATTGTAATGAAGGCTAGATTTATGTGCATTTGTAGTGAATATGTAACCTAGATATGGTTTTCAGAAAATGATCACCTGTACTTCCAGCAATTGATATTACAATCTATAAATAGAGACTGTGACGTCACTAGCTAGCACTAGTCATTCAGACCGGTGTTGACACGTACATTGATTGATATTACATAATGGGTTAAATTCAAGTCTAAGATTAGCTTTATAAAAATCTATCCACCCACCAAAACGAAAGTCTTTGAAGAGTCTTCTTCAAAACAAGTTGAATAATAATATATACATGTACACAGATTAGATAAGCAGAAATTTGGCCCAGTATCATTGATCTATAATGAAACTTAAACCCCCACTTCACAAGAAGTTAGGGCTGTTTGTCATATCAAGTCCTACATTTCCGTCCTGGTCTCCAGCAAATCAAAAAGAGGGTCAGTAGGTCGGGATTTTATTTATTTGTTTAAATGAAACGAGAGGTAAACAAGGGAAATATTTTTTAAAGGCGGAAAGGTAAAAAAGCTTCAGTCGTTAAAAAAGAGGGTCGGTCGGGAGACCAGAAACGGAACTTTTTTTTTGGCCTCAAGTCACATTAAGACAATTTGAGATGTTGGGGGTATTAATCACCTGTAGTGATAGTTCTAGTTTCAAGTGTATCATTCATTAGCTTATGACTGATTAAATGATAATTTTAATTTAATATATTTATTTAAATTAAAATCAATGTTTTATAACCTATGGTTAAGGAATGGTCAATATATTCAAACAATAAAACAAACAAGATATACATGTACATATGAATAAACAACAACAACAACAACAACAACAGCATAACTTTTGAAGCTTGAGGTATGCAGTTCTGTATGACATATTAAATATAAAACAATACCTCTTCAATCTGTATAATCTGCCATTTTGGTATTTTTCAAGTCCTACCAAGGCGCAAAGTACTGGTCCATCCAAGGAAGCATCAAGACCTACGTTTAAGTTTGTAAGAACATGTTTCTTTATTGTTGTTGTAAATAAGTTTGATAATATCATCCGGTCCATCGATAAGGGGGGGGGGGGGGGGGGGGCAAATATTTGATTAGGCAGGTTTGTTACTCATTAAATCCATTTTATACACGGATGACAAACTTCTCACTGTAGTGGAGACATTGGTGAAGGTTACCTATTATCACTTTCACATTTAAATGAGATTCGTTCTGTTGGTGTAATTAGGGTATTTCTAGAAAAGTAAAAGGCAATATGAAAAGGTAAATTTTGCTCTTGCGATCATAGTTAGAAATTACCTTTTAAACAATTTAGAATTGCTTTTTATTTCGTAGTGCTTGTTCATACAGTTAAGACAGTAGGATATTTTAAGAAATCATTCCTTTTACTCCTTGTTTTTTTTTGTATCTGAGAGCACAAATGATTTTAAAACTTGTATGATCATTGATGAAATGAAAAGAATATAACAGTTTTTAGATGCAAATTATACCTATTAATCTTCTTTTTTTCTTCTTTTTTTCCCCCATTTATTTCCAAATCTATGGCAAGGATCTTTTTATGAACAACATTATATTTATTCAGTCATTTTTGTCATTCAATATTTTTAACAAACATTAGCCCCTAAATTGTTTATAATACTGAAACATTCAAAGACTTCAGATAGTATTCTTACTTTTCTCATTTATGATTTAACTATCTAAACTCTTAATGTTTCAGTCCATTCATTTGTTATAAGGAACTGATCAAAAATATTCTTGTTATGGAATTTTTAAACTCTTCTACATGTGATTGAATGTGACTATTTTCTCAAGTTGCTTTTAATTATACCTTTAAATGTGGACCACAGACTCCCAACGTCGCATTTGCATGAACAATACCGTGTAATAGATAGATATTAACAGGGACAAACCTTGTCGAGCGCCAATAATTATTGTTTTGCTGTAAAATGAAATGCTGTGACAGTTACTGTTAGTGTCTTTATCGAATTAACACAAATTTATTGTTCCGGTATTTTCACCAATATTTGGGTACTGATTTTGTTTGGGTGTTAAAAATTGTGAAATTGACACATTTTTTTAAAACATGACTTTTCTTTATGTTTGTTGGGTTTAACGTCCCACCGACAGTATTTCAGTCATTTGGAGACGATGCCTACTTGAGACAGATATAGTGCTGCCACACTGCAATATCACGCCGTAGACATGTGGCATGATACCACACCCAGTCACATTTTCCTTACACCAGGCAAACTACCCTTATATGCTGAGCGCCAAGCAAGGGTGCTATAACAGTACCATTTTTTTTACGACTTTGGTATGTCGCGGCCTGGGATCGAACCCACGACCTCCCGCTCCCGAGGCGGTTTTCTTTATGTAGATATGCATGTATTTGAAAATTACAAAATCTTAAAAGTCTGATAAGAACTGATAGATTGGCTAGTGATTTTATAAATAAAAACAATATACAATACACTATGAAATGATTTTATTTTTTTTATTTCATGATGATTAATTCTAAATGTGGCATACTTTACAATTCGCTTTTTATTCAGTTTCAAAACAGAAATAAAAAAAGAATATAAGGGTGTAGGCTATACCTCACTGAGGACCTTATCCAAATGTTTAAATAATACTGTATTCAAGATTTTTTAAACAAATTATTCATAAAAATATTCTTGTGTTTGAGTGTCTGGTCAAGCAAATAAATTCATTTCATGGTGTTGGGATCAGCAATTTGATACTAAAATTATTACGTCTTTAAAACTTTTAAAGTTATGAAGATTTATTTCTAGCCTTCACTAAGTAAGATGTATTTTTAAAAAAGTGTGTGTCGTTAATTCTAATTATGACTTTATTCAGATGAAATGGTCGTTTGAATATAATGTCTAATGATTCTCATTATAACTTAAATAAATTCAAATGTTAGGATGAATATATCGTATATCTTTATAAACCTTTATTTTGGGGTTTGTCTCGGTCCTGACAGGTACATTATTTTACACAGTTCAGAGTGGGTAAGACATATTTTTTCTATATTTTACTTTTTTCACGTGATTGAATGATTAATATACTTGACTTACAGGTCCGTTGGGCCGGGTATTCATATTAAATACAGTTTAACTTATATATGTATTTCTTTCATTTTATGTTGTAAAACACAAGTCACGATAATAAAAGAACGATAATCCTATATTATCTTATTTGAAAGATATTGAATACACTTTCATCTGATGAGCTTCTAATTGCTTGTTCATATAGTCTGGCTCCATAATGCTCCTGCCAAAAGGCTACTTACTCCACCCACATGGGTTAATAGATATCAGAAATATCAAATTATATAGTGTACTCATTATTACTTATTTACGAGTTTTAGAAGGAAATTATCTCTTTTACTGCCTGTGGTTGTTGTTATAATGGATGTGTTTATATATAAATGTATCATATTCTTTCATTTAGATTTTAAGAAAATGAGACAATTTGGTAATTTGTTTAGGCCTCAACAAAATTTAAATGATGTTGAGTTATTTGTAATAAGGTACTATTTTGAGTAATTTATGAAATAACTTTATCAAGAACCACCTGAAATTACTTGAAGTCACCCTTTGGCTTTTTATTTTACAGAGATAAGTATACCTTATCCATTATTTAAGGCAGGTCAATGTCAGGTCAAAGGCGAACACTCATGTACTGTCGTATATTTGTCATCCAGCCTAATATTGTTTCTTCTTATTATGTTTACTGATGTCTGAACTCTAATCTTTAGCATTTGGAAGTGCTATTATACATGTGACATTTTGTTACCAGTTTTACACAGTCGATAGATGTTTCCTGGAAATCATCCGAAGATGATAAAACTTAAATTTTAATGTATACGGTTATATAAAAAGAATCATATTTTATTGTTACTGAGAAACTGTACTTTCTTCTATACCTTTTTCCCCAATAAAAGTAGCATAAACACAAATGTTTTTATCTTGCGTTGATCTGTTTCTCTGTAATAGAAGTATTACAGGACTTCATAGCATCAGACAGCCTGAACGATGCTTAAGTTGCATTCAGTAATGCATATTCAGCCTGATGAAATATCTGACTCCTAATGGGATACATAATGGTGTCAGTAAAACTGTTTCATGATCCGCTGTGAGCTGGATTGTCACCTTACACATGTTCAGTTGGTCTCGAACCCTCAGTGCATGAATGATTTTTCTTTTTGCTGGACAGGGAAGAGGCCTTATACTAAATCTACCGATACCTGGTAGATAGTCATTACTAATTATGGAGTCCCGGCCTGATCACTCGGATTGATCGTGCGAGGATTCTCAACAGTTCGCTTCCGTCAGGCTGGTGGTTCCAGTAAGGTGCCACTTAACGCTACACCTGTAATTAGCTTTGGCGTCGCTTTTTAACGAAAATATTGAATTTGGAGTAATCTGTAAAGATCTTACCGAGGAACTTGTTTCACGTGTATAAGTGCCAAATAACGAGCAACTAAAAAGTAATAAGTTTTTTTCTTTCCGCAAAATGAGCTAGGGTATCGCATCCGGACCCCTTTGTATCCCACCACTTCTCTTCTGTTTGCTGTCTCTTAAAAATAATAATAAAAAAAATAATAACCCCCCCCCCCACACACACACAAAAGCAATAAATAAATAAATAAATGAATAAAACGGGACCCACTCATGGGTTATCCTTGACCGCAAGGTCTAAATATGGCCATAATAATCAGTAAATGATTGCTAGCCATTCTTATAAAGAAAGATACATTAAGCAAAGTAAATTTCAACAAACTCAGCAATAATAACCATAAAATGTAAAATGTACAGAACCGTCTATATTTGCAGAAATCGCACAACCATTTTATTCGCTGATGGCATACGCTAAAAAATCTCACTACACTCTCAAATTAAACAGTTTCTATTTATCTCGTGACTTGTCATCTGTCACATGGTTGTAATATGATACAGTGTCTTTATCACGTGAGATTGATAAACTAGTATGTAAACAAGCACATTTTCAATTCATTTGTCTCGATATTTAACCACACGACACCACCTTTCTTTATACTAAATTTTTAATAGTTCATAAATAACAGAATGAAAATACTGATCGCTTTATTTTCGTGTGTATGTATTTTGTCGTCTGGAGTAACCGGAAATGCGATTGATGAGTGGAAACTATGGAAACAAAGGTATAACAAGAGTTACAGCAATGAGATTGAGGAGGAAAAGCACAGGCGGTATGGATGTCATATTACGATATTGTAACGAGCCACAACAACAATCCAGAGAGGTCCTTCACCATGGAAATGAATCATTTAGCCGATAAGGTATGATGTAGTGAGTTAAAACTCAAAAGAATCAGTTTTCGTGATTGTGAATTTGTAGTCCAAAATTGATAGCGTTCTATTTTCAGCTTTGCGCTATCCCTACGGCAGAGGCGTGTCAACCAGTACTGATTTGATGGGACTAGTTAACTAAGGAAAGTTCCAAAGGAAAAATGAGGTTTTGCTTCGTTGAACTTATATGACTCTCTCTCTCTCTCTCTTATATTAAGAAAAATAATTTTGATTACAAGACAGTAAACAAAACTGCCTATATGCGATATCTTGCTTTATATCACACTCAGTCACATTAGTTATGTCATCGGATGAAACAGTCCTGGAAATTGAGTCACAATATCTTGGTACCGTGTCTGTTAACTGAATCAACCATTCCTAAAATCTTGGTACCGGGACATCCAGTTCTGTTAACTGAGTCAACCAGTCCTGAAAACTGGGTCAAACTATCTTGGTACAGGTGTAACAGTCAAGTTTTTCCCCAGTCAGTTTCTTCCCCGGGAAGAAACTGACTAGTCAGATTTTCCCCGGGGAAAAAACTTACCAGTCAGGTTTTTCCCCCACCCAGTCAGTTTTTACCCCCTCTTTTTTTAATTTTTTTTTAAGGTTTCTGAGGTGGGGAAATTCTGGACTAGTCAGTTTTTCCCCCCTGTCATGTTGATTGTGCGTGATGATGGAGAAAATTCTGGCCTAGTCAGTTTTTTCTCTACTATCCAATATATTACTTGTGTAAGTGGTGAAATTCTGGCCTAGTCAGTTTTTCCCCCCTATCGTAAAGATTTTGTGTGATTGTGGGGAAATTCTGGCCTGTCAGTTTTTTCCCCCTGCCATTTTTATTATGAATGAAGGTTGGGAAATTCTGGTCAAGTCAGTTTTCCCCCCTATCTTAAATATTGCTTGTGATTGTGGGGAAATTCTGGACCAGTCAGTTCCCCCCCCCCCGTCATTTAGATTGTGCGAGATGGTGGGGAAATTCTGGATCAGTCAGTTTTTTCCCCCTGTCATTTAGATTGTTCGTGATGGTGGGGAAATTCTGGACCAGTCAGTTCCCCCCCCATCCAATATATTGTGCGTGATGTTTGGGAAATTCTGGCCTAGTCAGTGTTTCCCCCACTGTCATTTGTATTGTATTGATGTTGGGGAAATTCTGGACCAGTCAGTCCCCCCCCCCCCCATCCAGTTTATTGTGCTTGATGGTGGGGAATTTCAAGCCTAGTCAGTCCCCCACCCCCCTGTCATTTAGATTGTGTTGATGATGGGAAAATTCTGGATAGGGTGGGGAATGGAACTGACTGGTCCAGAATTTTCCTGACTTCATGCTCAATCTACATGACAGGGGGGTAAAACTGACTGGTCAAGAATTTCCCCACCATCATGAACAATCTAAATGACTGGGGGAAAAAAACTGACTAGGCCAGAATTTTCCCGACTTCATGCCAATTACTGGAGGGGGGGGGGGGGGGGGAATGACTGGTCCAGAATTTCCCCACAATCACACGCAATATAAGACGAGGGAAAAACTGAATAGTCTAGAATTTCCCCACCTCTAAAACCTTAAAATTAGACCAGTCAGTTTTTTCCCCGGGGATGAAACTGACTAGGGGGGGGGGGGGGGGGGGGGGGGACAGCGGGAATCCAGTTCTGTTAACTGAGTCAACCAGTCCTGGAAATTAAGTCACAATATATTGGTACCGGCACAACCAGTTCTGTAGTTTGAATCGACCAGTCCCGGATATTTGAGCTGATGTACCAATTCTATTGATTTTGGTGCTAGTATATGTAGTGGTCGTGGCGCTTATTCTCGGCATAGCGGATATATAGGGTGCGAAGGAGGGTCTTGTTGTTTTGGATGTTTTCAGAAGAACATAAAAATGTTTGATGGAAATTTGTTGAATTTGAAATCCGCAGAGATTTCTGCCAATTTCTGTTGCGTTAAGGCCGGTCACAAAACTAATACAACGATGTTTATAACAATTGCAATTTCAGGTAATGAAAAAAACTCAGGTGATGGCGACCCATGCCAGTGAATACCGCCACAAATACGAAACTCTCCAGTTTGAACCCTCCAGTTGGGATTGGCGACAGAAAGGGGCGATAAGTCCTGTCAAAAATCAAG
>CM037793.1:6893406-6943406 GCA_021229015.1 Solen grandis | reverse complement strand
TTTCTAAGATGAAATTGGCTGAATGAAGCTAATGGCTAGAAATCATTTTCTGATTATTGTGGTCATATTTTAGACCTTACAGTAAAGGATTTTCCACCTGCTGAAGAGACTGTATAGGAAGAGGTAGTTTGGTACAAGGGAGTCCGGTTGCGATACCCTAGCTCATTTTGCGAATATACCCCCGGTTCATTTACGTGCCCGATGTATAGCACCGATACAAGGGAGATGAGTTCCTGGGTAGAACCAGTGCTGAGTTATCTGGGTCCCAAAGCAATCCCATTTTGCCGAGTGCAAGGAGATGGTGCATCTGGTACATCTGGTACCAATTTTATACGTCTTTGGTTTGACGCGGTCGCCGAAGGAAGGGCCCCGGCTGGGGTTCGAACCCAAGATCTCCCGAACGCAAATGGACACTCTACATGTCCCACTGAGCAATTGCGCCGCTGTATTGTACATGTTTCGGAGGCTGAGCCTTTGTTGTAATTGCATTTCTGTCCTTCAAATTGAAAGTTTCAAAGTTAAAAAATGTATGTTCATATTTCGGCAATTGATGAAGACAAAATTTAACCTGTCTATAGCGGCCGGGTAACTCTGAATACATGTGTCAAAGTGACCGCTGTATCCGGTCGGCTCCTTTTTGGTGGTCAATCAATATACAAATTGTCAATGCTGCTGGATTATATATGATGGCTGATAATACAGGTCTACAGTTAATAGCACAGCGGTGGTCAGATCACTGGTTTTGTAAACCATAAGTTTTGAGTTTGGCCCTCATTATGGCTTGCTAAAATACTTAAACCGGCGGTTCGAATCCCAGACGAGGCAATGTCCTTTGGTGACCGCGTCAAACCAAGGATATATCAAACTGGAACCAGATTCACAATTGCATGATACTTGGCACAATAATTGCTAAGGAACTCTGAGTAACAAGTGCTGGTTCTTCCATGGAACTTGTCTTTCGTTTATCTATGTTTTACTTTGACTCAGTAAACTAGACCAAGCTGTCTATTCGAAAAAAGACTAGATATCGCACCCGGACTTTTTGCATCCACGATCTTTTCTGCCAACTGCGAAATCAATAAAAATCAGGACCCACTGCAAATAAGTGTTTGGATTTTTGTATAATATCATTGACCGCATTGTTTAAATAAATATCTACATACGACTGCAAATTACCAGGTGAATCCAGGGGATTTTTTTTTATTTTCTCCTTTATTGTTTGGTCATATTCGAATGACTATAGTATAGGTTCCTTTTTTCGTCGCACTTTGATAATATTAAACTGTCGTAATACAATTATTTATTCTGTAGCAGTCTCAAATCCTCTTCTATTAAAATATGTTACGCAGTATATCGTCTGATCGTAAAGATTTTTGATAAATTTGTCTTTTGTGTTTCTAAAGAAAGTTTTCCATTACGTCTGTCAATAAAATGTAAAACAGAAACCGAGAAAGAAAATCGTGCATATTTTACGAGCTCGATTTGATGTCCTATTAAATCATATTTATTTTCCTTTTTCTTTTGCATCGGAATCCTCCCTCTGATGTCTGCATTACGTGATCATTTTGTGATCCGTTTGTCTCATTAATTTAAGAATACAACCGTAGTTACATAAATGTGTATTCAGTTCTTGTATCTTTGTAGACAGAAATACTAAGATTTGATTTGCTTGCCTTGATCATTCTTAAAAAAGCGATTATTTTCAGTCACTCCGAAAAACCGGTCCATGTATCTTAGTGGTTACTATATAAACTAACATTTAAGGGTTTAGTTTATGCAAAAAATAAACCTATTAATATGCATAGGAATTACATGGAACAACAGCATAGGATACGACAGTCGATGATATCTTTATTAAAGTCTAAGACAAGTACATGTATGTGCATAGTACTGCGTATACTTACGGCTGCGTAGGGCGCTATTAATGTGTCTGGTGATAAAATGAACGAATTAATGTACGGTCAGATATTTATATATATATACAATAAAAAGCTATTTTAATCAGACTTGTTACAAAACAATAAAAAATCTAAAGGCACAAATAACTGTAAAGTCATTATTTTTCGTTAACATTATATTTCGATGATTATGTACCTAAAGGAATTTCGTGGTTACATTTTTTCATGGATCAATGTTTTAAAATACGTGAGGTCTATATAAGAGACAATTGTTTATGGGGATTAATATTCGTGGATAAAATCCTCCACAAAATCGACGAAAATTAGTGTCCGATGAAAATTGATGATTTCACAGTACATAAAATCAGTCCTGTAATTCACTTTAGTTACTTGTGCGTTAATTATTGTTGTTATCAAAATAGTTAGAATTTTTGTTATGTAGAAAAGGTTTAAGTTTTCAGAACATTTTAAAATTTTACAAAACATATTGTTAAACAGAAGTTACATATAAAAGATTTTCCAAAAATATTCATGTATCAGATAATTGGATGCAAGTGTGTGATATGTTTCTGAAGGGTGTTAAGATATAAGGCCGTTTCTCGAATCGTTTGAGAATAACCGTAAAGATTTGTGTTCAGTAGATAATAATGATTATTCTTGAAATATAAACTTTATATTTCATAATGCATGTTTAATATATAAACTCTCTTCTAAAACAATTATTGTGTGTTTATTATTATTTTATTATTTTTGTTAAATCTGCTTATTCTCATTAGCACGAGAACTTTTTCTCTAGTACAATGAAAAGTAAATAGTTATCAGTACTATTAGAAAGTGCAATCCTTCTTACCAAAATAACAATAAATCACTTACATTGTATCTGGAAAATGAATACAAGATACATGCATTTTTCTCTCTAATATCTGACCCAAAAAAATCGAATATCGTCTGTGAAATATCTTTTTATAGACATAATTCTATCTTACGCTCTAAAATTCAATATTTTTTTCTTTAGTGCACGAGGAGCCTCGATGGACATATCGTCATGGTCGAAATAGTTCGCTCAAATTAGCATCAGTTCGTCTTGACTATTTTTCTTACGTCAGCGTTGCGATGTTGGGTCCGATGAAAGAAACATAACTGCGTCAGTAGCCATCGATTAAAACTTTAGATTTGACCATATACTTTACATCAGCCGTTTTTCTTTTACGTGAGGCAATTTCTTATTCTTTCAAATATGAAATCTCATGAAATGTAATGATATAGAACTGTTGGAATCATTTTATCAAATTCTCTTCAAATATATGTGCTGTTGTTGTGTTTTCATGTCTACTTTATATGTATAGCAACACCCAGCTAATTAAAATAAGGGAGGACCCCAAATGCACAGTGGAAGCATCGACCTACCGCAAGCCTTAAACAGATATGTGTATTTCGCCATTTTTAGACGTGATATTTTTCGATTTTACACAATTAAAAAATAAAACACGTTAAAATTGTTAAAAATAATTGTGTCAAATACCGGTATTTCTTTGTGTTTCGTACACATTTACGTGAATTTTCAAATCATCATTGGTTTATCTGTGTATCTTTTGGTAAAGTGTGATAATAAATGTCTTTATTTATCGCGGTTGATTTCTAAATAACAAATATTCAGCAATATTAACAATGAGCCAATGAGCCTATCAATATCGCAACATTTAATACTTGCATGTCTTGTAGCAGTCTTAACCATGAGAAAACGATATAGTACGTTTTTTGATGAGAAAGGAAGCACAGAACAATATATTGTAGGTGTCTTGTTAATAGATTGGAAGATGTATATATCTTTCATCTAATTTATCTGAAGTGAAAAAAACATTTGGTCTTATTTCAAATGATACCCAAGGCGTTCCGTCTTTAATAAAAAAGAAAATATATCGTTAAATTTTACACCATAGTCGCTTTAACTATGTATGTCCCTTTACTTCTTGTCCTTTCAAGAGCCAAAATGTAATTTCTTCTACTGTAAATCGAAAGTCGTCAAAATAGATTATCCTCCCTGACGTTGTTTTAACCGATTTTATCACCTGTCACAAGCGCGTATATTTCGTCAAAATAGATTATCCTCCCTGACGAGATTTTACGCAGAAAGTAGCAGGTCATTACCAGAATATGACAGAAAAGAGCTTTCTTCTAGCTGCATTTGCTAATCTTGTTGATATAAGGAAAATAGGTTAAACAGTTTCGTCTGAAAGGTATAATTCAATGATAGACATAATTTGACAATCCCCAGGGTACTAATTTTAGGTTTTGTCAAATATAGTCCAAATTTGATAAAGCTATGTTAAGTTCCGTGAGTTGTTTTTATATTTAGTGGGAATATGTTCTAGAAAAAAAATCACTACTTTAAATTTAGCACTCTGAGACGGATTAATGAATATTTACATGTGTGGATCTGTCATTTTTTCCCAAGACCTCTTCATAATGTTACATTATTTTGAATGTAAATAAATATGGCCAAATAAATCCGTTCCCAAATACAACTGGTAAGTGTAGAAAACGATGAAAAAATATGAAGAGAATATATCCTAATAACATTGCGAATTAGATTTACTATTCACACGTTTAGTTTTGTCCATTAAAATACTATGTAAAAATGTTATTTCAAATAAATGTATTTTGAATATAAAATCAGTGTTTTTGTAACAGAATAGGAACTTATTTTTCTAAGCTGCACTTGTTAACATGTACTAGAGATGTTTCTTGTGTTTTGTTAAGATATACGTTTTAGACTGTTTTGATGAAACATAAAAAGCTACGAACAAAAAATCGCTACACATGTATTTTAAAAGGAAACTCGTAAATAAAATATTGAAGAAGACGTAGAAAATGAAATACATCAAAATATCAGCAAAAAGTTATTTAAGTAAGTAAGAAAATACAATTATATAATACTGGAATTTCCTATAAATGAATTTCTTATTTCTTGCACATATTTTTCCAAATTAAAGTTAACATTATTTTGTTGAATATCATAATAAATTTAAGTTTTCCGGATGGTAATAATTTACGAACATATGCCCGTAATTCAAATAAAGCAGCTTGAACTAGAATGGCGTTATCCTAACATTACTGTTTTTATTGAATTCGGTGCCAAGGATTGCAAGTTCTAATTCTTCTGAAAACTAGCATTTCATACATTTGTCCCAAATGTTAGAAACCATGCGAAGCAAGTCAAAGAAAGCAAAATGCCTAAACCGTCAGCATTAAGCACTGTAAATATGTAATTTTCTTGGTGAGAACGTGTGTGCAACACCATTTTATTACATTTAGTGACCATCAATTATCGCGATCACAGATCCGCTTAACCCATTTACTAAATTTTCGAAAAAAAATCCAAAATCTTCCGGATGATGTCATCGACCTAAATTTTTTTTTATATACTATGTATCTTTTTAATACATTGCCATTCACTTTGGGTAGAATATGATTGCTATGTAATAATAAATGTTTAACTTCAAATCTAGTCTCTCTTATTCTTTGTATGTTGTCCAAAGTGACGATGAAATGACAGTCTGGTGATATGTAATGACTTTTTAAAAAGACATGTTATTATTCGTTAGTTCTATCGCCTGTTATATTCTGGCCTTTCTCATATGACGGAAGTTTTCTCCCAGCAACCATACCCTTCAATACTATAGCAACGACATGGTAGGCATAAAGATCTTATTATCCTGTGTAGTGTTACTTGTAATTTCTTTTTCATCTTAAGTGTTTATCAGTTATGTAATCTTCCCAGGCAAGTATACCAACCGAAGAAGAAAAACTATAACATCGCGCATGGAGTTATTTCACTAAAAAAGCAACATGTTATATTTTATTGCATTTGTTAATTCTGTGTTTTTGCAGGAACGTTTACTCCTCAGTTATGCAGTACTTCCTTTGACAGTTGTCGAGCTATAAATTGTGTTATCTAGATCATTAAACGTTCAGAAAGTGGCCATATATTTCAGGAAATGACAATATTTAATGTACATGATACAACGCGCTCTACAGACGTCTTTCCACGGCCAAAGCAACCTTTCATTGATGTGTTGTCGAGTCTTAGCTACAGAATGAATCAATAAACGCTCAGATCTATTTTCGAACATGAATTTCGTATGAAGATTAAAACATCAAATTAAAGCAGGTCGTTTCCAGATGTCCATAGATTAAAAAACTTGATTTAAACTGTATGTCTGTATTACGTCTATTAATACCCATCTTCAGAGACATTGTAACCTCATGGAACCATCCATGACTGTAAACAATGGACGGTTTCTCCATTACATCCTATATATTAATGATACAACTTATATCAATCTTTTTTTTTTCATTTGCAATCACATTCAATCTTCGCGCATGCGCTCACTTCACAGGCTTCACTTAAGCATTACCCGAAACTGGCATAAGGAACATGTCACGTGATACGGTAAGCACACACTTCAAGGTTACCTTATTATCTGTTTAACAGATTTACCCGAAGAAGCGTTCAACAAACATAAACGAGGTAGAGATTTTTTTTATTTCTACTGATCATCTGTTAACGAGCTGCATTGAATAAGCATGTATTGTTTGCATCTTTGAAGGCCAATAACCATTTAACTTGTAAACATAATGTTTAAATTAGGTTTAATTTACTTATTTACTTTTAATGAAAACAAAAACGTCTGATAATATATTCTAGATTGAAGATTCAACATAGCCCCTTTTACATAAAGTTCTCTTGATCAAAAGAACTTTTTTTTTCATAAGTGAAGGCTAAGAAGTAGGTTGTGTATAAAGACATTCACTAAAATACACAAAATTATTCAATAACTAATTGATATTTAACTACGTATCTAGAACATGATATAGTTCAGGGCTCAGATTTTTAAAGAAATGGAAACCAAATATGATTGACACAGTCTACTTGAAGTTTCATGCAAAGGTCGATATGTGATTCGTACATAAATATATAGTGTCAAAAAATTAAACACGATTATAATTTGTATTATAAACTACTCTTCTTGATGAAATTAACTTTACACATAGCTATATCAGTATGCCATCAAAAGATAGAAAAAAAACACATTTCATATAGTATTAAGGTATATTGCAGTATAAACTTTTACCCAATTTAAAAACGGCCGAAACCTTAGCTTAAAATTCCACGAAAATTTAACGTCGGCGATAATGTGTTGTAATCTGCATCGAAATATTTATATTCTGATCTATACCTTTTGATTCTAATAATGATTCTTGTTTGTGTAAGACAGAGATTGCCCTGATGCTCTGTTACAATTAAGTAAAGACGAGGAGTGACGGATGTTATTATTTTAGTTCCATTACCTTACCATGTGAGAGCCAGAAGCGCAAAAGAAAAGAAGTTTTAGAGCCATCGTCCCTATTGGGTTGGCTACGTCCTTAAATCAAACTCTTATAATAATATTATTATCTTTAACAATCCTGTCACCAGACCTGAAGCGACCAGATGCATTCCTCTTTCAGAAATGACTTTAAAGGTCCTTCTTTATGCCAGCATTTGGATTCCAGCATCTGAGCTATGTCTAAAAAAATAGTACGTACCTGATAATAACTTTTCTAGACATTATTAAAGAGACGCCCATCATTAAAATTGTTAAAGATGAGTGTATTAATTTTCCAGACGCGTATTCTTTAATGTGTACCTAAGTATAATAATCTCACAGTAAGTTAGAATTCAAATTGAAGAAAGATTATTTTTTCCAAAAACTTAGTTCAGCGACATATTGCGAAAATATTATCATTCCTGTATTGTTCATGTATCAATTATATTTTGTTTAATGAGCAGAAGATTGCAAAAAATACTCAAATTGAAATGATTAGCAGTTCAAGATGACAAACTACTAATATCGTTATTACATGAATTGAATGATACAATCGTAAAAAAACAATAATTGGATTAGGAAGTCTTAGAATTTTAAAAAATAAATTATAAAGAAAAATTAAATAGCGATGTACCAGTCCATTAATAGTCTTAAAGCACTGAACGTTACGTTAAACATGTAACATGTAGTATGTTCAAAAGGTCGATAATGCGATAATGTATAAAGTGTTTCTATTATCTCATTGGCTAATATTCGCAAATTATACAACTTAATATGAATCTTCATAATACATACGATTGTTACTTATCAAACATTTAAGGTTAAAATATCCGTATCACCAAAACAATTTCATTTTTTTTATTTCTTTCATTTTTATTCCTTTCTTGAAAACGTTGTGAAATTACTTTCACACATTTGAAATTAAAAAGAGTCCTTTGTTTAGTGAAACGGCCCCCTACGGACTCATTTCTTCAGAGCCATTAAGGTGGAAAAAAAAACTGAACAAATTGCAATGGCGGTCCACGTGGAATAAGAACACCATGTTTCGTTTCTAACTTACCCTTAAGGGGATATTTAAGCATTTTTGCCATCAAAATATGCCCGTTTATTTATTTACTTATTTTTTTGTCTATTTGAAAGAAATGCAAACATAATGTTATATAAATGGTGCCTTTATTGGAAATATTTGCCATTTGTGACGCGAAAGAGGCAGATAATTTGGATAAAGTCTAAAGGCTGCGTAGGGCGCTATTGATGTATCTGGTGATACAATGGATACATTAATGAATTGCTAAGTATCCGCTTCGATATATTTCTTAATAAGGTTATGTTTAACAAACTTTTTACATATAATCATAATTCCCATCATAAATACCATATAATCTGTTTCCCGTCATAATACCCCTTGTTACACGTCTGTGACTTGTTGGTGTCTATCAAAATATCTCTATCCCAGACTTTTGTCTGTATAGAAGTGATATGTATCGTCAAGGCATTTAAAGGAATTTCTTAAAGGGTGTCATTGAAACAATGCCTACTTACATGTAAACGATATACCATCAAAGATTATAATGTATCAGATAATGGAAAACCTATGTTATGTGCTATGGACCTTCGAAAAGAGCGGTGAATAAAGTTTTCTGACTGATACAAATCTGAAAAGCTCAGCAAAATTTTGACAGACTCTCCTCTTGAACTAATTTTCATATAAGCATATATGATGATTTTATTATTGAAATTTGGAGCAGAAATATTGTGTAATAATTTCATATTTTTATTCTTGTACTGTGTAACAAACCACTTATGATTCAAGTATTTTTCAGTGGATTCTGTATATATGTATAATTTCGCACAAAAGGCCTAGTAGAATTAATCTATATCATTATGTATATAAGCTAGGGAATTGTAGTAAATTATCTAAAGAAATTTTGTTTTCATAATTTCTTATTCATATTTAACATATCGTATTTCCATTGAATGATCTTTGATAAAGAAAAGGTTCTGCGCGTTTTATTCATTGCAAGATAAAAAAAGGAATTTAGCCCTCAAACGTTTGATCCTGATGAAAAAATAAAACACCATAATTCATGCCATTTTCCTCTCGCGTTAACCGCTATGATGTATTTATTGTGATTGCATTTTTCTGCCAGCCACTTATCCACTTAGTTATTTCGAACTTTCCTGAAAATTGTCACATATTCAGTAATTTTCAAATTATCCACCTAGGTATCTTAACAAGACAAAACTGTCTGTTAGTGCCACTACTGCCAATCACATATTAACATTTGTTAATGGATATCATGCTTTTTACCAAATAATTATGCGAAAAAATGTTTGCCATCCACATAATTTAACTGACTATCTTGAAAAAAGGCGAGATATTTTTGTCATGTTAAGATACCTTAGGAAGATAACACGATCGTTTTCTACTTGCCAGATACTAACTGAATATGTGACATTTTTTCAGAAAGGTTTCGACATAGATAGGCAAATAAGTGTCTGGCACAAATTTGCCACCATAAAGTGAAGATAATGTAACATCAGATAAATTATTCAAGACAAAGTTCTGTAACAAGTTATCGAAATCTGAGTTTTTGGTGGAGTAAATAAAATTGCCTCTTCTTCAAATAAACTACCAGTATTTTTGTTGTTGTTGTTGTTTTTTGTTTTGTTTGTTTTTTTGTTGTTTTTAGCTCATCTGAGCATGCTCAGGGTGAGCTTTTGGGATACTTGATTGTCCGTCTGCCGTCGTCCGTCGTCCGTCAATTATTTGATGTTTACACACTAGAGGCCACAATTTTGATCCAATCTTCCTCAAACTTGGTCAGAATGTTTGTCTTGATATCTTGAACCCTTTCGAAAATGGGTCAGGTTGGATCAAAAAGTAGGTCAGTAGGTCAAATCTTAGAAAAATCTTGTTTACACACTAGAGGCCACAATTTTGATCCAATCTTCCTCAAACTTGGTCAGAATGTTTGTCTTGGTGATATCTTGAACCCTTTAGAAAATGGGTCAGGTTGGATCAAAAAGTAGGTCAGTAGGTCAAATCTTAGAAAAATCTTGTTTACACACTAGAGGCTACAATTTTAATCCAATCTTCCTCAAACTTGGTCAGAATGTTTGTCATGATGATATCTCGAACCAGTTTGAAAATGGGTGGGGCTGGATAGAAATTTAGGTCAGTAGGTCAAATCTTAGAAAAATCTTGTTTATACTCTGAGGGCAACATTTTTGGTCCAATCATCCTCAAACTTTGGCAGAATGTTTGTCATGATGATATCTTTTGTGGATGGGGTCAGAAATTCCTGAACATTGTTTCACCTCATCATCTTAATTCTAAAGCAATCTGTTTTGTATAGGCAATGAATGATACTTTTCTCAGGTGAGCGATCTAGGGCCATCTTGGCCCTCTTGTTTTTCAATTATTTCGTATTGCATTTAAATATATGTGGAAGAAAGAGGTGTTTATTTGCTTTTAGTTTTATGGAAAACATTCTGTATTTTATAGGCCTTCCAAACTATATTTACTAATCATTCCCGTCTTTGAGATATATTTATAAACTAGAATGAAATAGACGATTTTCAAAATGTAGACGATTTTCAAAATGTATGTTACTTAATGTACGAGATTAATTTTCCCACATATGAAAAGTGACGTGAAATCATTATAATAATATATAGCAATAATAAAGTTTTATTGCTGGAATATTAATGATTCATTTAATTGGATTATGATTTCCACATTTTTTATACACGAGTGTTTGTATTTATGAATTTTCCATGAAATAGATTGAATACCGTCTGTAGAATACCGTGTTTTGAATTATATCAAGTTGCCAAAATCCTATGTCAGAATTAGTTGCAAGAGTATGCTATTGGACAAAAATCGACAAAGTTCTGCTATAAAATTGTCACTTTGTCTTGTTTACGTTTGGATGTTAGCTTTTATTTATGAATATTTATATGAACATTTTTAAGCACATATAAATTTTATTATATTACATATATCAACATAAATTCAAATCCAATCCACAGGTCAACCTTGTAACATTTATATACTTGAACATAAATAGAAACATGTGTCTGAATAAACTCGTATATACATAAAAGCTTTTTCCTGTCATAAAATTAAAATAGAATTCGAACTTAAGCAATTCAAATTTGTTTGTTTTCCGGCGTTAATGAATGAATGAATCAGTTTTTTAATCCTCATGACACTGTCACCCGAAAGATTAACAATGTTATTTTGTGGTTTCAGTCGTGTGTTGTTATCAGAGGTATAGAAAGGCAATTAAAAAGAAACGTGTTCCTGCTGATACCTCATGGCACTTATCTGCAATAATTATATAGAGTTGAATAGTGATTATCAAATGTATTGAAGATAAACATATTAAATAATATAAACAAAATGCAAAACTGTATGTGCTCACCAATATTCCCAACTATATTCGTTGTAACTCTTATTACTAGTGGTGGATATATATAAAATGGTATGAAAGTCAAAATGATGTTTTGATACATTTTTATTTTCCTAATTTTTCCAACGCGTTTCATTATGTCTGTCTAGAGAATATTAAATACACATCATACGTTTGGTTATTGCATGCGTTGGAAAAGTTGTAAGCATCATTATTTTTGTTTTTATGTTCGTTGTAATAAAATGGGCAATTGTTGTTATATGTTTTTATTAATTGTCTGATTATTTCGTTCAATCATTCATATTTAGTCCATACCCTTTAAGTGAGATGGTGTAAAACCTAAAAGGAGAATAAGTGTGATATATATCAATATATAATGTGAAATATAATATATCAATATATAAATCAAATATTTCTTCTTTAAAGTCACTTTGAATTATGCTTGCAATTGTAATTTCTGTATCTATCAAATGTCACATTGTTAAAATAGATCCCATTTTGTGGAAATTTGTCAAATTTGAATTATCATCTCGCAATTCCCTTAACACAAGAAACGGTATACCATAACTATTATATAGAAGAAAGCGCTGGACTAGAGCTGTTGTTGAGCTTATGATATACGGGAGATACGATCTAGACGTCGCGTGGGATAAATAATTCAGTGTTGGACATGATTCCACAATATCAATCTTCTTTACTTTAGTCACAGTCTCAGAAAATTCTATAAGTGGTATTTTTCTACCTCTACTCATTTCCTAGTAGAATTTTTAGTAGAAATCCATCTATTGTAAAGAAAAGTGACTACTCTGAAAATTACACGTCTGATTCTCAAGGATAGACTTATGAGAATTTGCATAGACCTCTCAATAGGATTTAAATTATTGTTTTTTGACTGTCTGTGTGATAATACATTATAAAGCTACAAGCAAAGGTAAATCTGATAGACAAATCCTGTCATAGTAGATATGAAAATATGATGCAGAATAATTTTAAGGAAAAGGAATTTATATATTGCAAATAGTAAGAGAAATATATTTCCAATAACTGTTGTTTTTTTGTAATTTATTTCCTTAAAAAAAACGATACATTATATCGAAAATCATGCAACCAAACCTTTGGAAGGCGCCCTTCTTCAGTAAGTGCCAACAGCTATATGACCAAAGGTTCTGGAATCGAATTGAATGGAACTGAATTCCTCGAAAATAAAAAAAAAAAACATACTTATTTGAATTTTCCTTGAAGATGTCTTAATATATCTTTTTTGGAAATATATAATGAAATGACTGGTACGAGAGGCTTGTAGCCGAGAATATGCCACATCGACGTTTAATCGAGAGCTGTAACTTGAATTGCACTTGGAATAAATGAAAACATAAAGACTAACTGATATCTTTATCCAGTCTTTTAATTTCACTTTGATTTGCCCAAATGCCATATAGATAAAATGTCACAGGTATAAAACAAATGATATACGAAATATTCAATGTATTGCCAAATAACACTTTTATGAGTAAAATAAACCACATTTTAATTTATGTTCACATATTCCGATTTTGACTTATAATAATTAGGTTTCTAATCTATTTTAACACGTTTAATCCACATAGCTTACTCCAACTACATTTGCTCTAACTATGGTAACGAACCACCTCCTTATATAGTGGCAAAAATAGCCGTTGAATAGACAAAGGTGGCCGTTTACGGCATTATAATTATATAACCGTTAACGGCATACAGCGTTGATAACTACTAGATAACGTATTTAACGAAATGACGTCATAAACAATACCGTTCACAACAACTATTAGAATACAGCAAGTAAAAGAGAATAGTAATAAATGTTTATGAGTATAAAAAATCGCGATCTTCGCGACAATGCTCGAGTCATGTTGTGCACATGGGGTATTCCTTATCACTTGATAACTTTAATACTCCAATTGACTAACATCAGTTCAACATTAAAGCAAAACATGAAGGCGTTAACCTTAATTGCATGATATCATTTCTTGGTCTCGCTAAAAAAAGTATTCTTAGTTGCTGTAGTATTTCTTACAGTGACTTCCATTCTTATATGTTCTATTCCATTATCTAGACATTTTAACGATTTAGAAAGATAATTATTCCAGAAAAAGACCTGATTTCTTCCAATGGCTTATTAACGTCCCCTATTAGTTGTCTTGATACATGTAAGTCTAAGCTACAGAAAAAAAGTAAACTCATGTATGTCTATTTTTTCAAGGAGGAAAACATAACTTGGATAACTAAGCTTAGAAGTAAGAGTGCGTTTTATGACTTCTTCAGGTGTTGTTGGCTGTTTTGTTGTAGCTGTAGTGTTAATGTTTTTCCTGCCTGTACAATTCGTTGACGACCTGTATTGTTTGGATTTGTTTTAGTGCAACAATCTTCCTAATCTAAGCCAGTTTTAACCATTAATTTCTAATCATTGCGTTGAATATTTAGAGACGTAAATGCACAGCTGTCAGTACTATTGCATAATCATTTTGAGCTATTGTCTGGTATTTACAAGACAAACTTTTATTTTTGAAATGCCTTTTCAGGGTGATAATTACACTTCTTGCAACATTATTATTTTCCTTTGCATGAAGTTCTGGATAATTTATGATCTAATAATCTTATTACACATTTAATTCTAATTATAAGTTCATAATAATTTTAAAACGTCTGCTCGGCAACGAATATCTATACCAGTTATATAAATGTAAATCAAGACATCAACTGAAGATGTATACTTAGCTGAAAGTGTTCAAACAGACATTCGTGAATTTGAATTTATCATTTCCATTTTTTTATATTCCTTTTGCATTTTCTGAAGAGTTTTGTTTTTATTGGTCCCGATGGTCATGTGGTTAGAGCGTCAAACATCGGGGAATGCGGGTTCGATACTCCGCCGTAATGTACCAAAGTCGTAAAAATGGTAGTAAATAGCCCCCTCAATTGGCGCTCAATATACAATTGCAGTTCCAGGACTTTTTGAATCGGTGTCAGGATAACGAGATTTGGACGGTGTGACAACATTGTGTCTGTCTAAAGAAGACATCGTCTCCAAATCCTACAAATACTGTCGGCGGGACGTTAAATCCAATAAACTAATAAGATCTGCTTTTACTTTTTCAAACGTATTGATAGTACGGGGATTTAATATATAATATTTATTTTGAAATCAATAATACATTTCGATTAACGAAATCCTGATTGCCTACTTTGTTTAGCAGCTGAGCTGATCTTTGTTGAAAATACACTTTATTTAAGTTTTGTCTTTTATTAAAGTGTTTTAACCAGATTGTGCTATTGGGAGAAAAGTATCAAATTTATAATTCCTTATTGACAAGGAACTATAGACGCAAACAAAATTCGGGGGTGGGGTGCATATTAACTTGTAATCATATGTTATATTTCTAGTTGTGAAAACTCTTCAAACATGTGTTAGAAATGCATTACGATATGAGACCAGGAGTTTGATTTAAAGTTTATTGCAATCTCCCAAAGGGTAGGTACGGATTTTTAATTTCACATGTTTTGTTCATCCAAAACATGACGCAGAGAAACTATTTGATTTATGATATCTTTTGTAGTGTTCATATATAATTCATATTGGAAAGTTTGGAAATAATAATTACAACAAATAATTAATATTTAAGAGTGGGCTGTAATTCAAATGACAAAATATCTTACAAGAGATGAAACAATGATATGAAGTCACAAGCTTTTTTGGTGAAACAAAAGAAATGTACGAATTAGTAAACAAATCTCATCATTGTAAAACGGAATGGATATAAATCGTTTTAGTTTAATCAATAATAAAGATCCCGATTCCTGTGGGTGATCTAAGCTCCAAATGTAACGATGTTGCATGTATATCTATAAAACATATTTATAGTCTTTGTTCAATATTGCGTTTACCTGTATCACCATTGGCGTAAAATTTAAGGAAAACAAAATAACAACAATCTGTCCTATGTATCAAATTTGTTTTTTATATCATTAACAAAAGATACTGATTGTCACGTTAATATCATAAATGACTGAAAACCATTTGCGACGAAATATCAGATGAATAAATGTTATACATTCTGCCTCTAGACGTATTCAAGATCAATACTACAAAACTAATCATATACAGTGTTATGTTTAAAACTGCTCAAGAAACAGCATGCGATCACTTTATATTTTCATCAACTTATTTTTTATCATCATATTCTAATGTCCTATATTTTAATTCTATTTCTGAAATACAATTGATAATGTAGTACTGAAATAACACAACATTTATCCTGGAACAGTCTCAAATACTTTGCCATTTCGAATACATGTATGTTTTTTGTCTAATCTTCAAATGTTTTTATCAGATCTCTCTCTTATTTCGTTTGTCAACAATATTATACAGTATAAGGTTAAGTCTTATTTTTCATTACATTTACTTCCAATTAAACAATATTGAAACAAACAACAGCACACTTCTTCAAATTGTTCTTAATTTGTTTAGCTGCGGCGCTTAATATAAGCGTTGAATGTTGAACACTTCTTCATTTATTCACTTTTTTTTCTATTTAAATTTCTATTAAAATATTTACAAAATAAATCTCACGGCAAGATTTAATATAATCACGAAAAAGTTTAGGAATTTGTTCTCAGACTAACATTTTAAGAATTTAAGTTGAATTATATGGAATAATTACATTAGATGTCGTGTCGGAATACTCTTAAGGTGAATTCAGTATGCCATTCATTTTGCCATCAAAACATCAGAATTTTTGTCTATTTGAGGGAAGTGAAAAATTACAACTATTTGGACGGGGTATTTCTGCTGAATGTGCGGCATGTTGTAACGCGACAGATATCTTAAGCAATATCCCAGACAAGTATGTTTATAGCATAACGTACACGGCTGTGTAAAGTGCTATTTATATGTCTATAGATACAATGAATAATCAATTTATTATCAAACATCTAACTGGCATATTTATAATAGATTGTTATGTTAAAGAGACTTGTTACAAACAGTCAAAATGTCCAAGACACAAATATATAAAAACAGTTGTCTCCGGGCCTATAATTATCTTTAGTTACACGTAGGTAATAAGCTTTTTATTTGTTTTTAAAGTCTGTCGTAGACTTCTGGCTTTATTGAAAATGTCCATATCGTCAGAACATTATACGATATTACACAACATATCATTAACACGCAGTTACGCAGTTACAGAAAACAGTATTTAGGAATAGACATATGGATGTAATATATTGCTAAGAGATTTCGTTTAGACATAGGACCGTTTCCATTGAATCGATTAAGAATAACGATAAGATAGTATGGTGTGTAAATAAAACGTATTAATCTTGATGTGTATACATATAGGTGTGTTTAAAACTATAAACTTTCACGTTCAGTTACGATTCATTTCTCATTTTCTTTCCCTTTTTTCTCTTAAATTGTTATAAAATCCGAAAGGAGAAAACAATTATGTTCATATTTTCGTGTTAGATCTATTTACTTTCAATTAGCCCGACAACTGTTTTCTAATAAAAATAAAATTAAAGAGTATCAGTACAATACGAATTTACCATATAACCTGCCAAAATAAGAAATAATCACTTATCTGGAAAATGATTACCAGATTCCAACATTTTTCTTTCTAATATCTGTCCAAAACTTGATTGCATATCGTCTGTTACATACCATGTTGTAGACGGGGTTTTATCTCAATGTGTCAAATTTATTCTTTTTTCTTATGTGCACGAGGAGCCTCGTTGAACATATCTTCACGGTCGGCAATAGTTAGCTTCAAAATGAGCATCATTTTGTTTTGACTACATTGGCGATGCGAGGTTGACATTGGGTCTGATAAAAGGCACATAGCCGCATCAATGGCCATCGATCAAAACAGCTTCATATTGATCCATACATACACTGTATCAGTAAAATCCGTAATACATAAGGCAAATCCTTATTCTTCAAATGAAAATCTCACTATCTGAAATAACACATACTTTCAAAAATTTTGAATAGGAATTTCTCATACTCTGTTTAAATAAATGTGCTGTTGTTGTGTTGAATTTAACCGTCATATCCACTTAGATTGTAAAAGAGGGGAGACCCCGAATGCATAGATGTGCCCGGCATCGACCTACCTCAAGCCTAAAAATATTTTATTATCGATTTTTCGAGTGAAATATCTTCAAAATTACACAATTAAAAATAATCACGTCTCAATACTGTCAAAATATTGTGTGGAAAAAAGAATGTTATAATAAAGAGTTATTTCTTGTGATTGAGAATGCAAACAGTATGGAAAGTTTCGAAGTGTTAATTACATTGTTAGAGTCGTATTTGAAATAAACATCTCGTACTTATACAAAGTTGTATGCAAGTGAAATAAACTACGGGAAGTAAAAGATTTAAGGGGGAATGGTACCAAAAAAATCTTTGATCGATTCTTATTTTCTTAATATTCCAAAACAGATTATCCATTTCGTTCCAGGGCTAAGCAAAAGTAAAGACATAGTTACAATACTTGTTATCAATATTACACCAGAGTCACTTTCTATTGTGCTTGCCATTTTACTTCCTATCCTTTCAGAAGCCAAAATGTAAATTTTGCCACTTTAGTTAAAATTTCGTTAAAAAGATAATATTCCATGACGTTATTTTACGCAAAAAGTAGGGGGTCATTATCAGAAAATGATAGAAAAGAGCTTCCTTATAGCTGCATTTGTTGATATTGTTAATAAAGAAAAATACATTTTAGCGTTCATCTGAAAGGTATAATTAAATTAAAGACATAGCACATTATCTGACAATCTACTGAGTAGTGATTTAAGGCTTATTCTCAAAAGGTCTAAAATATGATAAAGCTAGGTAAAGCTCAGTGATATATACATATAGTCAAACTTCGTAATCTCGATATCAACGAAATCATCATTTCTATGTCGAGATATGAGTATGTCGACATATGAATCTTCATGTAACTGGAACCATGTGATCATATATAAACATTTATTCCCGAAATGCACATTTTGTCAATAAAGGCCATACATGCCTAATAAATATCTTGTATTATGTTATATGTTATAGCCTAAACTGAGTTTTGTTGAAGTTGATGATGCACATTTTTTGGGGGATACTCGCTCCTTATACTGCCAAATGGCGTTGACGTTAGATGACCTGTGTCATGAAAATAGTTCACACTTTATATAATTTAGTTAAGCGTGTATGATTGCATCTAGAATTAATCTGCTCAATTACAGTTTGCAACATTTTAATGTTGTAATTGACACCAATTGCGATTGTTGGGGATATAATCTACGAAAGTGTGAAAACTTACTGCAGTGTTATTGAATATTTGCACGTCCGTGAGCGTGTCGGCACGTATCGAGATAAACACATAATTTCAGGTGAGAATTTACACATCGGCACCAAAGAAAAACATCGAGACATGAAAAATGTCGAGATACAAAATGTCGAGATAGGAATGGATTTTATATATATAAGTCGGGACTTTTTAAGTATGTCGAGATATACTAAATGTCGAGACTCGCGATGTCGACATAATGAATCTCAACTGTATATAATAGTGCGAAAAGAGCTCCCACACTACGGGACTGAATGTCTTCAACTAGTTTCACAATAAAAGATCATCAGGAGGAATAATGAATTTATAGTAAAGCCGGTTGAGGACAAATAAAACTTTTCAATAGACTTGCTATTACGTATATCCCCCCTCTCTCTCTCTCTCTCTCTCTCTCTCTCTCTCTCTATATATATATATATATATATATATATATATATATATATATATAAAGCAGAAATATATTCTAGAAAGTAATAAAGCGTGCTTCTGAAAAATATAGACGTTGACAATCAGTCATTTAGAATATTTGTATTTAGAATATAAATGACTCTTAAAAAATGAATAAAATGATAAATTGCAACAGGTAAATGCAGAAACCGATGTAGAGACTGATAAATATACCCATATTCCATCGGGAATTATATATACTGTGCACCATTTAAGTTATGTCTATTAGAATAAAAATACTTAAAAAAATGCAAATTCCTACAATCTTTTCCGCATATACAAAAACTGCTTTTGTATCAGAACTTAAGTGTATGATTCGCATTTTATTGTTATACGAGAGAAGTTGTCTTACATTTCCGTTGTATTTGATTAATACGTTTTAGACTTATTGAAACATGCTATAGCTACAAACAAAAATCTTTGACACAAACATAATATATCCATAAATGCAACCCGGAAATAAAATGCTCTTGTTAAGGAAAAGTGGAAAATGTTTTACACCAGCGCAATCTTAAATTTGGTGAGTAAAAAATCAAATCATATAGTATTGAAACTTCTGATTAATAATATTCATATTTCCTGCACATACTTGGCAAATGTTAAAAGTAATTTAGTCACGCATTGTTACAGATTAGAGTTTACCGGGTGGTATATTCTTAAGAATATATACAAGTAATACTAAAAGGCAACTTACATTAGAATGGCGTCAGGATAAACTATTGTTTCCATTGACTTCGCTGCCGAAAATTGCAATTTCTGATTCCTTTGAAAGCTCGTATTTTACACAATTATCCAAGATGTTAGAAAATAACTAACAAACTTTCAAAGGTCAAAGAAAAAAAATGGGGTACAAAACTTTCCTTTGTTTTCTATCTAAATAAATAGTTCGAACCTTTAACAGTAAGCATTGCACATCCGTATTTCTTTTGGTGAAAACGCTTGTACAACACCATCTAAACAAGAAAAAAAAACTGACAAAGTTAGTAAACTTCTAATTTCACGATCACAGATCCGCTTAATCTTTCCTTGATCTTTCAAAAAAAAATCTTCCGATGTTGTCATCGACTTATAATTCCTTAGAAACTAGGCATCTGGTTAAGATCTTTCCATCCTAATAGCCAAATCTTGCCCTGGATGGTTATATTTCTATAAAACTTTGTTCCTTTGAAGACATTCAAAAATAGAAACATTTTTTTTTTCAATTTTGATCTAATTTGGGGGAGATAATCCGCATATAAGTTAACATTGAAGCCTATGGAAAATATTTATTTTTTGTGAATATGAAAAACTGAATTTGATTTATGAGACAAATTCATGGTAGAAAGCTGCATTTTATGTATTTTGTATCAGCTTTCGCGAAAACAAATTTTAACATGGGAAAATGGAGAAAATCAAGTTTTTAGTTTTCAGGGGAGATAACCCATGGCAACAAAATAATCAAGGGGAGGTAATAAAAATAACTTCTGTCACTTGTCATAACATATCAATTTGCCCCTAAGATTACCATTGTTTGACACTTTAAACGTTTATATACCAAAAAAAAAAGTACATGTGTATTGTTGAGTTATAAGCATAGCTTGAAGGAAAAGATCGCTATTAGGATGGGAAGACCTTAAATACATTACTTTTTACAGTAGGTAGAAAATACCTTTTGTCACAATTAATTATCTACTTCAAATCTAGACTCCGATATTTGAGAGTATGTTGTCCGAAAATACTCTTTTAAGATTCGGAGGTCTAGTATGGTGGTTAGGAATACATCCATTTTAGGAAGTTTTTCAAATGATTTGCCATATCCGCTGATTCGCTCACCTTTAATTATCTGGCCATTGTAATATGACAGCAGTCATGTCTGAGCAACAATACCTTCCAATATTTTAACAACGACAGTTGGCATAACGCTCTTATTTTCCTTTATTATATTACTCGCTGTTAGTTTAGTTGCCATCGTTACTGCTTAATACCAATTATTTTAATTTCCCAGGTAATTATACAAGCGGAAGGACAACTACTTTCCTATTGCGCATGTAATCATATCACAAGAACATAAACATTATATATTTAATTTATGTATTCTTTGTTTTCGCAGAGAAGTTGTATTTCTGCTGTATTCGATTGCCGGCTTATAAATTGTGTTAATCTAGATCGTTTAACATTCATTTAGTAGCTATCCATTAAAGGAATAAACTTAATGTATTGCTTGTGATAGCACGCGCTCTCCAAATGTCTTTTCTCTGTCACATCCATATCCTCTCATAGATTTGTTGATGACTCTGAGCTACAGAAGAGACGACAAAGATCTGCCTGTCAGCAAAAATACTAATAAAAACACCACGTTCTGTAAACATATACTGCTTTTATCCTTTAAGGAAAAATATATGGCTTTCATCTACAGTTTCCATGTTTAATGCCTTTCCTATTTCTTCCACCTGAATACGCCGATAAGAGTATACCAGATCCCGCAATTTATTATATAGTTCTTCATCGGTGACATCTAGTGGGTGTCCGGGCCTGGTATCAGCTTCTAAAGACGCTCTACGCTTCTACAACCCAGAATTTAACTTGACCATATGATGGCACAGAAGACCCATAAAAATCGCTTAGCTCGCTTTGTATCACTTTGCCTGACTTCCTTTTAAAAAACAGGTACCAAATTGCAGCACAATACTCAAATTTTGACGAAAAGCAAGCCTTTATATCTCTAGCAATGTTGACATTCGGTTTCTTATAGTCTCAGGCCTGAATCATGTATTAAAACAATGGTCAATCAGAAATTGACTTATTGACTCGCTCGCTTATTGACTCGCTCTCGTATTTTGTAAAGTAAGATGTTTCATTTAAATGAAGTTTTTTTTCCAGATCAAATAGAATTTGAAATTAACAATCCAAAATTGTTTTCTTCACATTTGATTTTATTGTTTAGAAGAACAGCCTTGGTTCTTAAATGTGAGCTTTGAAGCATGCAATACTATATTGATATTTAACTCAGTATCTTATGATGTAATTCACGGTTCAGATATTTAAGGAAAGGGACTGATAAATCTAAACCAGATATAACTGAATTCCTATACTATTATACAGTATACTTTAAGATTTCTTTTTTACGATCAAAATGGGATGAGTATTATGTAGCAATGTTACACACACGTGTCAATTGTCATTTGTGTTATTAAAATATATTGCAATTTAAGTTCTTAATCTAAGATAAACTGAGGTCCATATCCGCAATTTAAAATGCCCACGTAAGTTTAAAATCGGCGGCATTGAGTTGCAATCTACTTCGAAACAGTCTTTATCTGTAGAAATATTGATTTCATTGAAGCAACTGGTTTGTTTCGAACAGTCAAACCTGCTCGATCGGCCACCTCTTTAAGCGCCCCACCTGTCTAAGTTCGCCACTTTTGAACATCCCGAATAGAAATTATAATTGCCTCGTATAAGACGGTCACCTGCTCAATGCCGCCGCCGGTCACCAATTTCGATTCCAAATTTCCTTTAACACTGTAAAAGACGTCCGGTTTGCAAAATTGTGGCCGCCATTTTGTAACATGTTTATTTCCTGTACTGTACTGTACCGTTTCACGGAAAATGGCGAAGTAACACGGGGGAAAATGCGCGCCTCTAATAGTTATAAATTTGTTATGAATTGGAAAAATAAATTCGATCTGCTTTTCAAATTATCACCAGCTGAAAAAAAAAATGAATTATGCATTTATAATGGTAGATATGTGTAATTACTCGTTAGTTACAAACTGTCTAACTTATAAATATATATTATTACGTGCATCATGTAACCTGCGGGGTATATGACAGTTCACAGTTTACCAAACTCGATAAATATTGTACTCGCTTAAGTATTTAGATGATTTCTTCTCGTTTATCTTCATTTTAAAGACGTAATAAGAAAATGTTCTTGTCATCATTTGATGATTTTATCACCTGTACATGTATGTAACAACAGTTTTAAATAATACATGTATAGATTCGTTTTTAAATTACAATATACATTTATAATGAAGGTTTAAGCATTCATATGTATAAACATTGTTTTGAAAGCTAAAAATAAAATGCCTTAAACTCTGAAATTCAATTTCTCATTTGAGGACAAAGTTTTAGTGATATACTCATGAATTAAAGACATTCAATACATAAATACATGTAATGAAATGACAAATGTTTTCATCATATTTTTGTCTGAGGTGAACCCTAGATAAGACAGCCACTTGTGTAAGACAGCCACTTTGACATAGTCCCAGAGCTGTCTATCTTTACAGGTATGACTGTATTAGACGGAGAAATCGTTAATGCTCTCCTTCTATAATTCACTACAAACGAGTGAAGATATTATTATTTTAGACGTATTATCTTGGTTCCTATCCAACTAAACTTGGACTGACAGTAGTGCAAAGGATTTGTCATTCTAGAGCCGACATTAATCTTTGATTACCTTCGTCCATAGATAAAACCCTTACCGCCATAATACTGTCATTAGCAATCCTGCGACTGGGCATGTGCGACCATCTCTATTCCTCTTCCATAATGGACTGATATTCCTTTGTTCAAAATTATATTAGAAAAAGAGTTCGGAAATGTAAAAATTGTACTCTTCTCATTTTTCGAATATACTCTATACAGATTATGTATTTTACTATCATCGAAGCAGAAAGTTTCAATTAATGCTCATATTTAATTGAGTAGCAGTTCAGGAAATAGGCTGACTATATATATATTTATTAAATATGTTGTAATAACATGTGTTAATGGATAGAAACGGCAAAATTCAAATTAGATTAGATAAAACAAGCATTTACTTCTTATCAAATAATTATGGCGTTTACTTTAAAACGGGCTTGACAGAAAAAGGCCGTACCATTGGTACTTTTACATTTATTTTATCTTTTATCGTATTTTTGTTTTTTTGTTTTTTTGTTGTTGTTTTTTTGTTTTTTGTTTTGTTTTGTAAAATTACATTTACAAAGCTGCGATTAAATTTAATCCTTTAAGAGTCATTATGGTGGTGCAAAAAATTGCAATGTCGATCCACGTGTAGTTACGTATTGTTTCTAAATTATTCTTAAGGGGATGTTAAAGCAGCTCTATCACAACTGGTCATTGAATATGATTTTTAACTATATGTGTGTTTCACACATACGTAATCCCTTTATGCAACCATCTGTGTTGATCTTACCAAATCGCTTCCCTGAACTGGTGACCACGTCATGTTACAGAACGTATTATGTGGTACCGCAAGCACCTGCTTCGGGGATACCGTATTTTATATTTAATCATTCTGCTGAAGTTGCGTTTACGAAAATAAATAGCATTTTCCCGTGCAATATGACCTCCCCTTTCAAGATTATTTTTCTAGAGACTTAACCAGAAACCAGCATTATAGAGTCAGAGTATAAATTATTCTTGCAATTTCTGCCGATCATCCGTGAACGAGCTGCTTAAAAGTATTACTTACCATGAAATATATGTGTGTTTTGTCCATTTAGGAGAAATGGAGATAAAATGCTACCTGAATGGCATATGTGCCATTTTGTGAGTCGACAGTAGAGTACAGCTCGGTTAAGGTCTGAAACAAATATTAGTATCATATTGCGTAAAGGTTGGTGTTAAGCGCTATTAATGTGTCTGGTGATACGATGGGTGCATTAATATCCGTTTACTTATGCTTCTAATAAAATGCTATGTTTAACAAACTTGTAATTTTGTGTATTTAGCTATATAGTAATCACAGGAGTATTCCACAGAGAATAATTGAAACATAGTCTACTTACATGTAAATGATAGACCATTAAAGATAATAATGTATCAAATAGTGCGAAACTTATGTCACGTGCTATGCACTTTCGTATAGAGTGGCGAATTAAGTTCTTAGGCTTTAACAAGTCTCAATTCAATAACTTTAGTTTTCATCTAAATATGGACATACTTTCCTCCTCAATACATATTCATATAAGGGTATCTGATGATTTAGTTATCGCCATTAGCAACAGAAATGCTGTGTTAATAAATTTACACTTTGATCCTTGTGCTGCCGTTTGTTAATCAATCTTCAATGGTAACTGTATTATGTAACCTAAGGAGTAATAGTATCACATTCAAATTTTACCTATTTCTTTCATATCAAATGATCCTCGATCAAAACAGTATTATACACGCTTTACTCTTTTCCAGAAAAATAGGACTTTGGTCAATGGGGACAGTATTTAAGTGATTGTAGATAATGTAACGTTTTTTTTTCAATGACAGATATGAAGCAGTTGTAAACATTATAATTTGGTTTATACCATCATAAACGTAGGCAATTATCACTGTCGGTAACGATTGATTGATTCAATTATTCATTTAGTTTGAGTCCATACACTCTTAGTGCCATGGTGCTACACTCTTCAATTTTAAACATAAGAGAAGAAGTGTGAGCTTTATTTAGTCCAGTATATTATTTGATATTCTTATCAATTTAAATTTTGATGACAATCGTAATTTATGTATCTACCAGGAGTCAATCTGCATTATGGTCCTAATTTTGTTGACATTTATCATATCTAAATTATACTTTCTGAATTCCATTAACGTAGGACACAGAATACCCTTACTATAATCTAGAACAAAAATGGCTTCAGGAAGATACGTTTTAGACGTCGCGAGGGATAAATAATTCTATGTTAGACATAAGTCTACAATATCAATTTTCTGAGTCTTATATTTAGACACTCTCAGAAAATGCATATTTTTAAGTGACATTCTTCTACGTCTGTTTATTTCTCAGTATATTTTTATTTATAAATTCATTTATTATAAAGGAAAAATGACGACTTCGAAAATTACAGGTCTGTTCTTCAAAGATAGACATGAAGAGATTTGTGAATTTGCATAGATCTCTCATAAGGGTTTTAATAATTGAGTGACTGTGTAAAACAGTTACAAACAAAACGTAACTGTGACACAGACCAAATCTGTCGACGAAGAGAGGAACATAAACAACATCAAATTATAAACAGAAATTTTAGATATTCTGCAGAAATATTTTCTTTTGCAAATGATAAGAGTAATCAGTTTTAATGATTTTTTTTTCCAAAAGTATATCATCCTAGATGATCACTAGATGATAACGATACATCATAGCAATGATCCTGCAACCAACATTTGGAAGGCGCCCTACTACAGTAAGTATATTCAGGGCTAGGTGGTCTGAATTTCTCCGAAAACAATACACTAAATTAAATATTCTTTGCAAAAGGAACTAATTTGAAATATCTTATCAGCGAAAAAGTTTTTTTGTTATGATGTATATAAAAGTTCTTGTACCTTTTTGCGAAAAATAATAAAGTCGCTTGTAAGAGAGGAAACTATTAAGCATTGCAAATCGTTATTTGGTGAACAGGCAAATTAACACCCCGTAAAACACCATTGCATTAAATTGGCATAGGAACCAGGCATTTAATCCACTTTCATTTCACGGGAACAGATCGGTCAAATGCGTTTTTTTTCTTCTTCTTATTTTTTATGTATATTTTGAAGATGTTTGTTTTTGCTGGTGTATTGCTTTCTAAGCTTTATATTGAATTTTTCAGTGATTAAGAATAATTCCACGGTGTTAAAATCCCTGATTATAATCTTCTATAATAGTATGTTTTTGCAATAATTAAGTTTATAATTAACTAAGGTATAATTAATGTTATCGTTGTTGTTGTTGTTTTTTTATATGACAAATGTACATGGGTGTTTTACTTGCTTTGACGTTAACATATCTTTTAATGTTTCTGCTTATAGAATGTTTGTTTTTGGTCGTTCGTACTAACCGTTTATGTTGTGCACACGAGGTCTTTACTCTAATGTAATTCACCCACGTCAATTTCCCCGAAGAAAAACAACGGTTCAATATATCATGAAAAAATAACATGTCCATAAACCTTTCATTGCATCCGAACATTTTTGTCTTCTGGAAAGATATTCATAATTGCATTGTTTCTATTGGAATTTTATTCAAGTATTAAATGACATTTTATTCTATTGACGACATTCGTTGTTAGGCAATATACTGTAAGATTCTATAATGTCACGTTATAAGAGCGGTCATATATTCTAGAAAAATACTCCTTTTGTCGATGTAATGCCTTATCCATATTACCTTATATTTGTATTGATGAGTCTAAGCTATTAAAGGAACAAATAAATGTACTTGTAAATTAGGGTCTGTCAGAATAAAAACTAACAAGTAAGAGTATGATTTTTGCATTCTTTAGTGATGGTTCGCTAAATTATTTAGCATGAAAGTTTTATATATATCTTAAGGGTAGTCATTGATGACTATGTTTTAACGCAACAGCTTTGCTATACAACAGAGGAATAAACGTTGTATCTCTTATACAATAAATTTGGTAAAATGTTCGTATCTTCTATTTTATATACTATTAACAGTTCACTCCTACTCCAGCCACTTGATAAATTACTTTCGCATCGGTGGAAAAGTCTTGACGAAAGAAGACGCGAAATAAAGATTATCAAATTCCATTCTTGAAAACATAAGACAGACGCATAGTATTGAACTTAATCTGATTTAAATATATTTGACGCCGTATTAAAACACATTTTATTGTAAAAAATACGAATAAATGAAAAATGAACCATCAATTAAATGTAAGTTAATAAAACTAGTTTACTGAAGTTTTCAGGAGAAACCTTTGGTTTTGGCAATATTGTTTATATTTTTATTTATTGGTTATTTCAATGAAATCAATCGTGTATTTTTATCAAATGTATAAAATTACTAAAATGCTCTATTAATTATTTGTATCACCAATATTTTGTTAACATTTCTGACAGTACACTTACCAAATTAAATTAAAAGTTTCCCTCCTCATTAGATTTTTGAGTGTACTGATAAGATTTATATCGTGAAAAAAGTAAATTACCAATATTTGATTTTTTTTCAGAATCTTGCTAATAAAGATTAATACGAATGGTAAAAAATTAAGGATACATTAAAATCTCTGCTTGCCTGGAGTTATACGATGGCAACCAGTGAGTATTTTTTAAAAAAAGTGTATTCTTATCGCCATACATGCAAATGAATAAAAGAACGATAAATAATAGGGGTTTACAGAAGAAATGTTCTCTGCGTACGTTTAATATATATCTTTAGGTTAATAGGTCAAAATGTATTGAATTTTGAAATGTTGGCTGTGGCATGTTCATAGCCCCTTATGAAAGGAAGAAAGGTTTACCTTTAATCTCACAGACAGTCCAAAGTGACGGATGTTAGCCCCGCCAAACGGTCATTGCATTTCATTCATTAACTTTAAGAATATTTGTTCTCCATTTTTCTTTTCGTGCTTACTTGAAACAGAAAAAGAGGTAAGTACTTATAATACATATGTCTCCTTCTTATAACCAAAATTAATATTTACAAAACACCTCTTTATTTGAGAGACATATCAGTATATTATTTTAAAAGAGAAATCAAAGGTTTTAATTTTGTCATTTGAACGTATCTGATCCACTCCTGTATATTATAGTCATAAGATGAAGAAATGCTGATTCATCAGTAAGGTTAAAACTAGGACCGTATTTATATTTCAAAATTCCCTTTTCCGAGTAAAAATACTTTGGTAAAGTAAAGTTAAAGTTTTATTCACCATAAGCCAGAAGGTCGCACGACCCATGCGGCAAAACATATTACATAAATTGTACAAAACATGACGGAGATGAACAAACGAAAAGTGAAAGCAGTGTAAACGATCATGTAACATACAAATCACATAAGACATCAGATAAATATATATAAATAGCAATATCAAAACAATGTCGTGATATTTCGTATAACTTCTATTATCGAAACGAAACATAAGAGGAAGTTACAAATAGAAAGAAAAATTGTCTGCAATCACAATATATGAGGATAGTTTATGGATATATTTTATAATTAACAGTATTCTGTTCAACTTTTTTTTCGTGACAGCAGTGTGTGTATCCGTGTAGTAAGTGATACACAAGAAAATGAGCTGGATAGAGAGACAAGAAAGAAGGACAGAAATGGCAAGGTATGTTTTACACTGATGTTTCAAATGATATAGTATTTTCATTTTGATAAGGGCATTAAATACTATTTATAAGACGTTACATAGTAGCAGTCAGACAAATCCTATAGCGCATCACACAAGTTTAAAAGTAAATAATAATAAATAAATAAATATTAAAATAATGGATTATACATGTAAAGAATATACAGAGGTAAAAATTTGATCATGTGAGTTTATCCATAACATCATAAATCATTAAATTTATACAAGTAATAACATGTAGTGTGGTATTTTATGAAAGCCATATGTATCATATGATGTAATTCTCATACTATAGAGTATCGCAAAGACAGATATGATATCAATTGACATACATATACATATATACACACACATACATACACACACACATATATATGTTTACAATGCACTATTATTCATGGTATAGTAGATTGTTTCTCAATTCAAAAGCTTTTGTCAGACATAAACTCAGTTTTCTTATAGTGGTCCTGTTAATACTCATGATTAATTTTGTGAATTTGAACATATTTGGGTTTAGATAATAAAATGGTGATATAAACTCTTTTCTTATATTTTCATACATTTTGCATTCTAAAACAAAGTGATATTCATCTTCTAAAATATTACAAAAGCTGCATTTGCGTTCATTTACCGGTGTAGCAATAGGTTTTTTCCATCTACCAGTTTCAATATGTAGCCTATGAGATGATACTCGAAGACGTGTTAAATTAATTCTGTTCTTATTGCAGGTAATGATGTCTTAGTAAGGTTGGAACTGAAAGTTAACAATATTTCTATAAAATAAAGCTCTACTCGAATTTTGTAAACAATCATTCCAGTTTTGCAAAAATTGATCAAAATTCTTTGTTTAGCCAATGAAAGAAAACTATTTTTGTTACCCACTGATTGAGAATACCATGATTCTCCAAAACCAAGTGTGAAAAGCAAGTTTCTTAATAATGAGCACCAATTCTTAGAGTTAGGTTTATCCATTAAATCTTGATAAAGAGCATTGTAAATTATTCTTATATACTTTTTTGGAATCAGCATCTAATATTATTATCCAGTATTTGATAATGTTATATAATCTTATGTTTTGTAGAGGTGTTCTACCTAATTCAACATAAATAAAGTCATTCTGTGTGCTTTTTTTAACACATAATAATTTTTTACAAAACTGTAAGTGTACTTTTTCCACTGCATCTCCTGAATGGAAGCCCCAAGTTTCACTACCATAATTTAGAATAGGTAATAATAGAATGTCAAATAATTCTAGTTTATTTTTAATGGTAATGTTTACAAATTTATTTAAGTACTTATTAAGTTTAAAAATAGCTTTCATTGATTGTCCAGCTGAAGTGTTTTGTGCTTCATAGAAAGATCCTCCTGATGTAAACACTACTCCCAGATAAACAAATTTTTAACAATTTCCAGTTCCGATCCGTCATATACAAATGAAATACTATCTGAAATTCTACTTCCTTTTCGAAAAATCATGATTTTGGTTTTACTTGTATTGACCGGTAGCTTCCATTTTTTACAATAATCATTCAGGGAGTCTAAACCATTTTGAAGTTCTACACTACTGTTTGCAAAAATCACTATATCATCAGCATATAAGATACAATTTAAACATGTATATATCTATTCCACAAGAACTGTTTTCCATTAGCATATTTTCAATATCATTAACAAACATGGCAAACAGGAAAGGCGAAAGACATTCACCCTGTCTGACGCCTAGATGACAATCAAAACTTTTGCTTAGTTCATTCATATGTTTAACTCTGGATTTAACTCCGCTATATATTGATTTGATTAAGTTTAACATTTTCCCTCTAATCCCAAGTTTAATTAATTTCATCCAAAGATTCTCTCTTGATATATAGTCAAAAGCTTTGCTAAAATCAATAAAAGCACAATACAATTGTTTATTGTTATTAATCATATGGTTAATAACACCATGTAACGCAAAAATGTTATCAGCAGTTCCCATTTTTGTTCTAAAGCCAGCTTGGCCCTCAATATACACTCCATTTAATTCTGCCCAATTACATAATCTGTTATTCAAAAAACTAGTAAACAGCTTTCCCAAAGTACTTAGTAAAGTTATCCCTCTGTAATTATTTACATCATTTATATTTCCCTTCTTGTGTAAGGGTACGATATGTCCTTCTGACCAAGAATCAGGAAAATAGCCAAGATCAAAAATCTTATTAAATAATATATATAAAGTAGGTAACAATATTTCTCTGCCATGTATGAAAAATTCATTTAGGTAATTATCTGGTCCTCCTGATTTATTGGTCCCTAACTGTTTTATTGCATGATTTATCTCTTCATGTGTAATTTGTAAATTTAACTCCTCAAACATAGTGCTAAACTCATTGTTTTCAAATCTCTCAATGAAATATAGTACATCCTCATCAGGTGTAAAGAATTGATCATCTGGGTTGTTAACTACCTGAAAATAAGCTTCAAAGTCATTCATTTGTATATTTGGTTGTTTTATTCCACATGCACCTTTAAGTAAATTCCAATACAGCTTAGCATTTTTAATTTTGGCTGATAATAATTTTTCAGTTTCTTTCTTGTCATCTGCAAATTTGACTTTACGAACATATTTTTTATACTCTGATCGTTTAACTACCATTAGTGCCCTATTTTCTTCATTATTATTACTTCTATATAGATTTAATGCGGCATAAAATTCTCTACGTTTATTGTCACATTCACTTGTATACCATTGATTTGATATTTGAGCATCATTTTTATTACAGTTATGGTAATTAGGGTTACCTACTTTTACTTTAAATAAAGGGGAGACTACCTCGTCTATTACCTTAGAAAGGTCATAAATGCATCTATCAATATCAGAGTTTGAATTAGAAATGTTCACATTCTCAATGATTACATCCAAATTATTTTTTACTTCATCCGTTGAAAGGCGTTCTTTATAATTATTGGTTTTTTCACCTTTCCAGATATATTTATGAGATATTTTCTCTCTTTGTTGTTCTAACTTTTGAATAGGTTCTATATTGGTATTAGAAAAAGAAAGTGTAAAGTCTATAAGACAATGATCAGAGAGAATATTAGGGGCCATGTACTTTAAAATAATCAATATGATTTAGCAAATCATATATAAAAATATAAACAGGTATCTATTTGTAAAGATATTTTTCTTAACAATTTAAGTAATATATTCCCTTATTCTAGGTAATTTTTAGAAGGGATCCACAGATTACCTGAAGCGGTGATTACCTGAAGCGGTTTTCCACTTTTACATCTGAAATAATCTTAAATTCAATTCTTATGTGCACTTCAGTTTCAAAATTAGTGTTGTATATTAGATAGTTTTCAAATATGATTCTCACTCCCTGCATATTAGATTATTATGTCTATTTTCAGCGACATATTTCTCAAATATATATTCTTAATTTCCGTTGATTCGTGATGTTTTCTCTTTTAGAAACATTTTAAAATGCCTCCCTCATACGAAGATCAAATTTAATCCCCCGAAGCCTAGTGAAGGTGTCCTCAGCAGACTTGACTCTTCAGCGCCATTAGGATATTGCAAATTTGAACAATCGTAAGTGGTTGCTCAGATGGGGCAATTTAATCAGAAGTCGTGTTAAATCACTCTTAAGGAGAACATTTTAGTAATATTTGCCATTAAGAACATTCGTGGAATAAAAACTTAAATCCAAATTGACAGTGATTTTTTACGGATCATGCGGCATGTCCTGACGCGATAGTTGGAGATAGCTTTAACAAGGTCTAACAAAGATGCAAGTATTATACTACCTATACGGCTGTGTAAAGCGCTATTAATGATTATACATGTGTATAATAAAATTATATGAATCAGTCTTTTGTCAAGTTTGTTTTGTTATATTCACTATAAAATCATAAATGACCGTTGACATAAGAGAGCATGTTCTTGAACACGTAAGGTGATACTAATATTCGCGAAAAGCATACTCGAAGTGGGCAAAAATTAAGTCCAACTAGAGTAAATGATTTAAAAGAAATCCTTATAAGATGAAAATCATGTGAGCAAATTTCTCTTACCTGTCATGTTGATTGCTGGTGGCCAATAAACTCTTACCTAAGTCAGATTTCAGATTATAGAAAAGAACTTCACTTCGTCGGCGCTGTTGAAAAAAGAGATTTCATAAAGAATACGAATGATGCAGTTACATTTACACGATATGCCATTAAAGGTCAACCATAAAGATTTCATTTTCATTATAATATGTTAGTATATTTTAGTGTAAGACCTACTGTATTAAAAGTATGTTAAAATTGTATTTTTATCGGCTATTGAAAGTTGCAGAAATGGCCCAGGTGAGAACAGATAGACTGACTTCTCTCCCTTTGCTATGACGTCATCAATAGACAAAACTCTGCCAGCACTGTAAGTCGTATTGAACAATTCACAGATACTGTAACTAATTTCAGGCTAAATCCAAGATGACAATGAACGATTAAGGGTGTAAATGTGTAGATCAATAAATTTATTTACGTTCGTATAAAAAAAAAAAGCTAAATACCGAATACTGTTTGGGGTCACTTAAAGGAAAAAATGTCATATCTGGATGTATTCTAAAAACAGTATTTGATAATATTGACATAAAATTCCTGCTCATATAAAAATACGAATAACGTTTATAAATGTTTTAGACACCTTTATATTAAAATACCATTTTATTTTCATTTACAATCCTGTACATGTATCTGCGTTAGGTTTCCACAGAAACCATGTTTCTGAATGATTAAAATCCCTAATATATCTACTGATAAGGAATAAGTTTTTGTTTGTTATGATTGTGTAATTTCCTATTTGGGGTTAATCAAGGGGTAATAAAAGGGTTACCCGGGTTCATTGATTCGGGTGTTACCGTGTGTGTGTGTTGGAGAGGTTCCTTATTGATGGGTATGACTTATGACCCTGGGTGTCTTTAGACAATAGCCAATCACCTCAAGATGTGCACAGACGCGTACAGACGGTTAGGTTCTTTTGTGAAACATTGTCAATTAGTTAATAATGACACAAGTAAGTCATAATTAACGCATTTCAAGATAATGTAAAGGGAATTGTTAGTGCAAAAATATAAGATATAGGCAAGTTTTGTTCTTCCATTATTATTCAAATTAAATCGATTTTATAAGTTATTTCTTTGTAGGGTAAAGAAAAAATATAAATGTGATTCTGATTATATGTCATGAGGAAATATTTTACTTTAAATTTAATTAATTGACCAATGAATAGTTATGGACTGACGATAAAAAACTGATTTCTTTTGGAATGGAATTATGATACATAGGATTTTTTTTTATTTCATATTTTCTTGTGTTTCAACGGGCAAAATTTATCGTTTATTGTCTGTTCCCAATTTATCAGTTCAGAGTGCTGCCTTTTCGTAATGTGCATTACAAACAACTGTTCAGGAAGGGGAGGAATAAAATAAAATAACCATGACTGTACTACTAACACCAAAGTTAAGAAATACGTCAATTCATAGTGGCGAAATCTTATTAAAATTATGAAAATTTTAATTTCTATTTACTTGAAAACTTCGGTTTATCTCTGAATGTAACTTTTTTATTTCACAGTCATTTCTAATTTGCATAATCACCAGTATGTATATTTATATAATATCTAATTCTCCTATCAATTTCACAGAAACAAAATCTTTAACTTTATACTAGACCAAAAAAAAAATGAAGCATTTGATCAAAGCATGTTCACTGTTATTTATGATATCATACATTTATATGAAATAAAGAAAGCAAATAACACTTGGTCTACTGATGACGTCAGGTAGGTCACGTGACCCTAAAATGTAAATACTGCCCAGCAGCTAACAAAATCGGCATGTAACAAACTTTTTTTCGCAATAAAAAAGTATGTTTGTGGTTTCCCTTATGAAAATAGATTTAAAAAGAAAGGTTTAAGAAAAAGAAATAAAAAACTTTAATGGTTCACTTTAAGAATAATTATCCATCGAAAAATGAAAATCTTCATACATGGGCTTCAGTTTTCCGTTACAAGTCAGTCCAAATTCTACTCTTGATGAATAATAACTCTCAAGCATAAATAAAGGAATTGTTAAAGATCAAACAGTCCGTATATTATGTTATGATCCGTGCGGAAGGTTTACACTTACTTTTTGATATAAAAATGCAGTGAGGATGAAAGGGCTAGTAAATGGTGATCTTAACGTTTGCTAGATCTGATTAAACTTGTGCTTGATTTACTTTTACCATAATTCATATCGGGCGTAATCTGAACAAATGCGATTTGACATTCTGTCTGCAAAAGCACCAGAGAGAATCAGAGAATTTTAGTGTAAAATGGATGCAGCCGTCATACGCTTTTGTTTAACAAATTCGATTGCAATATCCGTCCATGAATAATATTGGCTGCCGTCTGTGAAATGCCATGTTTTAGATGAAGATTTATTTCAAGCTACAACAGTTTTCCTTGTTTTTATTGTATCAATATTCTCGTCGGAAATGCACCTAATGCTACAAAATGCTCCTAATTACGTATTGTCCACATTTCGGATGTTAAAGATTCTAGTCTAACACTTGGTTAGAAATGAAAAAAATCTATGCATCAGTGGTCCATAATTAACACAGCATTAGCTTACACCTTGCATACATTGCTATTTTGCTAAATTATGTTCTACAAATACTTACCTAATCCTTTATTTCATTAGCGATATGAATTTTGTTTATGAAAGTATTGCTTTGCCATCACCAATGCATTTATAGAAAGAGTTCATTCTAAGACTGATAACCTTTCATATGATTAGTGTGTTATGTAGGTTAAAAGTAAGGTTAAAAGGGTACGCCTTAAAACAGAAGAAATGGCACTAATTTCCTGATAGTGATATGCTTTGAATCAGAAAACTGTGTATTTTAATTCAAATTGAAGTCCCGACGGGGTCACTCGGATTTCTCACGTGAAAAAGCGCCCCAGCTGGCATGTGGTAATTCATGAGCCTTTGTGCACTCGAGGTCTTCGCCATAAATACTGTCGCTGTGATGGCGAACATCAAAGTAATAAAAACGTCATTAAAATTTTTGGTCATCATGGTTTTACGTGGTAGATCGTCAATAATGAGCGTACTATATATTAAGTCTAAGTCTTCAAGTTGTTGCTTTGTGAAGTTATAATTATTGAAATAATTACAATGTGCATATTTTCATCAACCATTATTCACGCACATACACTATTGTGTATTCTTTTCATGCCAAAAGAGATATTATTCTCAACGATTCGATACACACCCATCACTTGCTGATGTGAATCGTTCCATTCAACACGCATACATATAGTTATACACACAAATATCAAATTGTAAAAAAATACCGAATTTGAGAATAACAAAAGAAGATATCTGGTGCCATTATTTTTGAATTGTCTTCTAGAATGTAATTTTCATTTCTAATCATCTAAGTCAGATTTTACCTCTAATTTCAAATCCTTGCGTGGAACATTATGTACCGCATATGGATAATGACTTTCAATTCAGTGAGGTTGCCTATAACGGATCGCTAAGAATTGTACGTGTGTATGTCGTTTGTTCAAACCTCAGAAGTTTTAAACGGTTTGTGAGTTAAATAATAAATAAGTTAACAGCTTTTTCAAACACATACTTGGTTTAAATGGATTGGCTTTACAACATCACTGGTAACACGTATTGTTTCCATTTTCTCCAATTCTTGAACGCTTTCCCCAATATAGGATCACATGACTAGGATCTCATCAAAAGCACAATAATAATATATGGATATTTGATTTTATTTTCTGCAACTTTTTGATTGTGAAATCACTCTTGCGAGTACACAAAAACAGTGAATCAAAGTAAATAGGTAATAAATACTGCATTTCAGCAATGCTTCAAACGTTAAATTGACCAACCAGTCAGGGTGTTACTTACATCTTTTGTCTACCTTATTATGTTCCATGGCATGTTGTCCTTGATTATTTACGATCTAAATATAGTTTATGAGACATCCAATTCTAATCGTAAATTGATAACAATTTTAAAAGCAACTTCTCCCCGGCGACAAATATCTGTTCCAGTTCTTTAAATGTAAATCAAAGCATCAACTGAACATATATCTTCAATTGAAGATGAAAGCGTTCACACAGAACTTTATCTTTCTTTTTCATGCTATATATTCCTTTTTTGCATCAGCAGATGAATTTTGTTTTTATTGGCCCCGGAAATCCCCCTTGCTTAGCTTTCAATATATAAGGCTATCTCCAGGTCTGATTGTCAGAAAAATATGACTAACTGGGTGTGATATCAAGCCATATGTCTACGGAGTGATACTGCAGTGTGGCAGCATAATATCTGACTTAAGTAGGCATAGTCTCCAAATGACTGACGTTATGGGACGTTAAACCCAATAAATACGATTTGCATTTTTTTCCGAAAGTATTGATAGCATTGGGATCGTTTGCAGACCATATATGTTGTATCTTTTAAATAATTAATTTATTTTATATTAACGAAAACCCGATTATATATGATCAACTTATATTAACTATGCTGACTATATACTTTATAAACAGTTTCCTAATCTAAGTCTTACCATCAGATTGTGCTATTGTCACTTTGTAGAAAAAATATCAAATTTAAAATTCCTTATTGTCAAGAAATTTGAGAAGCACACAAAATTCAAGAAAAAATAATTGAGCCCATATGAAATATTTCAAACTTCTTTTTAAACATGTTAATTATTTTTATTCAGCTCAATAAGCAACCTGATGTGCTAGAAATGTATTGAGGAACACGTCCGCAAGTGTCTATTAAAGATAATTGGAATCTCGCTAAGGGTAAGTAAGAATTTCTAATTTTACATGAACTAATCATTCAAAACAGGATGCAGCGAAATTAGTTGATTTAAAATACCACCAGAATTGTTCATTTATCATTTACATTGGGATGTTTCGAAATGATGATTGCAGCATAAAAAATATAATTATTTCTAGAGCGGATTGTAATATAAATGCCTATATATCTTACAAGAGATGAAGCAATACTAAAGCATAAGCTATATTGGTGAAACAGACAAAACTGTACTTATCAGTAAGCATGTCTCAAACTTGGAAAACGGAGTAGATAAGAATAGTTTAGTTAAATCAATGAAGAAAATCTACGTTCCTGTGGATTCAGACACTACATTTATCTATAGATCATACTAATTGTTTTTGTATATTGCGTTTACATTTATTCCCAAGGGGGAATGTTTTAAGTAAAACAATTTATGACCAAACTGCATAATGTACATGTATCATGTATGTTTTTAAATAATTACGATGAGATACTAATAGTCAAATGAATTATTTTCATTCATTATGATAAAATAAATGTCTAAAAACCATTTGCTACGACATACTAGAAAAATAAATAGTTACATTATGCTTCTAAACGTGTTCACCTTTTCTGAATATAGAATGCCATGTGTATGGTCATTTTCTGTTAAGTATGTCAGTAAAACAAGAGGTTTTAGATGTTCAAATATTTGAGTTAAGGAATATGTCAATAAGATATGCTTCATAGAACATAGGCCAGGCTAGATTTTCATCAGCCATGCTTAACAGTAAGTATTACTCTTGGTGCCGAAAATCATCATTCTTGTTTCTCTAGTGAAAATAACCAACTATTTAATTGCTTTAATATTGTTAGTTATTAAGGTAACGTTTTATACATATGTCAACTTAATTTTCTGTTTAAATATTTTGTAAGACAATACTTTTGGAATTCGGTTTTTCCCGATAATTCAAGTCAATGTATTCCTTAGCGCTTAGCATTATTGGTGGACATGGAGTACGATACTGTATGGGAATTGTTAATCTGGTCCTACAATTTGTAAATGTCAAATTTAAATTACTAAGTATGTTCATATTATGTAATTTATGAAGACATACAGTCAACATGTCAATATCGGCCATGTAATAACATGCGCAAAAATGACCGTTTGGTCCAGATGGCTACTTAAATGGCATGGGGGGGGGGTGTCAATCATTAATTAAAATGTCTTTGCTGCTGGAATATTGATGATGGCTGTTAGAATACGTACAAAATACGCATGTGCAAATATATTTCATACATTATTTAATAGTTCAACCTGTAGAAATACTTTCAAAACATGGTGTTTATCTTTGATACAGCTCGCAGAGTTAATAACCTTCTGAAATGTACTGAGATATATTTCAAGATGTCACGTTCGATTTAGGATCTACAAATCGTGCGTATTTTGAAATTTCTTTTTGGTGTCATATTCCATTTATTTTTGCTTTCCTTTTGTGTCGTTTTGATTAGTATCATTCCTCTGATGTTTATATTTAGTGACCTAAAAGTTACTTGTTTTTCATTAGTTCTATAATAAACCGGTAATTATACATTTGTAGACACAGAAAACGGGTCCATGTATCTGAATCGTTAGATAATCCACTCCGTTTCTGGATGACTTTAGGTTCCTTCGCCGGTCACGTAACACTATAATCTTTTAACTGACACGAGAAAAGTAAATGCTATATTTTGATATAATCAACAGAAATAGTCTACATCATCGAAGATGTGCAGAACAGGATGACTATATACAAATTTATGAAATTACAATGGTAAAATGGCAAAATCTGAATTGTTAATACAATGAGTCTCAGAATTTTAAAAAGAAAAATAATTTGTAAGAAAAAAATATTTTCAAGAGCGTAGGTCTTGCTTTTCTTGAGTGTGTTAAAACACTAAATAATATTAATATTAAAACGACACTCTCTGCTGTAAAAATCAAAAGTTGCATAATTTTACGTTTATATATTTTCCCGTTAACATATATTTTCGAGCGCACGGCAACATGATACTTCCGATTATTTTTATTTGAATAAGCTGAGGCGGTACAAATTATCATCGAATAGTAAAAAGCTTCAACTATTGCAGTTGAGCACTTTTTCATTGATATAATTATTTATTTGTCCAACTTGATTTGTTATTAAATTTTACGAAAAATATTTTCTCACAGCTAAGATCAAATGTAATCATAGAGCATGTTAATAGAGCGGTTCCCCAGCAAACTATCCTTTCAAGAATTTTAGTTGATGCATCAAAAAAATCAATATGCGATGGAATTATATGGAACAATAGCATCAGATGCCGCGTCGAAATTGCTCTATATGGAAGAATAAAGTGTAATTTGCCATAAAATGTCCGCATTTTTGTCCATTTCAGAGACGTGAAAACATAAAACGAAATGGACGGTGCATTTCTGCTGAGTGTGAGGCATTTTGGGACACGAAAGGTTGAACAACGTCTCAGACAAGTAAGTGTATACTATTACGTATATGGCTGTGTAAAGCCCTGTTAATGCGTCTGGTGATACAATGAATCAATGTATGGTCAAATATATCTATCATGATATACTAATATAAATGGCTATGTAAAAAGAAAACTCGTTAAAAATAGTCAAAACTCTCCTATAATACGCTATAGTTTCTATTACGTTGCTCGTTGTATGTTATCAAAGTATTTCGTAGACTTCTGGATATGTAGAAATGGTCCATGTTGTCAGAACATTTAAAAGTATTACAAAAAATATTGTTAAAAGGCTGTTACATTTAAATGGTTTCCCAAAAATGTTAATGTATTAAATAAAACTCGTTGGTGCATGCATGTTTCCGGTTTATGAATCCCTGAAGAATTGTGTTATGTAAATAAAATTTATCCTTCTTGAAATACATATAAAAATACTTTTTATTTCAAAGTACGTGTTATATTATAAACGTTCACCTTCTGCTACGATTCATTTCTCATTTCATTTACTAATTTTTTCCATCAATTGATTACTAAATTAAAAAAAAAATGTTTATGTTCCTTAATTTGTTTAAGATTTGCTTAATTTCCACCAGGACGAGAACTATTTCCTAACGAAATGAAATGTAAAGATTTATCAGTGCAGTTAGAATGTTCCATCCTTCCTGCCAATATAACAATTATTCACTTATCTGGTTTATGAATACCAGATTCAAGTATAAAAAGGATTGGATATCGTCTGTGAAATACCATGTTGTAGACGAATATTAATCTCAAGCTGCCATACATTTCAGTCTTTTAACTGCACGAGTAGCCTCATTGGACATATCGTCGCGGCCAGCAATATTCTACTTTAAAATGAGCACCATTTCGTCTTGTCTACGTTTCTTACGTTAGCGTTGCGAGATAACTGCGTCAGTGGCCATCGATTAAAACATATTTTAGTTGAACCATACAGTCTTTGTATCAGTATTATTCCTTATACTTGAGGCAAATTCACAAATAAGAAATCTCATATTCTGAAAGTATATTTATTTAAGAACTGATGCAATTATTTTCTCATACTCTTTTTAAACTGAGATGTTGTTGGGTTAAATTTAACTGTCGCATCGACTTCAGTTGTTCAGCGACATCTAGCTTATCATCAGTGTGGGTAGACCCCGAATGCACAGAGGTACCCGTATTGAACCAACAACCTACTGCAAACCTGATAAACCATGTGATTATTGTTTTTTGTTGTTGTTTTTTTTGTGTTTTTTTGTTGTTGTTTTTTTGAGATTGTGATATTTCTTCAATATTAAACAACTGAATAAACATATCAAAATTGTGACAAAAATATAAACGTTGTGTTTTGTAAACATTTACTTTTATTGAGCTATCTGTGAAATCTTTTGTAGAATGTAAATGATAAGGGAGCTATTTTTTGCGTCGGATTCCTAGCTATCAAATCTTCAAGGATATACATTTTCACAGTGAGAGTCGCATATGAGAAAAACAACCCATGAACAAGTTGTATGTGCTAATCCTTAATTCAAGTGAGTAAACTTCGTAAACCTAATTACAACTATTAAATAGTTTTAAGATCGAATACCAAAACGTATCTTTGGCCGGTTCTTATTTTTCATGATATTCTCAAAATGACTACCTATCACTTCTTTTGCAACATTAAAAACTCATCAACCAGGTATTGTAGCAGTCATAAGCATAATGAAATACTTTATTATCTTTTATTGTGATCAAATGTGAAGAACAGAACAATATAGGTGTCTTACTGATTGATTTTCTTATTTATTATCTATCTAATGATATATGATAAGTGAAAATTACACCAGGTTAATTCCTTTCCTTTCAAAAACCGAAATGGATTTGTTTCTCCTGTTATTCGTCATACGTCAAAATAGATTATACTCCCTGACGTTATTTTAAACAAAAAGTAGCAGGCCATTACCAGAATATGGTAGAAAAGAGCTTACTTCCAGCTGCATTTGCTGATGTTGTGTTGATATGAGGAATTAAGTTTTAGAGTTCGTCTAAAAGGTATAATTCAATGATGAAAGTTAGACTGCCTTGACAATCGACTGACTGGTTACTTATTTAAGACTTAGTCTGAGGAGGTCAAAATTTTTATAAAGCTATATAGATTTCGGTGAGAATGCTTGTAGTTATTTATATTAAGCGGGAATATGTTCGAGAAAGTAAAATTTTAGCATTCTGTGTCTGCTTCTTAAATATAGCCATGGGCGATAAGTTATTTGCCAAGACCTCTTCATTGTGTTGACGTATTTAGAATGTCTGTGTGAATAATTGACTAAATAAATCCGTTCCCAAAAAAAAACGACCAGTAAAGGCAGAACACGATGTAAAGACGTATAAAGAATAAAAATGATATTTCCGACAAGCTTTTTAACATATACACTGAGTGCTTTTGTACCAGAATAGAAATTTAGGTTTATTAGCCGCACTTGTTTGTATTACTGGATAAGTTATTGTACCTCTCAATTGTATTTGAAGTAATGAATTGTATTTGAAATAATGTAGCCAGTCTGTTTGAAACGTAAACTAACTACAAACAAAATAAAATGTGTAACACATACTAAATCGGCTGCAGAATTCAACATGTACGTACAATACTCAAGGCATGGTTATGTATGTAATACATCATAATACCAACAGAAACTTTATTTAGCTAAATAGTATTCATATTTCCTACGCATGTATTTCTGAATTGTTTAAAATAATTTTGTTAAACATTGCCAAAGATTAGAGTTTACCGCATGGTATTTATTTAAGAATATATAACAGTAATACAAATATAGCAACTAAGACTTGAATGACGTCATTCTGAATTGATTGTTTCCATTAAATTCGGAGCCGAAGGTTGCGAGTTCTAATTCCGTTGAAAGCTAGTATGTTAAACATTAGCCCCATGCGTATAAAATTAGTATTGACAAACTTTCACAGTAAGTCAAGGAAAATAAAATGCCGTACAAAGCCTTCCTTTGTTTTTATTCCTAAAGAAATGGTATAAACCGCTAATAGTAAGCACTGCAAAATTGTACTGTTTTTAGTAATATCACAGGAAAATGATACATTTAGTCACGTTTCATTTTCACTATCACATTCTGTTTTGCTCGTTCACTGAGCTTTAAGAAATTCCAAAATATTCCGGATGATGTCATCGAATTTAACTATCTAATAGACTATGTATCTTTTTAATACATTGCCTTTTACAATAGGTAGAATATGATTAGATTACTACGTCACAATTAATGTTTTACTACAAAACTAGTCTCCGATATTTGAGTGCATTTGTATGAAATTATTCTTAAGATTAAGAGTTTAAATCTGATGACGGAATGCCTATATCGCTGTTTAACCCTTTCCCTCATATAGACTCATTTTGACGCACTCAATAGGTACCACATAAAGCCTGATCTGCAGAAAACCACAGTTAAATCTTACAAAATTCATTTACAAAATCATCATTTCCAGACCACAGAGGAGCAGCGAACAGCATAAACCCTGATCAGCCTGCGAGGCTGATCTGGTTTTATGTTGTTCGCATAGGTCTTTTCATGGTTTCCTGTATGAGGGAAGGGGTTAAATAAATTGCTAATATCCGTTGCTTCTGGCCATCACCTGTAATTATCTGGCCGTCATAATATGAATAATGGCTAGTCTCAGCGACGATACTCTTCAGTAGCATAGCAACGATAGGAATAACTATCAGATGATATTTTATAATATTACTCGTTATAAGTTTTATTTTCAAAGTAAATGTTTAAAAACTAGCAAACTTCCCAGGTAATAATATCAAACTAAAAAGAAAAGCTACAACATTGCATGTAACATGCTACTTTTGTCGAAGAAGCAACATGTTATATTCCATTGAATTTATGTTGTTGTTTTTTTCTTTCGGAGGGAGGTTAATGACTATTGTCGACCTAAAAATTGTGTTATCTAAATCATGTTCATATGGTGGCCATTTATTCCAGGAAAAGACGTTATTTATTGTTTTTTGATACCACGCGCTCTCTTAATGTCGTTTCACTGCCAAACCCACATCTCTTCATAGATGTGTTTTCGAGTCTAAGTCACAGAAGGACCAATAAACGGTAAGATCTGTTTTCCAGTAAAAAGGCTAATGAAGAAAAAAAACATCAATTTAAAGTAGCCTGTTTACTGATGGTCGTAGAATGAGAATTTGGTTCGTAACTATATGAATTATTACGTCTATCAATACACATCTACAGACACATTGTCACCCAATGGAACCAACTGTGATTGTAAGAATATGGGTGGTTTCTCCATCAAATCCTATATCTAAAATTTTAAAACCTTTATTTATTATTTTTATATTTATTTTTTTTGCCTACACTTGACTAATCACATTCATTCTTTGTGCATTCAGTCACTTCCCAGTCGCTACCTCCAACAAGTGAAGACGCTATGTTGTGGAACGTCACTTGATACCGCAAGCACATATGGAGGCTATTCGTTGCCAAAAATCCAGCCTTGCTAATCTGAGTTGAACAGTTTATTTTCCGACAAAATACACAATTCATATGAATTTCTTAATATTTAAACTCCAGAGATACATTCTTGGACTGAATTTGCCGATGCAACATTGTAAATACGTATTTCAACAAAATGCATTTTGATACACTACAAATCGCCTTCTTACTTTAACGCTCGCAACTTTACATTGTCCGACCATCATGATTCGGCTCAGCTTAATCAAGGTTTACACGTTTGCAATGTTGATAAATAAGGTCTGCCCATTTCCCAGCCCACTACATCATCGTAAATAAACGTAATTGTCCGCTCACTTTCGGTATTTTCCGACAACGACTGGCAAATCTCCACGCAGTTATCTCCCATGTACGAATAAGGGAAGTGTTGCAGTGTGTAGCTCTACGCATTCAAGGTAAGTGCATTATGAGAATTAAACGGTATCACAATTATTTACTAAGCATCATGTGTTTCAGTTGCTTGAGTGCCATTGTATGCAGGTATTGAATCAACATCAGAAGATATAAAAAAGATTAGTTTTTGAAACGTACCCCACCTACATTGTAAAGCCAGCAATATAAGCGCAGCAGGGCGTAAATTTATATTTAGATTTTTATATCCCTGGCCAGGATTTTAACTTTGATGTTTTTTTAGTCGAGCCACGAAAGCCACATGATATGAGAACCCACTTCACCACAATTGAGCTTTTTTCAAAATTTAGTATCTAGCCATTGCCATTACTGGTGTTATGAATTCGCGCTCAATGCCACTTTCATAAAAAAAGTAGATCTTTTAATTCACAATTTTCAGAAAAACAATGCATAATTTTCACAAAAGTGCTGAGGTGTACCGGACTCAATTTTTTTTAATAACAATTCAAGAACACATCCAAAATTAAGGTGCCTTAAGTAGTCAATATTGACTATTGGCAGTATAAAGTTCAAGTTGAAGTATTCAATACGTCTTTAATCAGGAGATGTTCTATAAAGATATAAGATATCTCCTGCTTTAATAAAGATTGATCCTTTGCTTGTCACCTAGTATATTAATGTTTTAAATGCAAAAAAAAAGTGTCTGACTTCCAATATTATTTTGAATCTCTGTGTTTGTTCATATACAAACCTGCAGATTGATTAATTTCTTTAAGAAAATACACAAAAGTTACATGCCATCAACTGCCTGTGTCTTAATCCAACTCTTTAATGGCTTTTTTTCCAGACAATAAAAATTACTGCTTGACTATAAATCAAGATTTTTTATGCAAAACAAATATATTTATAGAAGGAATAAGTCAAATTGATATTTAAGGTTCAGTTAAGTTGCTGTTTTACTATTGTCCAATTCTCAAGTCAAAACAGATGGAAGATTTGCTACAGATAGATCTATTCAATAATTTTTACAGGCCAAATACTGGCTGCTGCCTTTCCTAGTAATATTAAGTAACATTTAATTACTATATGACAAATATAACCTTAATACTAGGGTATGACTGGATAAGAAAAAAGAGAAAAAAATATATACAGTTTCTAATGTAAAGCTTTCATTTCTTCATATTCACTCATAACATAAGTAAAATTAAAACCAAAATTATGAAGCTTAAATATCTGTACATAGCAACTTCCCTTTCATAGATCTACATAACATTTTTTCAACCATACTTTTTTTTCGTTTTCATTTTACCATGTGTATATTAAAAGAGTCTAAAGGTAAGTATAATGATTAACAATTGATGTATATAAAATTATTATATCTACAAAGTATCATTTTCAGACTCAGGTAAATACGAAATCTTTCTGTACTTACCGATTTTTCATGGTGTAAGAGTTACCTCTCTTTATTTTCCGCTCGTGAAATTTGGCTCCGCCTTTAAATCTTCGCCTATTTCCGTGATACTGCCATATATGGAAGTTGCAAAATCGTCTACAAATGTTAATCGCGTAGTAATGTAAAAGTCAAGTATGCAGTTGTAAACCCGAGAGTGTTGTACATTTCGTAAATTTGAGTTTGAAAAATTATAAATATTATTTGCATTTTATCTTAGCTGCATGTTACCAAATTACATTCTAGAAGTAAAAACGTTACTAGTTAAATCGAGATAATCAAAAGGCACAATACGAGCACAATATACACCTCTCGGATAAACGTTTATACTTTTACAAATCTGTTTAGTTGAACGAAGTATAAATTGTCATGATTACAAGGCTGGATTTTTGGCAACGAATAGCCTCCATAAGCACATACTTCGACAATATTCTACGAGTATTTAACCGATTTACCCGTTGTGGCGTTTACGAAAAAAGCATTTTCCCGTGCAATGGACCTACATTTGTCGAGTTTATTTGTCAGGAAACAAAGACTCCACCAGCACGAGAGAGAATATATTTTTTTATTTCTACCGATATTCTGTGACCGAGCTGCTTTAAGTAAACATGTCTTTGAAGGCGAATAACCATTACGTTAATGTATTTTTAATAAAAACAAAACATCTCTCATAACATAATTTGAAATAAAGATCCAAAATTGCCTTCCTCAAAAAAAGTTCACTCGGTAAGAAGGAAGGCCCTTGTTTCACGAATGTGAGCTAAGAGGTAGGTTTTATATTGAGTCTTCATTACATTGCACAAAAATATACAACTTGTCAATAACCTTATTAATACGTATTTAGTTCTGCAGAGTCCGGATTTCAAAAGAAAAGGAAACCAGATATGATTGAATAAGTATATTATTACACATTCTACTTGAAGTTTCCTGTCAAGATCATTAAGTAAATATATTGTGTTGCAATGTTACATACAAACAGAATTTCTATTCTAAACCACTCTTGTTGATTTAATTTCCTTTACACACAGTTATACCTGAATGTCATCAAAAGACAAACAAGACTACAGCAAATTTGATCTGTATTCTATTCATGAAGCTGGAATGTCATTTCCTGTAATATTAAGGTGTATTGCAGTATGAATGTTTAACCCAAGATAATACTGAGGACCGTACTGAGGCTTAAAATAAAGTGGGCGATTATGTGCTGCAATCTACTTCGAACTAGTTTTATATACTGGCCTCTACTTGTAGAAATATTGATTCTATTAATGCTTCAAGTTTGTTCTGTATAAAACGGATATGGCGCTGATGCTTTTCTATATACTACAGACGAGTGACAGATGTTATTATTTTAGTTAGTATCTTGACTATATGAGTTAACCGTCGCTTTGACAGTATTGCAGTCATATAGCGACGTCCAGCTAATAACAGGTAGAGGAAGACCCCGAATGCACGAAGGCATCCGGGTAGAACCACCGACCTACTGCAAGCCAGCTGGAAGGCTTCCTCATATGAACATCGAATGACCCTGCCGGGATTCGAACCCACGCGGTGAAGGGGCTGGGTGAGTGTTAAAATCAGCGACTTTACCCTCTCGGCCACAGAGCCCCCTATTTAGTATCTAACTAGCCATTTTAGTACTTAAAGGGCATAGCAGTTAAAGTTAGTGAGCCGTTTACAATATGGGTTGGCTATGTCCAGAATTCGAACTCATAATCATACCATTGTCTTTAATCATACTTCTCCCGGGATGGTGCGACCAGCAACGTTTCTCTTTGATATAACAGCACCAAGATTTTAACTTCTGACCTATGTCTGAAAGATACGAACGGAGCTGAAAATTCTTTTTGGTAGACATGTTGCAGAGAAGTCCTTCATTTAGCTAAAATGTCGTTCGTTTTAAATAGAAAAAAAGATTTGTGTATTAACATTCATTTCAATGACAATAAATCTCCAATGTCTCTGTACGTTTGAACTCTAATTGAGTAATGTTTGGTCCCGAAACAAGTTCAAAGACAAATTGCAAAAATTCAAAGATTTTATCCTCCCTGTATTGTTTATTTAACACATATTCTTAATGTGATATTCTACTACCATAAAAGCAGGAAGTTGCAATAGATGCTCATATATAAGCGAGTAGCAGTTCAAGATGGCAATATATTAATGTCGTTGATACATGTATTAAAGCATACAATGGTTATAAGGCAACATTCAAATCGTAAAAACAATAAAAAGATTAGAATGTCCCAACATTGTAAAATTAAACTCATTAAAATAGATTTTCAATAACGGAGTCCCAGGCATTGAATGTTATATTAAAACATGCAATCTTTAAAATATTCTAAAGGTCAATCATGTAAAAATAATACATTTACCTATTTTTTTCATTGAAATAATTCAGTAGGAAGTTCATAATACATGCGACTGTTCCATATCAAACAATTAAGGTGATTAGATTAAAACAGGTTTGGCAAAAAGAAAAAGGCAGTATCACCGGAACTTTTGCATTTGTTTTATTTTTATGTTATTTTCTTCTTCTTTTTTTTTCTTCTTTTTAGAAACTTTGTAAAATTACTTTCACACAGCTAAGATTTGATTTAAACCTTTTTAAATTAGTGTAATTATCCACTGCGGTCTCAATTCAAAAAAGCCATTAAGGTGGTGCAAAAACTGAATAAACTGCAACGGCGGCCCATGTGCAGTAATAATGCTAGGTGTCGTGTTTAAATTACACTTAATGGTCATATTAAATCATAAGTTGTGATAAAAGATATGCGCTT